>OW203751.1:2575821-3175821 GCA_934045075.1 Yponomeuta sedellus
AATGATTCAATTATTTTCAAATAAAGTCTTAGACAAAGTAGAAGTAGTAGTATTACGTAGTAGTAGTTATTAGCCATACCATTCGCTAACGTGAAGGAAAACCTCGTGAGGAGACCTGAGTGTCTGAGGTATTCAAATACCGGCACGCGTGGTAATTAAGCCCATACACTCTCTGAGAGTATGAAAAATATTCTTTACGGATCACCCGGCCTCGAATACTTTGAGCCTCTAATAGATATCGAAACCATGACTTCTCCAGTGGACAACATACCTAAGGACCTCTTCGTCCGAAAGCCATCATCATTCCCATCAAAGTTGCCCTCGTCATAATTGTAGAAGACCTCAGGACGACTGACTTCTGGAGTCGCATCTTCCACGCGTTCTGTCGTCGTCACGTCAACTTGTTGCTTGAAGGCTTGAAAATAACTGGGAATTAATTAAATTATCACCAAAATAAATGAAATAAAAAAGCTAATGATATCAACCCTTCGTATGTCCCCCACACTGGGGCACGGGTCTCTTCCTGCATCGCAGGAAGGTTAGGCCATACTCCACCACGGGGGCCAAGTCCGGGTTGGTGGAGGATTGTTAGACAGTGGCGGGCCTTACTGTTGGAAGTTATTAAGCTACCATAGGGCCTCTGACATGGCATAACGACTGCCTTTACATGAAAGCCGGCACCAACGGCTCCAATCATCACCAAAAAAAAAATGTTTTACTTATAATTCAGTACCCCACTGCTAGGGCCTCCCCTTTAACTCTTCATTCCTTCCTGTCATCAATAAATAAATAATAAATACATTTCTTCTCTTATGTTATATATATTGAGTTATTACTTTTCTAAAACTAAACAAAATATTACATTTTCCTATAACTATATACAGCATTAATACTTAAAAAGATTTACAAATTTACAAAAAAAGAAAGGTTTAAATAAAAAAGTCTACACCGTTCTTCCTTATCTTTATTATGGTCATCAAATTATTTGTTTTCGCTGTCGATGTCCTTAATAAAAATAAACACGTTGACTCTAGTGATATTGGTGCTCAGCGTCATGGCACGGACTACAAACTTACCAGCGATCCTTGAGCTGATCAGCGCGTCAATGTCGACGAATACGTTGGTCAGTATGACCGTAAATGTGACGGCGATAGCGAGCAGTGTGACACAGACGACTCTGTGGTAGACGCCGTCGTGACATCGTGACATGTGACGGGTCTCCGAAGGTATCTTGGCTTTTGATCAACTGAAATCTAAAGATTATATTCTTTATGATTATATTCTAAGGACAATTTAAAAAACCTATTAGTGCATTAAAAAGAATATAATCATGTGGGTACAGCTATATCATTCCGATGTAAAACCTAACTGCAAAGTGGGTAGTCGGGGCTGCAAGTGATGCAAATTACTTCAGCCAGATGTCGCTGCCTGTACGTAACACAGAGAGTATTGTAAAGAGGTTCGAAATTTCACTGATGTCGGTGGTCGCCCATTGGCTCAGTTGGGAGAGCGCTAACACGGTTCGCCAGAGGTCGCGGTGCGAGTCCCGGCATGGGTGGAATTTTTAGCCTCTAAATAGGTTTTTTTGAAATCTAAAGGTTAAAATTAGCAAGCTGAAGTGGTAGTGAGCTGATCGTGTCAGCCGGAGAACCTATAACAGAAGTGGGAAAAAGATTTCCGGGCAGAGACATGGCTAGGAAGCTCAGCTCGAAGTTAGTGGCCTAATCTCTATGATCGTGGACAGTTTCAAATCTTGGAAAGTTGATCGCATTTCTGTCGAATTCGCGGAGCGCTGTGTCGCCATTTTCAACCGTGTGAATATCGACGGGTAGATAGAAAATTAAATGACCTTATTCTTTGCTTTGACAAACTTTGGTGAAGTTTGCGTGTAGAATAATGGATGCCGTAGAGAACCTGTATCCAATAATGACGGTTCTGGACTTATTGGATTGGTCCATACATTACTTGATGCGTTTTTCGCTTCATTGGAATATAGTTTCAAGTTATCTCTCGTGTCATACACACACGCGACGATTTCGATTAGAAAATTTTATTTAACGCACGTGTGGTTAAATAAAATTTTCTCAATTTTATTTAACGCCTGCTGTGTGGTGTCGGCCTAGAGAATAGCACCAACCCAGCGCAGCGTCAGTTCGTCTGCATGAAATATGCAGACTTTTCGATAGAATCTGACCACCAAAAATTACGCAGACTTTCTCCATTTTTAGCTGCTTTTTTGTTACAGTTTTAAATTACTTTACCTTGATCCTTTTTGTCCAAACCTTTATCTGCTCTACTCCTTAAAATTAAGGCTTTCGATTTTCACAGGTCACAAAAAATGCGCTATTTTACAGTTAATAATAAGGAAGTAGCTAAGCCACGGCCTAGTTTCAGGATATAACTGAGTGGTAAATGCAAAACGATGTTTATGAAAAAACTTGGCCGATAAGAAGCTCGCTGAAATGTTTTCTTTCCTTCATTTCTAGGCTTATTTTGGCTTTTACCACTGGCTTGACTTTTTTGACGTTTTCTGTGGCAGTGGGTCTCAGTTTTTCTTCACCTTTAGCACGTGGTATTGCTATTACAAATTCGCCGATGTATATAACTTTGCAAACAAACAAAGATAATAGCGAGGAAACTCGAATATAGAAAGTCGAAAGACTAAACTTGGAGTTTTCTTGTCCATTTTTTCTCCAAAATGTTTTTGATTTGGAAATGGATACCTAGTTTTTGAATTGTGGCCTTCTAATGAATGGTTGGTAGGTTCATGACGACTGTTAAAAACTTTGGTTTTTGATCTAAGCGTATCTATTCACACTAGATGGATGAAGACATCATCCCGCTGGGGCATGGGGATATTGTTTTCACATGGAGTAGTTCTTTAGACGATCCTGATAGCTAAGTTGGCTTAGTCCAGCAGTGGACTACATAATATAGCCTGAAGAATAAGAAGAAGTTGGCTTAGCCCACAGGAATGACAGAATCTTGGGTATCCGGTTCATATACGGTTTACGCAAGTTTGATCATGTTTCCAGTTTTCGACAAGAGTTAAATTGGCTCCCAATTTGCCTTCGCCGGAATGCACATATACTTTCTCTCCTGTACAAAATCGTTCATAATCCGTCTTATCTTTTATATTTAAAAGAACGATTTCTATTTTTGCACTCTGGATTGAGACCAGTGAGAACGTTTTTACCCATCTCCTTCAGATTCCTGTCCACAACACTGGAGCCTACGGGGATACCTTTTCGGTCCATTCGGTCAGACTGTGGAATGCACTACAGCAGAGTATTCGTACTAGCCCGTCATTCAGTACTTTCAGGAAACGGTTGAAAGAGCATTATGTGTCTATATCTTAGCTCCTTGATAAGTATTTATGTAGGTAAGTAGGTTTTTGTTGTGTATTGTTTATGTGTTATTATGTACCTATTGTTTATGTATGTATTTATATTTCTTTGATAGTTTATGTAATTAAAACTGTTTTTATACGGATTTATGCTCGTTTATTACATTTTTCCAATTTTCCGACGTTTCGGCACTTTTTCAGGTGCCGTGGTCTCGGATGACTGAGGTGACAGGCGTCTTTTAGAAAGCATTAAGGCTTAGTTTACTACCCTCGGCAAAAATTACAAAAGTTAATTATGAAGTTACGTTCCAAAATAGGCAAACCAACTATTTTATATAAAGTCAACAATATTGATTATTAGTAATTAAGTTAAATTTAAATTTATAAACTATAATTATTTTACATGAACTTAAAAATACTGACTATTAATTGAAATTAAAAATTTTAACTCTACAGTCACACTTCTAGCAAGGGGGTCTCATGCACTTGAGCACTGGTTCCCATGCTACCGGTATGTTCCAACCACGATCTCTATTAAAATTTGGATGCCGGCGGATCTAAACGAGCATAAATCCGTATAAGAATAGTTTTAATTATGTCCGGTGCTCGTGTTAACCTTAGTTTATGAAGTTTATTCTTTTCATTATTGGAATTTTTATACATTTGGGTAGATATCTATCTTGGTAGGATTTTGTTATCTGTGTAAGTGTATTAAGTATGTAGTGTATGTTGTGCACGTGCATAGACCCGTTTCACATCTCCACTCCAACTCCCCAAGGTTTGCTGGAAAAAATCTCTTACAGAGATAAGCTCGCCTTTGTTTATGTATTCTCTTGAATTCTATTTATTTTACGTGTTTTTCGTGTGCAATAAAGAATAAAGAATACCAGCACAGAGAATCAATAAAGCCACGAGTTTCCTAGCTAGGTGGCTATATGAAATGTAATGAAATTTTTTTATTCAATGTAGCGCAGAAACTGCCGCTTAATGAACGCTACAATTCACACGGCCACAATGTAGGACGGCTTTGATGAGAAAAGGCGTTTTATTTATGGCCCCAAAAATATACAATAAAGTGCCACACGATATTAAGGACATGCATTTAAATTTATTTAAAAGTAGATTATTTAAGTTATTGGTTGATAAATGTAACTACAGAATTATTGATTTTTTAGAGGATAAAACAATTTAATGTGTAATTTAATTTTTATTGATATTTAATAACAATAATTATACAATTTTATTTTGACATAGAAATACTTAATTGATGACATTTAATTTAAATAATTTTATAATTTAATTTTGACATAGAAATATTAATGTAATTATTGCATGCTTGCACAAATATTCATACGCCCAGATAGGCAGCATATGGAATGCACTGAATAAACGTTCATGAATAAACGATACTTTACTTTACTTCAAACTAGGTCTCTATTTAAAAATCTAGACCATTTTGGAGTAAAAATGGACAAAATAACTCCAAACTTAGTCTTTTCAAAATCCTTAATTCACAGAGTTTACAAAATTATTATAAAACATAGAACTCATGCATTGTCGAAATGGCTTTAATTCCAGACATCATTGTCATCTTTTAATTATGTAAACTCTGCCAATTAAGGACTTTGAAAAGACTAAGTTTGGAGTATTTTTGTCCATTTTTTCTCCAAAGAGATCTACATTTTGAAATGGACACCTAGTTTGAATAGTAACGTTCAAGCCGCAGTTTCTATGCTACTTTGATTAAAACCTTTTCATTTCATTTTATACTTGTGTTTAGTGTTTCTTCCAAAATATCAGATAATTGGTTCACTAACACCAAGTTCCTTCTGCTTTATCTAACCACTCTGAATGAAATAAAGTAGGCCTATACATCGCATTGCTCTGGGGTACCTATAATATCTAAAAGAAAATATGGTGCAGTTATAGAAACCTATTTAGAGGCTAAAAATGCGGGTTCGTATCCCGGCAGGGGTGGAATTTTTAGCCTCTAAATAGGTTTTGATGGCAGATGTCGCTGCCTGTACGTAATACAGAGAATATTGTAAAGAGGTCCGAAATTTCATTGATGCCGGTGAGTCGCCCATTAGGTCACTTGGAAAGAGCTCTGGCACGGATAGCCAGAGGTCGCGGGTTCGGATCCCGGCATGGGTGGAATTTTTACCCTTTAAATAGGTTTTTTAAAAGTTAAAAGAAACACAAAATATGCTCATACATTTATTATTCATAGGTATTAAAAAAACTAATACAATACAAATTTTAATACATTGTTTTGTTCACTAAACATCAATATAAATTAGGGTTAACTCAAGCTGTCAACCTTAAGGCCTTATTACTAAATAATTATCCGTTGTCATGTCAAATTGATATTCTCATTAAGAGCCTTACCCCCAGTTTATCGTACCTTAACAATCTGTTAATCTACTGTTAACAGCTGTCAAATATTTTCTTTGTGTGCACTTTGGCCATCTGACAGCTGTTAACAATAGATTAACGGCTTGTTATTGTACAGCGGAAACCGGGGGTTAGTGATGAAGAATACACCACAGAATTTTTCGCTTTATAATACTTTTGTCGAGTTGTCGGCTTTGCTTTTGAGCCCAGGCTACTTACTTTACAATAAACAATGCCACGAAACGCTCGTCCCCCGGCTGCCTGAGTGATCTTAAACGATCACGAAGGTTAATCAACACAGGGCGCGTTCAGTGCATGGATGGGTAAACTGTCTATGACTAACGCCAGTGGCATTTTTCCGAGTGGTTCCGTGCTTCGCAAGGAACCGGCTGCCGTGAATAGATGGCAGTCGTTAAGCCCAGTCAGGGGCCTTAGGACGGCTTGAAAACTTGTGACAGTAAGACCAGCCACCAGTCTTGCAAGCCTCCACCAAACCGGACTTGGCCCCCGCGGTGGAGTATGGCCTATACCTTCCTCAGGGAAGAGACCCGTGCCCCTCGGTGGGGACATAATGGGTTGCTGGTGATGATGATGGCTATCTGTGAAAACTTTTGTTGGCTTTCTGTTTCTGTGTGTGTAAATTTAATGTCTTATCGGTAAGCTGCTAGTTTTCCTTATAAAATAAAATAACTTACACACAAATTGTCTCAGATAAATTGACTGCATTATAGTTTTTGCTTAGATCTATCCATACCTACGATGTTACTGGTTCTTTGCATTCCTCAAAAGATTTGCGTTGAAACTGGAACAAAAAATTTAAGAATATAAATTCGTATTTAGGGCCTAAAAATCCACCCATGCCCGGACTCGAACCCGCGACCTCTGGCCAACCGTGCCAGCGCTCTCCCAACTGAGCCAATGAGCTACATACCGGCATCAGTTTTTTTTAATTGTCCTTAGCACTGGTTAGTGCATTAAAAAGAATATAATCACAGACCTCTCAGAGAGAAAGAGGAGTCGATTTCAAGCGCTGAGGTATGTTACACCTCTTACACTCAGGTTTCGTCACGATGGTTTTCTTCACAGTTAGCGAGTGGTATTGCTACTATATTTTCACAATATACATAACATAGAAACTAAGTCATCGGTACATACCGGGAATCGAACCTCCGACCTCCCAATTGAGAAATCGGCGTTCTACCGCTTTGCTACCACCGCTCTTACTCGTACATAAATACCGAAAAATTATGACTTATACTATAGTCGATATCAACCACTGCTGGGGAACGGGTATCTTCCTGCATTGCAGGAAGGTTAGGCCATACTCCACCACGGGGGCCAAGTCCGGGTTGGTGGAGCATTGTAAGACAGTGGCGGGCCTTACTGTCAGAAGTTATCAGCAGTCTGAAGTGACAGCCAGCACCAACGGCTTAACGTGCCTTGCGAAGCACGGAAGCGCTCGGAAAAAATGCCACTAGCGGTAGTCACGGGATGGTCACCCATCCAGCACCTGACCGCGCCTGTTGTTGCTTAACTCAAGTGATTGATTCCAATCACTCGGTTCGGCTAGGCCACGAGCGCATACTATAATAGTATAACTAATGTAAATTATAACTTCTTCTTCTTTTTCAGGCTATATTAGTCCACTGCTGGACATAGCCCTCCCCTAATGAGCGCCATAGCGCAAGGTTGTGCCATCATTGGGGGGTAATGCCCATAACCCCACGCTGGGCATATGGGTTGGGGATTGCAGTTCGGTGGAATTGTATTGCAGGGGGCGCTGCTGCCCACCCCCCGGTTTGTGTCCCTTAGTCGCCTTTTACGACCCCGCGGGAAGAATTTGGGTTGGTGCTATTCTCTAGGCCGATACCACACAGCAATATGAGAAAGTATTGCGTTAATATTAATAGAATGGTCAACTTTACTTATGACACCAAACAAAACAAAACAGTTTGTATTCTAATGTTAAACTCCTTGTCAAAAATGTTATATATAACTAACATCAGTATAATTTTGTTACAGCAGCAATATTAAATGAAATGAAAAGGTTTTATTCAAAGTAGCGCAGATACTGCGGCTTAATGAACGTTACAAGTCAAACTAGGTGTCCATTTCAAAATCTGGATCATTTTGGAGAAAAAATGGACAAAAAAACTCCAAACTTAGTCTTATCAAATTCCTTAATTAACATAATTTACACAGATTCTACAACACTCGTGAATTTTAGATGCTTGAATTCCAGACATCATTGTCATCTAAATAATCCTTAATACCACCCGCTAACTGTGAAGGAAAACAACGTGAGGAAACCTGAGTGCCAGAGCAGTTCAAATAGGTACCTACCTCAGCGCTTGAAATTCACAATCCACGGTGGACACGCCTGTAATTAACTGTTTATGTATGTCAACTATAAAATAATATGTTGTCTAATATTGTTTAGTTGCGCCGACTTGTTCAGTTTCCGTTTCTTCTTTTCCGTCAATTGTTGTCTGGAAGAAATAACTTTTAGTAACAAGGCCGCCACTTGTACTGTACTGTTATCTATCTATCTTACCCTGCAGCCCTGCAGTGCCTTGCAGTGGAAAGTTTATACCCTACATAAAAAAAACTTACCTTCGCACGTAAGCCCGCCTCTGCGCCTGGATCTCCAGCGCGTGGGGGTCAATCTCCACGTGGGAGTTACTGTCCATCCCGGGCATCACGTCGGAGGCAGCCTCGTCATCTGTCCCCGGCACTGGGGACAGAAACATGGGTACCAGTCTTAGAACTAAGCACGACGTATGGCTGCGGTACTGACTATCCTAATGACTTGAGATGCTAATAAATCCTGCTAATACAGCCTCTGCTAATATGATGCTAATACAGACGGCCTCTGTGGCGCAGCTTTAGTGCATCTGCTTACCAAGCGAGAGGTGCCGGGTTCGAAGCCCGGCTGGAAAAAAAAACACCAGGTCTTGGATGTTTACATGTTTGTGATGTCGCTGTTTCTGGTACCCACGACAAAGGGTATCCTAGTGTGGGGCCAGAAGCAATGTATGTGCCTGTATGTAAATGTTATGTTATGTTATCATCATCGACCCGTGTCCCCACCGAAGGGCATGGGTCTCTTCACAGAGGAAGGTATAGGCTATACTCCACCACGGGGCCAAGTCCGGATTGGTGGAGGCTTGCAAGATTAGTGGCTGGTCTTACTGTCAGAAGTGTTCAAGCCGTCCTAAGCACTCTGGCTTGGATTAACGACCGCCATCTTTCGACGGCAGCCGGCACCAACTGCTTTACGTGCCTTGCGAAGCACGGAACCGCTCGGAATAGATACTTATATATTAAAAGGGTCTAATGGCGATTGAATGGTGAAGCGCTCGTGGGCTAGTCGAAACATGTGATAGTGTGGCGAGCACATGTTAACTCTGCGCGCGCACTACAAACTCCAACATTCCTGCATCGCGCAATCAAAGTGTTTTAATGACATACCATAAAATATCACGTCCGACTAACAATAGTTGGACCGGCCGTCCAAAGGCATACGATCTGCCTGGCGGGAAATTTCCCTTAATAGTGGAAGAGCACGATGACCCGCTCTTCCCAATAATAGGAATCAATCACTTGAGTTCAGCAACAACAGGCGCGGTCAGGTGCAGGATGGGTGACGGTCCCGTGATTAAGGCTAGTGGCATTTTTCTGAGCGCGTCCGTTGGTGCCGGCTGTTACGTAATAAGGCATGTCAGAGGCCTTATGGGCGGCTTGATAACTTGTGACAGTAAGGCCCGCTACTGTATTACAATCCTCCACCAACCCGTACTTGGCCCCCGTGGTGGAGTATGGCCCAACCTTCCTGCGATGCGGGAAGAGACCCGTGCCCCCGCAGTGGGAACATACGTACAAGTGTTGATAACGACACCGATAATCGATTTATAAGGTAAAACGTAATTAACTTCACTCCCGACGTTTCGGCAATGTTGCGTTGTGTTATCAAACTGTTTACATAGTTATTAATTTTAGTTAGATAAAATTTTCTCAATCAAAAACAAGGTATGATTTTCGAAATTCGAAATTCAAACAGAAAATTATGAATGAAAATCATCGAATTTCCGAAAATAAAAAAATATGGGTCGTTTTATTTCGTATCTAGTTTCCTTTAAGATAGTAAATTAATTACTTTTAGTAATGAGACCGCCAATTGTACCTTAATCTGTATCTTATTTTCTAAATTGTAATTCCTGGTGTGCAATAAAGTATATTCATTTCATTTCGTTTCGTTTCGTTTCGTTTCGTTTCGTTTCATTTCATTTTCATTAAAGTACGTATGCAAAAAAATTGAAATGTTGTCAATTCTGTGTCATTTTACTTACCCATTTTACTGGAGTGCACGCTACCATCGAAGTAAACAGTGCCTTCATTGTCTGGAGTTATCTCTGAAATATAAGAGACAAAAACTTTCGTCTTAGCATCTACGTAATGAGTTGATTTTTACAGCGGCATCTTCACTCACACTAGATGGGTGAAGGGACCACTCGGACATTGCAGTGGAACCTATAGTTTTAAGGCGTAGGCTTGCCCAGCACAACTATCCTGATATTTTAAAAACCTATTTAGAGGCTAAAAATTCCACCCATGCGAACCCGCGACTTCTGGCTATCCGTGCCAGCGCTCTTCCTACTCAGCTAATGGGCGACTCACCGGCATCAGTGGAATTTCGAACCTCTTAACAATGTTCTCTGTATTACGTACAGCCTATGTGTTATTCTGTCGTAAGCTATGTTATTGTAAGGTTTCATTATAATCCTTTAAAGGAGAGTAACAAACGAGTAACAAACAGCCATTCATATTTACAAACTGTCGCGTTTATAATAATAAGACTAGTAGGACAAAAACGTGTGGAAACTTGTGTGTCTGATGTCATTTCAGCCTCTAAATAGGTTTTTAAAATTGTCCTTAGCACGGGTTAGTGCATTAAAATAAAAAATAGTATAATCATGTGGGTACAGTGATATCATTCCGATGTAAAACCTAACTGCAAAGTAGGTAGTCGGTGCTGTAAGTGATGCAATTTGATTAAGCCATATGTCGCTGCCTGTACGTAATACAGAGAATAGTGTAAAGAGGTTCGAAATTTCACTGATGCCAGTGAGTCGCCCATTGGCTCAATTGGTAGAGCGCTGGCACGGATAGCCAGAGGTTGCGGGTTCGAATCCCGGCATGGGTGAAATTTTTAGCCTCTAAATAGGTTTTCAAATTTGTCCTTAGCACGGGTTAGTGCATTAAAAATAAAAATAGTGTAATATGTTTTCTTACCGAACTGCTTCAAATTTGTCTCCAGTTGGTCGTTATCTGAAATTATTACAAGTTAAATTGTTCACTGAATCAACATTTTTGTGGTCAAGCTATGTAATTAATTTTATTATGATAAAGGTGATTGATTCATTATGCAGTGATAGTTTATGATTGAATTAGTTAATTGTACACAGATATCTGTTAAGGGCTGTGCAGACGAGGTACCTGAACTGCGATCCCCAACCCGCACGCCCAGCGTGGGGATTATGGGCACTACCCCCCAATGATGGCACAACCTTGCGCTACGCCGCTCATTAGGGGAAGGCTTCGTCCAGCAGTGGACTAATATAGCCTGGAGAAGAAGAAGAAGCAGACGAGGTACCTACTATCCCCCGGGTACTTTTTTTTCCATCGATATAGATCTCTTATAAATTGTATCGAATAACGCACACGAAGGACTAAAAGTACCCCGTACAAAAAGTCCCTCAAGTTGCCGAGGACATCAAGAGAACGGACTGGACAAAAGAACGAGGTTTTCTTTTAAAACGCCTTTTTTTTCAACTTCATGTAAATTACAAACACAACGTAGTCTCAGAACATTTGCTTCCATAGCGTACGCTTCATTCAATTTCCGGCGAACAAATGACCGCACACCGTAGGCGTTGAGTCCGCGACAAGTACTCGAAGGACATTTTTTTACACGATTCGGGGACGTTTGTCTCTTGGGGACAAAAGTCCCTCGTCTGCGTAGGCCTTTAGTGATCAGAAATGCGGTCACAGGTTGTACCTGGGAAGAACATGCCGACCATGGTATCTTGGGGCTGCGGTGATGGTGGGAGGGTGTTCTCTTTCACCATTGAGGGCTCTGGGGCTGATGACTGGACTGCAGTTGTGAGCTCTGAAACGAGATACCAAAATACAATATCAATCAAAAGTTTAAATTATTTTTGTATATTAATTCATCTGTCTTTATATGGTAAAGCGATTGGGTCCATTTTATTTATAGAAGTTGACAGACAGTAGGTTTAATCCGTGTTCAACTAACAAAAATACGTCTTAAAAATATATACAACAAGCGCTCGTGGCCTAGCCGAACCGAGTGATTGGAATCAATCTCTTGAGTTAAGCAACAACAGGCGTGGTCAGGTGCAGGATGGGTGACCTTCGCGTGGCTGCCACTAGTGGCTTTTTTCCGATCGCTTCCGTGTTTCGCGAGGCACGCTAAGCCGTTAGTGCCGGCTCTTATGTAAAGCCATGCCAGAGGCCTTATGGGCGGCTTGATAACTACTGACAGTAAGGCCCGCCACTGTCTTACAATCCTCCACCAACCCGGACTTGGCCCTCGTGGTGGAGTATGGCCTAACCCTTCCTGCATCCTGTGCCTCGGCAGTGGGGACATATATGGGTTGATATCGATCGATTAGAAGAGACCTAAAATCAGCATTGGATGGCTATAGGTTGAAGAAGAAAAAGAAATGAGAACCTGTGGGTTTCAGAACGAGCGAGTTTTACTGGGCTTCAACTTCCTAAATTGTGTATAGTCTTGGCCAGCTGCTTCACGTTGTCTCCCGCCATTGTCTACCTGTCTTCCTTCAGTTCTCCTAGGACTGGAGCGCCAACTTTATATGCCATATCCATTTTTGGGAGGGTTCACGTGATTAGAATTATGTGCAGGTAACAATGCATTTATGTTACGAGTATATTAAAAGAGAACATGTATGTTTCAGAACGAGAGATGTTTCACTTTGTACGAACTCCTAAAGGCCTAACTGTCTTGGCCAGTTGCTCCACGGTGCTTCCGCGACTGTGTGCCTGTCTTCCTACAGTCTAGCGCCATTTTTGTTATACCATATGGTATCCTAGTTTGGAGGATGCCAAATAATCGTGTCGTGTGGATATTCTTTATTGTACACAGAAATTACGGTAACAGAAACTCTAGTGGATATTATGCTGTATTAAATACGAGTAAGAACCTGTGGTTTTAAAACGAGAGTGGTTTTACAGGGCTTAAACTTCCTTCAGGTGTGTATGGTCTTAGGCAGCTGCTCCCCGTTGTCTCTCGTCTATACCTGCGTGTCTTCCTTTAGTCCTCTTAAAGGCCGAAGGCCCACCTTAACCATACCATACGGTGTCCTAGTTAGGGAGATTTTACGTGATTGTGTTATGTACAGGCAACTATGTATTATGTTATATAGGTATTAAAAGAGAACCTGTGGGCGTCAGAACGAAAGGTATTTCACTGGGCTTGAATTTCCTGAAGGTGTGTATAGTCTTTGCCTGATGCTCCACGTTGTCTCCCGCTATTGTGTGCCTGTCTTCCTTCAGTCCTCCTAAGGGCTGGAGCGCCATCTTCACGTCTACGTTAAGAAGAATAAAACATGTATAAAAAATCGTGCTGCCCGCGACAGACAGAGATAAATATCTGCAGTAGCTCTGACTGCCAACCTTCGTTAGTCAGAGAGGCACCATAAGAAGATGAAAAAATAAGTAGACACACGAAAATAATTAATATTCCATAAATTTGACACTATATCCAGTCAGTAAGGACCAAATAGGGGATCCTATATGGTCGAAGTCCTGACCTGGACTGACTGGAGAAAGTATTTGTATAACATTACATAACATTTACACACAGGCACATACATTGCTTCTGACCCCACTCTAAGATACCCTGTGTCGTGGGAACCAGAAACAACGACATCACAAACATGTAAACATCCAAAACCTTGGGTATTTTTTTGTCATTGCTTCTGACCCCACACTAAGATACCCTGTGTCGTGGGAACCAGAAACAACGACATCACAAACATGTAAACATCCAAGACCTTGGGTATTTTTTTGTCCCTAGTCGGGGTTCGAACCCCGACTAGGGACAAAAACCCGGGACCTCTTGCATGGTAGGGAGATTGAATTGTATTGATGCACATACGCTGCGCCACATAGGTCGTCGTAGCAAAGAGCATGATAAAAAGTATAAAGTTACAATACATGCTTCATTTTTTTATGTTGTGCTGTAGTAGGGCAGAACTATTGTAGTAAGAGATGTGACGTGCCTGGTAATATTGGCGATACGCCCAAGCTCGAAAATAGGTTAATCACAGCCCGCCAGCTCAATTTTTACTAACAATATACGGACAAGAAATCCGCTCATCTTCCCGGTGCTATACTACAATTATTCATTGATTCATCTTAACACTATCTTGCTTACCGATAGCCTTGAGTTTCCTTAGCGCCTTCTCAATACACCAATTTAGTATCTGACTGTTTGTGTTTTGTTTTATCTGATTGCAAAAGTTCTTCGCCATCAGTCTGTAGGGATTGTTTTCGTCGCCTGCGAAAGATTGCTTTTCCATTTTTTGCTTAATGGTTTTTTCTATTACCGTTTGATCATCAGCACCAGTCCTCGTATCAGTTATGTTTTTGATATTGTGTTTGCTGTGAGTGTTTTTGCGTGTTTTCTTTTTCTTGTGCTGTATCTCAGTATCATCTAAATACTTGAATCTGTTGGCAACGGGAGGTTTCGCTTGAGTTTGTTTGGTTTTGCGATCCGTGCGGCTTATCCAACGCCTTTCTCTCTTGTTTGCTACTGCGCTATTGTTGGCTATTGGCAACAGGACCGTCTTTTCTAGCAAATTTTCTATTTCGTATTTCGAACGTTTTTCGACGTTCTTGTGACCTGCCGCGTTTGGTTCATTTACAAAACTAGCCAGTACACCGGTCTTTAGTAGGTTGTCGATAAAGGTGTTGTTGAAATAGAATTTGTACACGATATCGTCGATACTCTGTTCGTCTCTCTCGCTGAGAATGTTTTCGTCTTGGTTTTTCAATTTCTCTTTGACCGGTATGGAAAATAAGTTGATTTTTACTGATTCTGTAGTCTTGGCTATGGGTTGTACTGTTGGTTTTACAGTAGTATATACATCATTTGTCTTTTGTTGACCTTTCACTTTTATGTTCGGGCTGAGCTTGACTGAGTTTTTACGTGAGTTGTATAGCTTTTTTACTTTTTGGATGATTCTAGCAAACTCGTTCTGTTTGTGCGAAACCGAGTTCTGTGATCTAGCTATCAAGGTTTGCTTTTGACTGATGTCTTCGTTTTGGGCGAGAATAGCTTTCTGGATATCGTAAAATTGTTTTTGTTGAAGCGCAAATTTCTTTTGATGCTCTACGAAGTCCGCGACATTCTTCGCTAGTTCTTTCTGATCTTTCTCAATCTCGCCAAACTTCGCTTCCATTTTCGTTTCTGTCGATGCAATTTTTTTACTTAGCTGAACCATGAGGTTGTATTTATCTTCGAACTCTTGAAACTTTCTGTTCATCTCGTCGATGTTCTTCGTGAAATTCATATTAGCACCATAAAATTGTCCATGAATGTTCCTAATATCTTCATGTTGCCTCATGATCTTTTTAAATGTTTTCGTTAACATGGACAGTACCTTTATAAGACCTTCCCCATTTATTGTCTTACTAACTATTGTACTTTTTGCTTTCGGTACGACTGTGTTTACGTCACTATTCTTTTTGTCGATTTTCGGAGGGTTCTGAGGCCACGCTTGGTGTTCTTTATTAAAAATGCCCATGATTATGTTATTCCTATAAGATTTCCCATGTTCGTCACTGGCATTCACTTTATCTGTCAAGATAATGTTTTTTATAGCTTCTGTCTCATAGTCATTGCGTTTTATGGTGGAGTCAGTATTGACAGTATTATTGGCAGCTTCTCTTAACTTTGCATATATTTCATTAATGTCAACGATTCTATCCGTGGGAGTAACATATATATCTACATAGTCTTTAACATCAGTCAGAGGTACTACGTTGAGCTCGACCTCGTTGTTTTTATTCAGATCGTTATTGTCTGCTTTCTTTACTATTTCGTTAAGGTCATCGTTTAATAAGACCGCGATCTCGTATGGGTACTCGTTGAATACTGTCGCAGGTCTTAGTTTGGATATGAACTCGGGTTTAACTTTGGTGGTGCGTGCAGTCTCTTCTGTAGGTTCAGCGCAGTTTGTCTCGTCACCTTGACATGCAGTTGCATCTCTTTTGTCGCTTTCTGAAATGTTAAAGACAGTTTCATTACCAGTTACTTTTGATTTATTATTCATGATACCCATATTGAACAATGAAATAAATCCAATCCAACCCACACAATAAAGAGGTTTTATTCAAAGCAGCACAGAAACTGCAGCTTAGTGAACGTTACAATTCAAACTAGATGTCCATTTCGAAAGCTCGATCAGTTTGGAGAAAAAATGGGCAAAAAATCTTGATCTTCACTTATCTGTAGATCAGATAGGTAGTTAAATTAGTCACAAAAGGTAAAGCGTAACTGTTACCACTTTTACACATTTTAAAGAAATAGCAAAGATCGTCTAAGGAACTACTTATGAACTGAACTAATTTATTTTGCATTAGTTCTCGAAAGTGGACAGTGCACGGCATATCATAGAATGCAGTCTGTATACAATTATTGATATTCAGCAACATCTAACATTAGCACTAATTTAGATAAAGTTGAACCGAGCGTGCTGCATAATCCATGGAACCTAAAACTAACGTAACGAAGTTCCTTCTCACACTAGGTTACTAAAGTACAAATGTTGGAAGGCTTAAGATCTAGATATTTTTTGTGATGGACTGGGGTGTTTTAAATCTAAAATCGATCTCAGCTAGCTTTTGATACCTGTATTATAAATATTTGTAAGCCTAATAGCAGTAGTAGGTATTTCAGTTTATTTGATAGAATAAGAGAGAGAGAGATAGAAATAATTTATAAAACGGCACAATACTAAAAACATAACAAAACAGTAACAAATTTACAAAACACAACAATATATATATATAATATATATAGGTACACAGTTTACACTACATTATAAACAAATAGTTGAAAAAAAGTGGGCGAAAAGACATTTTAAAATTAAATAAAAGAAGGCATACAAATATAAACATGGATTAAATAAATACGGATTTGCAACAGAATAATATTAATAACCTATGTTTTGTTTAAAGTATTGAGCCCCTAAAATAAGTCGTTAATGTTAAATTGTGAGTGCTGTGCGCACCTGTAATTGGCACAAACGCCAGCCCTCTGTTATTCATTTAAGGTTTTACTTGTAATGTGTTTGTGATGTTGGTGTGCATTAATAAATAAAATAAAAGTAGAGAACAGTTCCTAAACTAAACTTAAAACCGTATACATATATTTGTTTTTAAACGTTATAAGTAACCGTTAATTGTATTGTTTGGTGCAGAGCCTGTATGTTTTAATTTTGGTGTTTATATAGGTAAATATTAAGTATGTTATAGATTTTACGATAAATACATATTTTTTAAAGCGCTCGTAGCCTAGTGGGGCCGAGTGATTGGAATTCATCACTTGGGTTAAGAAACCACAGACGCGGTCAGGTACTGGATGGGTGACCATCTCGAGACTACCGCTAGTGGCATTTTTTCCGAGCGCTTCCGTGCTTCGCAAGGCACGTTAAGCCGTTGGTGCCGGCTGTCATGTAATGGCAGTCGTTAAGCCATGTCAGAGGCCTTATGGGCGGCTTGATAACTTCTGACATTAAGGCCCGCCGCTGTCTTACAATCCTCCACCGACCCGGACTTGGCCCCCGTGGTGGAGTATGGCTTAAGATGAGGTCTTTACTTTAATTTTAATTGTATTTTAACATAACATTTTACATACAGGCACATACATTGCTTCTGGCCCCACACTAGGATACCCTGTGTCGTGGGCACCAGAAACAACGACATCACAAACATGTAAACATCCAAGACCTGGGCTTTTTTTGTCCCCAGCCGGGATTCGAACCCGGAACCTCTTGCATAGTAGGCAGAGGCGCTACCGCTACGCCACAGAGGTCGTCATATTATACAATTAGAAACTATATACTACACAAAATTGTGCCACATATTATACACATATTGTAAGAATTATGTACTCAAGGCCACGCGCAGAATCGATGACTCATCCAGCAGCTGGAGTCTGACGTTCGACCAAGGAGTTAGGTCAGCTAAAACAGATATATATCTTTATGTTCCATGAAAAGCAATTTACCACTACATTACATAAAGTGTTCTTTCTCTATCTATCTCTCTACATTTTTATGTGCATGCAACGACTTGAACGTTGATGAAGCGAAGGTGCTCTATCTGTCAGGATCGGGGCAAGTGGCAGTCCCTGGTCTCTGCCTACCCCTCTGGGATACATGCGTGAGGTTATGTATGTATGTATCTCAACATACATAGGTACATAGGCATTACCCCCCCTTGATGGTACAACCTTGCGCTATAGCGCTAATTAGTGGAGGGCTATGTCCAGCAGTGGACTAATATAGCCTGAAGAAGTATCTCAACAATTACTTATTAACTTAACAGTATTACTTAACTAGCGGTGGTAGCTCAGTGGGTAGAACCATGGACTGGCAAGCCAGAGCCCCAGGTTCGATCCCGAGTGCGGGCATGTACCAATGACTTTGTTTAATTTCAAAGTTACGTACATTTGCGAATTTGTAGTCGCAATACCACACGCTAACGGTGAAGGAAAACATCGTGAGGAAACCCGCGGCTTGGTTGGCTCCGCACGTATTGACTAGTCTTTCCTGTGGGCTAGGCCGACTAAGCTGTCAGGATGGTATAGGTGCTGGGCAAGCCTACACCATCTATAAAACTATGTCTACAGCGTCGGAGTGGTCCCTTCACCCATCTAGTGTGAGTGAAGATACCACTGGACGCTGTATAAATCATCTCATTAAGTAGATGCGAAAAAGGCCAATATTATTAACAGCATTAACATATTTACTAAATAAGTTTTATATAAAAGTGTCTTGACCGCTGGGAAGCGTTCCCAGGACGCTGGCAGCATTCCCCCTCTTAATGGTCAGACTCATGTGCTGGCCAGGTAACCTAACCTAACCTAACCGTCCCACTGCAGAGCACATGCCTTCTCTCAGAGAAAGAATATGGGCTTAGGCCAGGTTTTCACGGTGCAAATGACTGCAAGTGCAAATGAATGCATGCAAATTACTTCAGCCGTATTGTAAAGAGGTTCGAAATGTCACTGATGCCGGTAAGTCACCCATTAGCTCAGTTAGGAGAGCGCTGGCACGGTTAGCCAGAGGTCGCGGGTTCGAGTCCCGGCATGGGTGGAATTTTTAGCCTCTAAATAGGTTTTTATTAGAATTATTTTAATACTCACTGTCGGCTCTCCGCTTGAACCTTGAGAAATAATTGGCAGCCGACGAGTCCACGTCGCTGCTCATCTTGTTATTGTTTTCAGCAAAGTCTTCTACTATGCCACTGAGATTTTCTACTTCTATAGGAGCTCCGGGGAACAGAAAATCACCATGGTACACCTTCGTGTCTGATCGATCCCCACCCCTTTTCCAGACTCCCGTGTTGACTTTGTTATTTCGCTCCATCTTCATTCTGTGGAAGTTCTTCTCCTCCAGCAAATAACTCGCCGACGCCTCATTGGTGTATAGCAGGACTATCGATATCGTCAAAAGTTTGTGGTACATCACTTTTGTCTGTTTTTATTTTGGGTGTCCCAATTTTCTTAAGGCCTATATTTACGTACATAGATAATTATTTATTAAATTGCCACAACACACAATTTAAATCAAATCAATTTATTTCAACGTAAATAATTTAAATTCTGTTTGCTGAATGTCAATGTAGAGTGTAAAATGTATGCCGCTGCTTTCAGGCCGTAGTGTTAGTAGTGGAGAAAAAGGCAGCGGGAAGAAAAACTCCACTTTAACCATGTTTTCTCAAGTCATCTTAAACGATTACAATTAACGAGTGTACCGTGCTAACGAAAATAGTCATAATGAAAATAGAATAAAACCTAATCACGTCGTTCAAATTGCAAAATGTTCCAGGTCAAAAAAAAAACCTTTTTTCACCAAATTTGTAGGAAAAATTAAAAAACTACAAAGTTAGCAAGACATCACAATAGGTACCTTACCTACTTAGGCTGAGATTACAATGTCTTAGGGCGAGATAAATAGTCGTTGCTTAGCCCAAGTCCGTACTCAAGCTTCCCTAAGCATTACTTCAGGCTAACTTAGCTAAGTATCAAAGTAGACGTTTGCTTAGCTAAGCATGTTCTTAGGCCAATGCTAAGAATTAGTCCGGGTTTCGCGACTTAGAGAGTGCCAAAGTACTGTCTATGATAGACAAATTGATTCTTAAGCAAGTGCTTTCGCTAAGACTCGTTCTTAGAAGCGACTATTTATCTCGCCCTTAGACTTACATTCAGAATCAAGTTTTCGTTCAATTTAGATGAAATAGTAGATTGTTAACCGAGGGTAGAAAGAATCAATTCCCGAGGTATTTAGACGGCTATAGTGCGAGTAGGAATTGATTCTTTTACCCGTATTAAACACTCTACTTTTCATTTCGAATATGAGGAAAATTAAAACTCATTTTTAATATTTAAAAACCTATTTAGAGGCTAAAAATTTCACCCATGCCGGGATTCGAACCCGCAACCTCTGGCTATCCGTACCAGCGCTCTACCAATTGAGCCAATGGGCGACTCACAACATCAGTGAAATTTCGAACCTCTTTACAATATTCTCTGTATTACGTACAGGCAGCGACATCTGACTTAGGCAAATTGCATTACTTACAGCCCCGACTACTATGGTGTAATCATGTGGGTACAGTGATATCGTTCCGATGTTAAAACCTAACTGCAAAGTAGGTAGTCGGGGCTGTAAGTAATGCAATTTGCTTAAGTCAGATGTCGCTGCCTGTACGTAATACAGAGAATATTGTAAAGAGGTTCGAAATTTCACTGATGTTGTGAGTCGCCCATTGGCTCAATTGGTAGAGCGCTGGTACGGATAGCCAGAGGTTGCGGGTTCGAATCCCGACATGGGTGAAATTTTTAGCCTCTAAATAGGTTTTTAAATTTGTTCCTTAGCACGGGTTAGTGCATTAAAAATAAAAATGGTGTAATCATTTTTAATATTCAAATCTTAGCATAAAAGATTATTACCCATTTTTTTTAACAGATTAGTGTCCCGTCAATTAATGTCGACTTTTTAAATTTTAAATATGGAACTCACCGCGTAATTGTTGCGGCTTATTCCGCTCAAAGAAGTTTGCGCTAAGTTCACACTGGCTGTTCATCTCAAATGGCAGCTTTTTTTTAAATTACTTTTTTTACATAAAACTCTTCACAGCTGACAGTTCTATTTTTAAAGTTCATTCCGGGCCCTTAGGTGGGAAGTAATTTGAATGAGTTTTTCCCTCTCTTAGGGAGGGAAGCAGCATTTTCCACCAAGCAATCAGATCAAAACAACACTACTTTCCGAGTAGGTATAATATTGGCCTTTTTGCATCTACTTAATGAGATGATTTATACAGCGTCCAGTGGTATCTTCACTCACACTAGATGGGTGAAGGGACCACTCCGACGCTGTAGTGCCTGGGTCATGGTTTTATAGAATCCGAGTAGGTATAAGAAATGAAAAAACAAATAGCATGTTTTTTGACATATGAAATTTTGCAATATGACCAACGCTTAGTAAAATTTACCTATGAGGTAGTGAGCACACTTACAATTAGTTATAAGCTGTGTATTATGTGCTATGGCAATAAATAAGGTAACTAAACTCGGCATATGCTTCAGGTAAGTATTGCAAAGCAATAGCCTGTAACGCTGATTTTCACTTAGGACCTGTAAGAGACGCAACGAGGGCGAACAGGTTTCACAAGAATATTTCACCAGCATAGGCAGATTACAACTTTTTTTGGTCAAATATTGAAAGTCAATTGTGTAAGTACAAAACGGCAATTGATGTTGATACGACCGTGGTCTGAGTGAATGTTTAAAAGTTGCCACACGGGATGTGATGCGGTTGGTTTACGAATTTTTTCGTGTGTCTTATTTGTAAACAGGCGCGTGCATGATAGTGGCGGTTCTCGTTCTGTTTTGTTGGTATCGATAAACTGGGTGGTGATACTCTACCGATTTCGAGTAAAGTTAGGTTACTAGAACTATATAAATGAACCCCGCAATCGTTGTTTTGACATTGGCCTACGACCTATTCTTAGACCTACCATATACATCAAAATATGATTCTACAATCTTTTCTATGTCCCCACTGCTGGGGCACGGGTCTTCTCTAGCATCGCAGGAAGTTTAGACCATATTCCACCACGGTGGCCAAGTCCGGGTTGGTGGAGGATTATAAGACAGTGGCGGGCTGTACTGTCCGAAGTTATCAAGCCGCCCATAAGTCCTCTTCCATGACTTAACAACTGATATTATACTCGTACATGACAGCCGCCTTCAACGGCTTGACGTGCCTTGTGAAGCACGGAAGCGCTCGGAAAAATGCCACCAGCGGTAGTCGCGGGATGGTCACCTATCCAGCACCGTCTCCATCTATCCTGACCGCGCCTGTTGTTGCTTAACCCAAGTGATGGGTTCCCATCACTATGTTCCACTAGGAAATCTTCTTCTTCTTCTTCAGGCTATATCAGTCCACTATAGGAAATCTAAAGACGTATAATTTCAGAAAGTAGCGGTAACTATCCTAACTTGTGATACGTAATACAGAGAATATTGTAAAGAGGTTCGAGATTTCACTGATGCCGGTGAGTAGCCCATTAGCTAAGTTGGAAAGAGCGCTGGCATGGATAGCCAGAGGTCGCGGGAATTTTTAGCCTCTAAATAGGTTTTTTTTAAATTATCTTAACTTATTTTTTATTGAGATTCAATAAGTGACTGTAATTATTAAATTGTACTGCGTTAATATTACTGAAAATTTATCGATACCTCTGTTAACGGGTGGTCCGACAACACTAGTAATGTTTACGTTCTCAACCAAAACAATCTTATCAACACTCGGAGAAGTGTTACTTTTTTCAATATTGTTTTTGTTTATTTGTTATTTGACCCGCTTTTTCAATGATTTGTAAACAGACTTTGTTGAAGCGCTCGTGGCCTAGTGAAACCGAGTGGTTGAAATCAATCACTTGAGTTAAGCCACAAAAGGGGCGCTCAGGTGCTGGATGGGTGACTGTCCCGTGACTACCGCTAGTGTCATTTTTTCCGAGCGCTTCCGTGCTTCGCAAGGCACGTTAAGCCGTTGGTATCGGCTGTCATGTAGTGGCTGTCGTTAAGCCATGTCAGAGGACTTATAATTAGGCTTGATAACTTCTGACAGTAAGGCCCGCCACTGTCTTACAATCCTCCACCAACCCGGACTTCGTCCCCGTGGTAGAGTATGGCCTAACCTTCCTGCGATGCAGGAAGAGACCCGCGCCCAGTAATGGGGACATCCAAATGATGCTTGATGTCAAACAGTCTTTGTTTAACCGAAATTGCCATCGGTCTTACCTTTTTTGGGGCAGTTTAGCAAAACAATTTACTTTGGTCGGCAATTTGGTTTTTAATGAAGCCCACATATGCCCTATCGAGGCCAGCCTTCTCTCACAGAGAGATTATGGGCTCAATCACGGAATGGTGATTTGAAGCTCCGAGGTAAATGAACACCTCAGCCACCCAGGTTTCCTCACGATGTTTTCCTTCATGCCCTTGGTGAGTGGCATTGGCATTAAAAATTTGCAAATGTACGTCAGTAGTAAGAAAACACAGTCGTTTCACAGGGGTTCGAACCCACGACTTAGCGCAGGTGTACGTTCAATACTCAATACTTTATTGCATTCCACAAGTTTCAAGGTTGTTACATTATAACTTAACAGTTATTTGATAAGATCTTTGTGGACCCTGTAGGGCACGCATTATTTTAAAGTGCTATATAAAAGTATTTATTACATTAATTTAAATTTAATTTGATTAATTATCATACAATTTTAATTGATTATATTTACAAAGTTACATTTATACAATTATTTATCTCATTTCATCTATACTATCTTTTAAATATTCTTCTATCGTATAATAACATTTTCAAATTAGTATTTTCTTTAAATCTTTATTGAAACTGCGCCCCCCTTGCCTCAGTTGTCGCCGCGCTCCGGCCGTGCAAGGACGCGTAACTGCCACCTCGCTGTCTGTAAGTACGAAACTATTTTTTTTGTTGTTTCGATTTGATGATTTTTAAGTGAAACGTTTTATAATTGCTCAAAGGTTTTTACTCTATAGATATAACAATCTAATTAGGTAATGAAATCAGGATAGCGACTTTTTGTGCAGGTTATGTAACGTGCAAAAACGTGTTATGTTTTCAAATATGGCGTGTTAGGTAACAGTGGACCGTTTCTTGATGGGTCACAGTGGATCGCGGTCCACTGTACCCCATCACGAAACCACTGTGCCCCGAACAGTCTATTATTCACGATATCTAATTTGATCCTTGTTTACAGACTAACCATGCCTCGCAATAGAATAAGAAAAACTAATATTGGTCTCACCAGTGAGGAACAAATGAAAAATGCTATAGATCTCATCTTAGATGGAAATAAAATACGGAAAGTGGCCAAATCACAAAATATCCCCTACACTACGTTGCAAAGGTATTTCAAAAAAGTAACAACAAGCGATGGTGACACTCGACTTACACCGAATTACAAAGTAAACAAAATCTTCAGCGACGAGCAGGAAAAGTCACTTGTTGACTACATTATAAAGTGCAGTCAAATGTTTTATGGGCTAACTACAACAGATGTAAGGCAGCTTGCATATGAGATGGCTGTCACAAACAACATAAAGGTACCACAAAAGTGGATTGATTTGCAGCAAGCTGGAATTGACTGGTATCATGGGTTTAGAAAACGCCATGCAGTTTTGAGTCTTCGTACACCTGAAGGCTGTAGTCTCAGCAGAGCTACGTCATTTAATAAACACAATGTCAAAATTTTCTTTGACAATCTCGAATCAGCGTTGAAGAGATGTCAATCTTTCGGAAACGGAACACGTGTTTTCAACTTAGATGAAACCAATACAATGACAGTTCAAAAGTCGAGTAAAGTCTTAACTGTTACGGCCGGTCTCAATAAACCACCTCTAGTTATCAATGGATTGCTACCCTTGATAAACAGTCAACCTTAATCTATCTCTAACTGCTGTTTCAATATTTAAAATCATGCCACCCTCGTCTGGATCAAAGATAGATAGCACCTCTAACTTTAGTAAGTACGACCCTCCGTAAACGTTTTATTTTTCAAATTGAATTTCATCGCGTTACGTTTTGAAATAACCATAAACATTAAATTCAAGGTCCAAATTAGTTGTGTAGAAGTATTTTCATATTAAAACGACTAAACGTTAAAAAATACAGCAGTGATTTTTGGTTTGCGACTGTTAAATAATTTCAAATTACAACTCTTAGGACGCAACGAAACGCTTTGACGCTGAGCAGTGACGGGTATTATGTCAATGATCTGTGGTAAATGTCATGTTCTCCAAGAAGATGCGCGCGAAAGAAGGAACAAACAAAACCAACTGAAATTTCAATTATGGCACAGCAACTGACCGTAAGTATTTGTTTACTGATGAAGTTATTTGTAAAATGTAGCCTGTTTAAAAGACATTATGCATACATTTTATGATTTTATTTTTCAGATAAAGACCAGACCTATTGGAAAAGATGAGATCAGTTTCTTGCTGGACCAGATTTGTATGAAAAAAGTAATAACATCGAGGGCTACAAATGCTACTAATAATAAATTAAAAGAGATTTAAAACAGTCATTTACCGACGTTTTATTTAATCGAAATCTGTAAACAAATTCTAAGTGAGAAAGTTAACTTTCATAGTTTATTTGAGCGCTGACCCGGTGATCCTCGAACTCTGCTACATCGTAGTTTAAATAAAACACACCGTGCTCAAAAATTTCATTGTCACTTTCATCACTGAACATATATTATCCATTTTTATTTTTAAAATACACTTATTTATGTAAAAATATGTACTGTAAATCCTTTATATATCCCACTTATCCTCCAAAATCGGGCGATGGCGCAAAACTCTGACAGCTAGTTATCTGACGCATCGACAGTAAGCTCGAAAGTGATATTGAAACGCACAAGCGTTTTTTTCTATGGTAGTCACTTACCTATGGTAAGCGGTGGGCACTCCGAAAGATGGATCAAAGTCACGGTGTTTTATTGCTATCTATCTTTGTTTATTGAAACGCAAAATGTCACCTATAGTTACAAAAGGTAGCTATTTTACCCTTTAGTTAAAGATCGATAGGATATTGAGACCGGCCGTTAGAGGACAAAAACAGGTGAGTAAGGTAACTAGTGGCGAAAAAGGGACACTTGTTACAACTTGCTACATAATTAGTGCCCAAGGTAATGCTCTTCCGCCCGTGATGATTTTCCCTCGCGTGCATTTTAAGCAACATATGCTCAACGGCGCTCCGACAGGCACATTGGGGCTTGCTAGTCCGTCCGGATGGATGAACAGTTCACTGTTTTTAAAAACGATGTAACATTACATTGAACACACACAAAGCAGTAAAGACAACCCATCCCTGCTAATCATGGACAATTACGAAGCGCATATTTGCATAGAAGCCATCAATTTAGCAAAAGGAAATGGTGTTACCATCCTTACAGTGCCTCCTCACTCAACAGGGAAATTACAACCACTTGATGTTGGTATTTTCAAGCCATTTAAGACAGCTTACAACGCTGCTGTCGATAGTTGGATGATGCGAAATCCTGGGAAAACGCTTTCTATATACGAGGTTGCACAGTGCGTCAAAGAAGCACATATGAGATCTATGACTCCATCAAGTATTTGCAGCGCTTTTCAAGCCACTGGAATATTTCCCTTCAATAGGGATATATTACCGATATATACTTTGCTCCCAGTGAAGTGACAAACCGAGACATTCGTCTTCCTGAAGATGGAATGTCAACAAGATCCCCTTCTCCGACTATATTGTCAGAGTGGTTTATTGATGAACCTGCAATAGCTGCACCACAACAACCTTCATCTCCTGCACCATCAACTTCAGGTGAAACTTCTGGGATCACTTCTACACCTGCTGTTGAAACATCTAGAGAGGGTAGATCCATATATCTTAAGCCGGCAACGATAACTCCACCAAATGAAGGTGCTTGTTCTAAACAAAAACAACCATGCATGATCAAAAAAATGAAGCGTCAACATCAGCACAACCACGATCAATAAACATTGCAGACAGTGGAGCAAAAAATTTTGTCAATCCTTTTAATTTTCGAGGACTCCCAAAAGCTGCGCCTAGGAAAACTGATAGGGTTCCACGTCGCAAAGGTAAATCAATGATTGCTACAGATACGCCTAATAAAGATGAAATAGAAAAACGTCATCAAGAGAAAAAACAAAAACAACGTCAACAACAAAACAAGACAGTAAAAAAAAAAGTCTTGCAATCTGAGTCAAGTGAAGACGATAATAAACCAGAAAGTAAGAAAAAGAAGCTTGAAAAAAAGCCAACACAGCGACAGAGAAATACAAAAAAAAATATTATATTTCCGACTCTGATACAAATGGTGAGGACAGTAACTTGAGCCTATATTCTGAAGAAGAAGGCTATGGTGACGAAGAAGAAACAGATGAAATTGATCCAGATAACTTTCCTGCTCTTGAAACTACTCCCAGGGAAGGCAATTTTGTTTTAGTGCAATTTGTTGCCCATAAATCAAAGATATTTTACACAGGAAAGGTTCTTGGAACAAAAACTGGAACAGACTTTGATATTAGTTTTTTGAGAAAAAGCCAAAAAGTCATGAATGGTTATAGACTGCCAGATATTCCGGATATAGCCTCAGTACCCTTGGAAGATATTAAATTGATTTTAACATCGCCCACAATTGGTGGAACCAAACGACAGCAACAAATCTATAAATTTAATCTTGATCTTTGTCGTTTGAATTTACGTTGATTTTTTTAATTTTTCGGTCTTCGTTTCAGATCAAAGTTGATAATTTTAAATTTGCGATTACACGAGACATTATATAACATAAAAAATATGTATATATTGTTTTAATATATTTTTAGGACAATTAAGTAATTTTGTATTACATAAGAAAATTATGAGTGTAGAGGAATATTTTTGTTTTGATTTTTATAACTATAACACTGTTTTGGTATTTGATAGTTAAGTATATAGAGTACTAAACGTGCCATTTTGTAAAATTATAAGACTGATTTAAAAGTGCCTAATATTGTGATTTTAGACATTAAATTTAATTAACGCTGGTAAAATTGTACCAAACAGAAAGATTATGATGAGTGAAGAGGAATATTTTTGTTTTGATTTTTATAACTATAACACTGTTTTGGTATTTGAGAGTAATTATAAGACTGATTTAAAAGTGCCCAATATTGTGATTTTAGATATTAATTTAATTAAGGCTGGTAAAATTGTACCAAACAAAGATTATGGTATAAAATTTTTCAATAAAACTACTTTAAATACTTGAAAGATTTTTCCATTTCATAAATTTCGTCAGTCCATTGTTACCCAGGTAGAATAGTATGAAGGTTTCATATACTGGTTCATTGTGCCCCACTACGATCCACAGTACCCCATAGCGAGACCCAGTGTAACCCATATGTGGGGAACAGTGGATCAATTCCCACTTTTTAAAAAAACCTATCAGTGATTTTGAAAAGAAAAATACGTACGTAGGTAGCCAACATATCAGGCTATTAATTATAATGTAAAACTGTGTTACTAATGGTCTTTTTACTGCTTCAGAATGTCTTTAAAAAAAAGTGACCCACTGTCCCCCACTCTCCCCTACTTTCGTTACACTTCTTCCTAGTCTGCGCGAACGAAGATTCCCGAAGGGACTTTTACGATGTGTGATTTAGTATCTACTGTACATACATTTGTAAAGTTGTGTTAGCAATACCACTGGTTAAAGGCAAAGGAAAATATCATTATCATGAGGAAACCTGAACTTTGAGGTGTTCAATTATTTTATCTCAGCACATAAAATGGCCATTCACGGTGGGCACGCGTGCTAAATAAGCCCATACTATCTCTCTCTCTTAGAGAAGGCATGTGCCATACAGTGGGACGTAAGTTTATAGGCTACACAAAGAAAATTGACATAGAAAACAAACAAGAAAGTCATTGGGCCAAATCATGCGCATCCTGGGCGATTCCAATAGTATGGTACCTATTTGTCAGTTAGATTATTGGAATCGTTCAGGATTTAGTATGCAAAACGACTGTCAAATACCATACTAATTTTACAGTTAGATGATTGCAATCGCTCAGCATTTAATATGTAAATTGTGTAATTGTCTAATTCCATACTAATTTTACAGTTAGACGATTGCAATCGCTCAGGATTTAGTATGTAAATTGTGTAATTGTCTAATTCCATACTAATTTTACAGTACGATTGCAATCGAGCATTATTTAGTATGCAAATCGTGTAACTGTCAAATTCCATACTAATTTTACAGATTGCAATCGCTCAGTATTTAGTATGCAAATCGTCTAACTATCAGAGTCCATACTAATTTTACAGTTAGACGATTGCAATCGCTCAGTATTTAGTATGCAAATTGTGTAACTGTCAAATTCCATACTAATTTTACAGTAAGACGATTGCAATCGCTCAGTATTTAGTATGCAAATCGTCTAACTGTCAAATTCCATACTGATTTCACAGTGAGACGATTGAAATCACTCAGGATTTAGTATGGAAATCGTCTAACTGTCAAATTCCATACTAATTTGACTGTTAGACGATTGGAATCGTTCAGGATTTGGTGTGCATTGTGAGCATATTAAACGTGAAGAGCCTACTGAAATGAGGGTTTTCTCACGAAGTTTTCCTTCCGTTGGCGCCGTCGCCTCACATTTAGCAACAAATAAAACAAACATTAATTTCGCTTACTGGGTAATAATACTGTTTTTCATTTAATATTGATAGTTACATAGGTAATGATCGCTTTGGTTTTCAATGGTTGAACTTCACTGGATTATTTTTTTCTCGTCCTCTTTTATATTTTTGGCACCGCATCGGATTCCTTTTCGTTCGCATGCCTTTTTCTGTGAATCAAAATAAGATTAGCTTAAAAGTCCATGAAGATAATTATATCGGGGTGTTTAAAATTGAGTTTACTTGAATCAGCCGTTAAATAAGTCTGTAAATGAATAAATGAAGGAATGAATTAACGTATCAGTGAATCAATCATTGAATATTTAAGTCAATTCAAGATCAAATGTCATTGAATAAGTTATTTCGTAGCCCGTGGCTCCTTCCAGAAGTAAGACTCAATGAATCGATCAGTGAATACATCGATGAATTGAGAAATACTTACATAAAGTAAGGAATTGGGAAAGGAATAATTTAAATAGACTGAATAGAATCCGCTTATCTCGTATCAAATTTGACGGGATAAATTAATATTTCCTTTAGTATTTAACGTAATAAACTGAAATATATTGACTTTGCTAAGAAATTATGTAGTAAAGTAAAATGCTATCCGCCATTTTGAAAGCGTGTTTGGTTTGTAAACAAACATCTGTCAGCCAGAGCCAGTTTACATTTTTTATTTAGGACTTACGTCAAAGTGATGTTCACATGAATACACCCGATTTCAGTCGATATAGTATTAGGGTCTCTTTTGACAAGTTTGAGCCAAGTTTTTCGTATGTTTATTTCACTGGGTACACGAACCCGAAACTTCCCGGGGGTTTTTATTGAAATGTTTTTGCATTCTCGAACAATGCAGTCAATGATAATTGCTATGTTTTGCATGTAAACTCAATGAAATCATGGTTGCGTTGTTGTTATTTTACTATGCTCACAGAACAAACTTTGTTTACAAGCCTTTTATTTCTTCAAACCATAGACAAAAATGGCTGACCGTGTTTTTGGCTGTTTAGCAAAGCAATGTTTTAAAATATGTTTTTTTTAGGTCTTCAAAAATATACTAAAATATTTTTGGTCTAATGGAACCATTTTGAAGACTTACTTGAAAAGACGGTCAAGTAGCGGATTGAATAGGTACACAATTTAACTAATAACCATAATCGATTCATGTGAATCAAATTACTTCATAGTTCGTGGCATCTCCCAGAACCGTTGTCCTCGTCCATAATTCTCCCCGTCTGCAATGGTTTGTGGCATTGTCTGCCCAGTGGACTCAGGCAGGAACAAGCAGAGGCTCCCGCCCAGTATGCCCAACGCGCCCAGTATCAGCAGAGGGATGGCTGGCGATATGGTGGCCTGGAATTTTGAGCGTTGCTTACTATGGGCGGGTTTCTAATTGAGAATTTCTTTAAGTAAATACTTAACTGTACTGCTATCTCTTACTCTTAAGTACCTTGTACTTTATTTTACTACCATGAATGAAATAAAGTAGTAGCATATCTCCAGTGTACCAATAATGTCTAAAAAATAAGGGCGCAGTTATAGAATTAAATTTTTTATTTTATTTAATTTTTATTTATTAAGGAAAACAAACAGTAGTACAATAACACTTTAACATAAATACTTAATTATTTAAGGTATTAAATAATTGTACCACCAGCACCGTTAAACACAGTTTAAATATTTTGAAAAAACAAAACAGGGAATTTAATATTGTATTCTTGTGCCTTTTGAACATTGCTTTAATCCGTGCATGCTTAGCGTTATAGCCGGAATTCTAAACACGAAAAGAAAAACAATAACACTTTTGGAGATAACAACATAAAAATACCGATGAACATTTGCGAAAAACTACAGTTCCATTTCAAAACATTCCATGGCCAGAGCACAGAATGTGGGGAGTGATAAAGAAAATATATCTAAATTATTTAAGTAGTTATTGTAAGACTTGACTATTCTGTTCAAGAGGGCCCTTTCACCCGCGTTCGTTCTGCAAGGATCCGTCTTAAATAAGTAGTGGGGATACGATACTTGTATTCTCTTTGATTTACTGGGTATTTTGCTTGCTAACTTGCTGCAGTCAAAAGCATTATGGCATAACTTGTAAAGAAAAATTTCGTCAAGAAGAATTCTTCTGTTTTTTAATGAGTTCATAGAAAATTTTGACAGGCATTTGACATAAGAACATTTGGAACGGCAACATTTAAAATTTACGGAGCGTAAAAACTTGCGCCGTACAGACTCAATTTGATCAGAATATTTATCGTAATATGGGTTCCAAATTATAGAAGCATTATTCTAAATAGAAGCCCGCATAAGGCGCAGAAATAGTAGATTGTTAAACGAGGGTACAAAGAATCAATTCTCGAGGTATTGAGACGCCAGAGCGCAGCGAGGGCGGCTATAGCATAGACATTCTTTGTCTATGGCTATAGTCCGAGTAGGAATTGATTTTTTTACCCGTGTTAAACACTCTACTTTTCATTTCGAATATGAGGAAAATAAAAACTAATTTTTAATATTATAACTATGAAATATTATTACCTATTTTTTTTAAATTCCGTCACAGATACTATAACAGATTAAAATCCGCCAATTAATGTCGACTTTTTAAATTTTAAATATGGAACTCACCGCGTAATTTTTGCGACTTATTCCGCCGTAAGAAGTTCACACTGTCTGTTTAGAAATTCACATCGCCGCAGCATTTTTTAAAAGCCTATTTATTACATAAAACTCTTCACAGCTGACTTATTTTTAAAGTTCATTCCGGCCCTCAGGCGGGAAGTAATTTGTATGACTTTTTCCCTCCCTATGGAGGGAAGCAGCATTTTCCACCCAATAATCAGATCAAAACAACACTACTTTCCGAGTTTAAGAAATTAAAAGGCTATTTACGGCACTGGAATTGACATGCGGGTCCAGTATGTAGTTTCAAATGATGCTGTAACGACAAACGTCGCGGCAAAAAACTTTCAGCGTGGTACGCTGAGGCGAAAAATTATTGTAACGAAATCCACGAGGTCGAATGACACCAGACCGACAAACATTGTCGCGAAAAACTTTCATAGCATGATACCATGCTATGAAAGCTAGGGGCGAAAAGTAGGTACTGAAGCGAAATCCAATATATTTTAGATTAGTTAAATATTACATATTATAAATAGGTTTTTAAATATTACATATTTTTTTTTTTATAAAAAGATACTTATTCAATATTTATGTTGTATATTTTGTACACGTATATAGACCCGCTTTTTACTGCTTCTCCAACTCTCTAAGGTTTGGTGGAAGTAATCTCTTTCAGAAATAAGCTCGCCTTTGTACATTTTATTTCTTATGTTATGTAAAGTAATAATACTTTCACTTTCTGTATTTTATTTCCTACTTTATCTTTCCCCTCTCTAACTAATATTACGAGTGCTTAGAAATTTTACGCCACAATGTTTATTGCAGCATCATTCAATTCAATCATTCGATATCGTGGATTATTATTATTATTTTATTTGGAAAACTAACAGCTTATCACTAACACAATAGATTACATGCATAGCAACAGAGAGCCAACAAAAAGTTTTCACAGATATTTTGAGCAACTAGCACAGGCGAAAGAAAAACAATACACGAAACATCAGGCTCAGTAATTATGTAGGTACATCCAAAAATAGGACAAAGGAGATGGCACACCATTTTATGGGTTATATCAGTAATGAAGCCTCAACCGAGTCACAAATTATGCTTCAGTAATTTTTCGCCCCAGCGTACCATACGATGAGAGTTTTTCGAGACAGTGTTTCTCGCTCCTGTGTCAATCCACCTCGTGGATTTCGCATTAATAATTGTTCGACCCAGCGTACCACCCTGAACGCTTTTCGCCACAACATTTGTCGCTACAGCGTCATTCAAAACTACGGACCCTGGCGAAACTGTAAAGGTCCCATGTCGAGTATAGAACCGAATAAATGATACCTACCATGTATACGATGTAGGGCACCAGGATAGTGGCGACGTAGCCCATAATGTGTATAGCAGCTAAGCCCTGTGCCCTTACAACGGTAGGGAGCAGTTCTGCCGCGTACTGCATGCCGATGTTGAAGCTGATATTCACGGCGAAACGCCCGACGATGGCCAGAGACGCAGATGGTATGCCTGTAACATTGGTGGGGTGTAATCAATTGGAACGGTCGAATGTAATCAATGAACGGTCGAATGTAATATAATGTTACGTGCCCTACAGGGTCCACAAAGATCCATTTTTTTTGGTCTTAAATGTCATCTGTATATACTTGTGGAATTCAATAATTTATTGCATTAATATAATCAATAAATATTTTCTTCACCAAATAATCACAATATGATAAAATAAAATCAATCGATTGATCAATAGATCAGTCAGTCATTCGGTCGGTCGATCGACCGGTCGGTCATTCTGTTGGTCGGTCGGTCAATCAATCAAGTATAGTATATAAAGTAGTTGGTTATCTGACTGATTAGATGGAACGCAGTATTTACAAAATAAGTTCTATCTAAAAAACTACACCGCTGCCGTTGGGGAGAGTTCAAAATATTCTTTATTCGTATACAGAAATTACAGTAGCATTGTTCTTAATAAAAAAAAACATTTTCATTATAAATAACAAAGACGCTCGGGGCCTATTCGGAAGCGCTCGTGGCCTAGTCGATCCGAGTGATTGGAGTCAATCACTTGAGTTAAGTAACAACAAGGGCGATCAGGTGGATGGGTGACTGTCCCGTGACTACCGCTAGTGGCATGTTTTCGAGCACTCCGTCGCAAGGCACGTTAAGCCATCGGTGCCGGCCGTCATAGTTAAGCCATGTCAGAGGCCTGCCTTATGGGCGTCTTGATAACTTGTGACTGTAAGGCCCGCCACTGTCTTACAATCCTCCACCAACCCGGACTTGGCCCCCGTGGTGGAGTATGGCCTAACCTTCCCTCGATGCAGGAAGAGACCTGTGCCCCAGCAGTGGAGACATACAAGGGTTGATATCGAGATATAAAAGAAAATATATCGCTTACCTATTGGCACGGCAGTAGCTAGGAGACTGAAAACGCCACTCATCACCATGGTACCAAAAGCTAACCATCGACGACCCAATCTGAAAATAAATATGTAATATAAAGTGTGTCTGAGGTTGGTGTGACATGGGTGTTTAGAATAGAAGTTTGATTTTGGAACGCACCCATGACGGGCGTAACTACTTGACAGCTGTCAGATGAGCTAAAATTTGCTTTCGTGTCTTCTTGGTTGTGAAACGTGCGATTTCCCAAAATTGTGTGGCAATTAGATTGCCGGGATATATCTTCGTGTGAAGTGTGAAATAAGTTCAGGGACGGATCCCAGTGTTAACACTTTGTCGGGCGACGGATCGCCCAAAACAGTGGACATATTTTGATAGAAACTTGGTGCCGTGAAAGTGCACTGAAGGTAGGTTTCTGGGGAAAAAGCTCTTGGGATAGACGGGGAAGTCTAGGGATCCCAAGGCAGGTCTTGGGATCCATCCCGAAAGGCGCCGGCTGCCAAGTCGAGAGGCGTCGACGAAGACAGACTTTGTAAGTGCCTTGTTTTTTGATTAGTTTTAAGTATTAGTGTTTAAGCGGGTCCTATACCCAACAATGGGAATAGTAGAATACTGGCTTCTCAATTGGAAGGTCGTGGATTCAAATCCTGGCGTGCACCAATGACTTTGTTTTCTGAGTTATGTACATTTGTGAGGTTACAGTAGCAATATGTATGTATGTATGTATGTATGTATGTATGTATGTATGTATGTATGTATGTATGTATGTATGTATGTATGTATGTATGTATGTATGTATGTATGTATGTATGTATGTATGTATGTATGTATGTATGTATGTATGTATGTATGTATGTATGTATGTATGTATGTATGTATGTATGTATGTATGTATGTATGTATGTATGTATGTATGTATGTATGTATGTATGTATGTATGTATGTATGTATGTATGTATGTATGTATGTATGTATGTATGTATGTATGTATGTATGTATGTATGTATGTATGTATGTATGTATGTATGTATGTATGTATGTATGTATGTATGTAAGTATGTATGTATGTATGCGCTTCCGTGCTTCGCAAGGCACGTTAAGCCGTTGGTGCTGGCTGTCATACAATGGCAGTCGTAAAGCTATCAGAGGCCTTATGGGCGGTTTGATAACTTCTGACAGTAAGGCCCGCCACTGTCTTACAACCCTCCACCAACCCGGCGTTGGCCCCCGTGGTGGAGTATGGCCTAACCTTCCTGCGATGCAGAAAGATACCCGTGCCCCAGCAGTGGGGACATACAAGGGTTGATATCATCATGTATGTATGTGTGTGTGTGTTGTTTATGGTGTGTATGTTAATTGACAAATCGTAAACAACCATTGCTGGAAATGGGCCCACATACTAAAAGGATGTACAGTTATCAATACACATTAAAAAAGTGTCCTTTTTTGTGGCATTATGTGAATATGTTAAGAAAATCGTGCCATTTTTGAGGGCCATCGGCCATGATAGGGCTCCGAGACACGCACCCTCAATAATAGCACTCATCTAAGAGAGGGCAGGCCACATTGACTTAGCTGAAACGAATCGCATGACAATGAAAAAAATTTCTTGGCCCCCGTGGTGGAGTACGAGTATGGCCTAACCTTCTTGCGATGCAGGAAGAGACCCGCGCCCCAGCAGTGGGGCCATACAAGGGTTGATATGGATATCGAAAAAAATACGCACAGATCCAGGATGAGCGTCAGCAACAAATCCGCGGGAAACTCCGTTGCCGTGGCAACGGTGAAGGTTAGGAACATGTCCAAGCCGAGGCTCCCCACGTTCCTGACGTGGCCGTCGAAGGTCATGGCTATGCACATCCAGATCGCGAACAGAAGGAGACTGTTCCTGCGTAACCGGGGCGTCCTGAAGAGATCTAGGACGGAGAAGTTCTTCGTCAGCTCGGACTCCTTCGCGATGGCTGTCGCGGTTTCCTGCAGAAGTTTTGTTTATTTATTGTTAGTCAATTAAGCCATTAGTGAATTTGGATAATGCCAAAGTCATGATCAATAGCCACATTGATCCGGGACCGGTCGTCGTACATGGTCACCGTCTCGAAATCGTTTCTGAATACACTTACCTCGGGTAGATTTTGCAGTTAGGTAAAAACTATTTTGAGGAGACCAAGAGGAGGATCCAGCTGGGCTGGGCAGCGTTTGCGAAACTACGCAGAGTCTTCTCGTCATCCATACCGCAATGTTTGAAAACGAAAGTTTTCAATCAGTGCGTCCTACCTGTGATGACCTACGCAGCCGATACATGGACACTCACGAAAGGGCTGGTCCAACAGTTGGTCCTGGTTTCCATAGGACAGGGTATCCTAGTTTGGGACCAGGTCCAGGGCCTGGTCCCAAACTAGGATACCCTGTACTATGGACTAGGATACCCAGACTAAGTCTAACACTTACATAGTTTTCAATAGAATGATATTGCCTCAATTCGGTACAGCAATGGTTGTTATTTGCCTCAATTCGGTAGTCTACAAAGTAAAAGCAGTACAATGTCATTCAAGGGGTATAACCCGCACAAACTAAATAGGCATCTCTCGCGAAGAAGATCGAATCGCGCGAGGCGCCGATTTAAGTAGCACGGGTTATACCATAGCAATGCTATCGGTTACTAGACTACCGATAGTGTGAATGAAACTACCATTACCGGACTAATATGACTCTATTGAACGACTAAGCGCACTGCTGAAGACTGCGCGACTGAAGCGCTCGTGGCCTAGGCGAACCGAGTGATTGGAATCAATCACTTGGTTAAGCAACAACAGGCGCGGTCAGTTACGGGATGGGTGAGCGTTCCGTGACTACCGCTAGTGGCATTTTTCCGAGCGCTTCCGTGCTTCGCAAGGCACGTTAAGCCGTTGGTGCCGGCTGTCATGTAATGGTAGTCGTTAAGCCATGTCGGAGGCCTTATGGGCGGCTTGATAACTTCTGACAGTAAGGCCCGCCACTGTCTTACAATCCTCCACCAACCCGGACTTGGCCCCCGTGGTGGAGTATGGCCTAACCTTCCTGCGATGCAGGAAGAGACCCGTGCCCCAGCAGTGGGGACATACAAGGGTTGATAACGAACGACTATGAATTATAGAGACTCGCCCCCCAGGTCATGTGATTGTGTTGTGTTAAATTATTATTATTATTATTAAAGGCATTGAAAGGGTACTTCGTTATTTTGGAATCGTTAAGCCACAGTCAAACATTTAGAAGTTTTAAAAACCAATGTAAAGGCTAAAAATTCCACCAATGCCGGGACTCGAACCCGCGACCTCTGGTCAACCGTACTAGCGCTCTCCCAACTGAGCCAATGGGCAAGTGCCGGCATCAGCGAAATTTCGAACCTCTTTACAATATTCTCTGTATAGTTTACAGGCAGCTACATCTGGCTGAATTGACCACTTGCAGCCCCTAGTATACCTACTTTGCAGTTAGGTTTTTACATCGGAATGATATCGCTGTACCCACATGATTATATATTCTTTTTGTTGCACTAACCCGTGCTGAGGACAATTTTAAAAACCTATTTAGAGGCTAAAAAATCCACCCATTACGGGACTCGAGCCCGCGACCACTGGCTAACTCTGTATTTTTCACTGATGCCGCTAGTCGCCCATTAGCTCAGTTGGGAGAGCGCTGGCACGGTTAGCCAGAGGTCGCGGGTTCGAGTCCCGGCGAGGATGGAATTTTTGCCTCTAAATAGGTTTTTAATACTCTGAATAGGTTTTTAAAGTAGTCCTCAGCACGGGTTAGTGCAACACAAAAATATTGTAATCTAGCAGTATGTTTCAACTCGCCTTGAATTCCTTCATGACATGATCAGGGATCTTTGTGCCGTTCATTCTCTCGCATTTCTTCAAAATCGTGATGGTCTCGTCGATTCTTCCCTGTGATATCAGCCACCTGGAAAATGTGAAAATGAAAGTCGATATCAACCCTTGTATGCCCCTTCTGCCGTAGCACGGGTGTCTTCCTGCTTCGCAGGATGGCTAGGCCATACTCCACCACAGGGGCCAAGTCCGGGTGGAGGATTGTAAGACGGTGACGGGCCTTACTGTCAGAAGTAACCAAGCTGCCCATAAGGCCTCTGACATGGCTTAGCGACTGACATTATATGACAGCCGGCACCAACGGCGTAACGTGCCTTGCGAAGCACGGAAGCGCTCAGCTCATGACACCAACGGCTTAAGGGCTTATGTTGATTGATTGATTAGTCGGTCGGTCTGTCGGTCGGTCGGTCGGTCGGTCGGTCGGTCGGTCGGTCGGTCCGTCGGTCGGTCGGTCGGCTGGCTTGAAAACTACTGACAGTAAGACGAGCCACTAGTCTTGCAAGCCTCCACCAATCCGGACTTGGCCCACGTGGTGGAGTATGGCCTATACGTTCCTCAGAAGAGACCCGTGTCCCTCGGTGAAATAGTGCGGGTTTGAGTTTGTTTGTGTGTGTGTGTGTGTGATTCTTACCGAGCGCTCTCCGGGACGACCCAGGGGGTGATCACGGACAGGGCCAAGGGCACGCTCGTGACTAGGGTGTACACCTGGAATGAATTTAAATTTATTTGTATTGTATACGATTCTACAATAAGGCCCCTGAAGATACACATAAAATGCCGACTAAGAAAGAAAAAGAAAACATTTATTTAAATTAACACAAAAGCACACACATTTGGCGAGATCGTCCCGCTATCGAATCGCTCGTAGCGTAGGCTGCCCGAGTGATCTTAAGCGATCACAAAGATTAAGCAACATAGGGCGCGTTCAGTGCATGGATGGGTAATGACTAACGCTAGTTGCATTTTTCCGACCGGTTCTGTGCTTCGCGCGGCACGTTAAGCAGTTGGTGCCGGCTGCCGTCAATAGATGGCAGTTGAAAACTTCTGACAGTACGACCAGTCACACAGTCTTGCAAGCCTTGCGCCCTCAATAATAGCACTCATCTAAGAGAGGGCAGGCCACATTGACTGGGCTGAAACGAATGGCATGACAATGAAAAAAATTACTTGGCCCCCGTGGTGGAGTATGGCCTAACCTTCCTGCGATGCAGGAAGAGACCCGTGCCCCAGCAGTGGGGACATACAAAGGGTTGATATCGTCAACTTCAAGTTTCTTTTAATCGGTTGGGTACGGGGTTTTGGTAGCGTTGTAGACTTGTGGCAATACGTAATACAGATAATATTGTACTTTTATTATGCTTATTAATAAATAATACATTTTTTTAAACTATTGTTTTATAAATTAGGTTCCGTAAAGTATTTCGCTTTCCAAAAGGGTTCCGTCACCAAAAAAGTTTGAGAACCGCTGGCATAGTGGGTACGATGGGTCTCTCATGTTCATATTGTGACAAAAGTTCGTAAAATAAAACAGATTAAAAAGGTTTTTAAGATTAAAAAAACATGTTATTTGTTATGTTTTCTGTGAAATAAAGTATAATATTGCAAGTGGTGAAAATTGCTTCAGCCAGATGTCGCTGCCTGTACGTAATACTGAGAATATTGTACAGAGGTTCGAAATTTCACTGATGCCGGTGAGTCGCCCATTAGCTCAGTTGGAAAGAGCGCTGGCACGGATAGCCAGAGGTGAGTCGCCTATTAGCTCAGTTGGAAAAAGCGCTGGCACGGATAGCCAGAGGTCGCGGGTTCGAATCCCGGCATGGGTGGAATTTTTAGCCTCTTAATAGGTTTTTAAGACTTGTGGTAGCCTTACCTGCCAGTCGTTCACGCCCAGCGCTATCCAGGGCAGCAGACAGGCTGCCAGCGTGAAGTACACCGCGATGGAGATGTTGGCCACGAAGGTGCGCCATTTGGGGCCGACGTACTCAATAACTGTGGTACGAAAACATCAGCATTATATTACTTTTAATATGTACACCCGTGCTTGGCTACAAGGGAAGACGGCCGGTGGACCAGGGCAGTATCGGAGTGGTGGCCAAGGGAGGGAAGGAGGTTGGTAGGCAGACAACCGACACGATGGTCAGACGACATCGTGAGGGTTGCGGGTCGGAGATGGATCTGATTGGCACAGGACCGTGAGGAATGGCGCAGTAAAAATATGCCCAGCAGTGGGTTGATGTGGGCTGAATATACGAGTAGGTTATAGAACCCGTGCTAAGGCATGTGGTTACAGCGATATCATTCCGATGTAAAACCTAACGGCAAAGCAGGTACTCGGGGCTGAAAGTGATGGGGCCGACGTTCTCAATAACTGTGGTAAGAAAACATCAGCATTATATTATTTTTAATGCACTAACCCGTGCTAAGGCATGTGGGTACAGCGATATCATTCCGATGTAAAACCTAACTGCAAAGTAGGTACTCGGGGCTGCAAGTGATGCAAATTACTTCAGCAAGATGTTGCTGCCTGTACGTAATACAGAGAGTGTTGTAAAGAGGTTCGAAATTTCACTGATGCCGGTAGTCACCCATTGGCTCAGTTGGCGGAGCGCTGGCACGGTTAGCCAGAGATCGCGGGTTCGTGTCCCGGCATGGGTGGAATTTTTAGCCTCTGAATAGGTTTTTAAAACATCAGCATGCAATTATTGCTGCACTAGATGCTGCCCGCGACTTCGTCTGCGCAGGATTAGTATTTCCAGTAGCTATTATTAGCGTGGCGTAAAAGATCTAACATTATGACATAAAAATTATCACATACTACTAATTTTTGGGTCGCATTCGAAAAATATCACAAATACCTATCTTTAAAAGTTGTAGACTAGTCTCAGGTAAACGTCTGTTCAAGTCATTGCATTTTGACGGCCTCGGTGGCGCAGCGGTTTGGCATGCTGACTGTAAAACCGAAGGCCTCGGGTTCGATCCCCGGTCGGGTTAAACTAGGACATGAACTTTTCTAGTTTGTCTCAGGTCTTGGATGTTATCTATGTAGGTATTTATTGTATTAAATCTATCGTCGAGTTAGCACCTGTAACACAAGTCATTTAGTTGTACTTAGTATAGGGCTAACGAGATCTGTGTTATGTCCATGAGTTAATTTTTTTTTCTTCAGGCTATATTAGTCCACTGCTAGACATAGCACTCCCCTAATGAGCGCCATAGCGCAAGGTTGTTCCATCATTGGGGGGCAATGCCCAAAATCCCCACGCTGGGCATGCGGGTTGGGGATCGCGGTTTGCTGGAATTGTACTGCAGGGGGCGCTGCTGCCCACCCCCCGGTTTGTGTCCCTTAGTCGCCTTTTACGACACCCGCGGGAAGAATTTGGGTTGGTGCTATTCTCTGGGCCGACACCACACGATTTATTTATTTAATATTTATTATTATTGCAAGCTAGGCTACTCACCAATGATATACATGACCATGAAGCAGTTGTCATACGCCAATCCGACCAGGAACCGGCAGAGACAGAAAGACCAGAAGCTGGTAGCGAAAGCCGTGCCCACGCCCGCGAGGAACCCACAGACGTTCGTTCCTGGGAACCCACAAAATATAGATTGAACCTAGGAGAAAGATGTGTATACCAGCATTTCGTGTTTTCCCTGCAAAATATGGACTTTTTAGGGACACGCGCTCGTGACCTAGTGGGACCGAGTGATTGGAATCAATCACTAGGATTAAGCTACCGCACGGGCGGTCAGGTGCTGTAGCGGCAGGCCTTATGGGCGGCTTGATATATTCTGACAGTCAATCCTTCACTGGACGTGGTCAAATATGGACTAACCTTCCTGCGTTACAGGACGAGACCCGTGCCTCAGCAGTGGGGACATACAAGGGTTGTTATCAATTATCGATGTAGCAACCTCTCGCTAACCGTGAAGGAAAACATCGTGAGGAAACCTGAGTGTGAGCTATCTGAGCTGAGGTTTAGTATTGTTACGGGCTAGGGTTCTGGATTTGGATGTAAAACACCAATGACAGCTTCTTAGGATTTATTCACGCAGGGTCTGGTCTGCAGGTCTTCACGACACGAAGTCCACACGTAGATTCCAATCGCAGGTTCAATCGAAGTCCAATAGTATCGCTGAGGTCGTAGGTTATCGCTCGTATCGCAGGTATGTTCGCTCGAAGTTCACTCTTCGCTATTCCAAACGGAACTGACAGCGCGCCGCGGCGGCCGCTATTTATATCCGCCGGCCAGGGTTCTAGAACATTCCCGTAACTATGTACCTACACTCGGTACACGCGGCAAGGTCGCTCGAACAGTTACTCATTTAAAGAGTTTTGAACCTTACTGTAGTGGACATACGAGTCATTATTGCTTGCAGCGTTTATTGTTTACTAAAACGCAGCATGCGGCGACTATTCGATAGGCTCCTAAAAGGCTTTTTTCTAGATGGTTCGGGATAGGACCGCGACAGTATTTTAGAAAATGCCCATTTAAAGTTGAGTGTCTGCGCTATTCCCATACCTCAGTGCTTAAAATCGCCAATCTACAGTGAGCACGAGTGGTGATTAAAGCTCTTTCTCACTCTGTGAGAAGGCCTGTGCCCTACATAATATCGATTTCTACTCTGTATGTCCCCACTGCTGCAGTGGGGACATACTAGGGTTGATAACGAACACCCACCCACAGAAATGATGTCTCATATCTTTCGTTATGATGCAGGTACATGCCGTACCTAGCATCCTTGCATGTTATTATATGTTAGATTATTTTAATACTATTATGTCATTGTGTCTACCCTGCTTAAGCTGTTTTGTTTTTGTACTTTTACGAATGTGTGTGGAAGAGTAAATAATTTATCTATCTATCTAAAATATTCTAATATAGTCTACTAGCCCTCATGGTCCCCTTGACGAACTTACCTACCAAAGCCGGAATCCTGCCATACTTGTCAGCGACCCATCCGAAGACCAGCCCGCCAAGTATGGCACCGCAGAAGAAGACAGCCTGAGCCGTCGCCGGGTAGTTGTCTCTGTCGCACACCCAGCCAAGCTGCCGAGAGGTGGGAAAGACACTGTGAGGTAACCGTGATCGGTTTCACAACTTTAACATCATCACATCACATTATGTTATATGCCTTGTTCGTGTTGTGACTTGTAGGTATTTATACTATTTTTATTTTTAATGCACTAACCCGTGCTGAGGAACAAATTTAAAAACCTATTTAGAGGCTAAAAAATTCACCCATGCATAGTATAATCATGTGGGTACAGTGATATCGTTCCGATGTTAAAACCTAACTGCAAAGTAGGTAGTCGGGGCTGTAAGTAATGCAATTTGCTTAAGTCAGATGTTGCTGCCTGTACGTAATACAGAGAATAGTGTAAAGAGGTTCGAAATTTCACTGATGCCGTGAGTCGCCCATTGGCTCAATTGGTAGAGCGCTGGCACGGATAGCCAGAGGTTGCGGGTTGGAATCCCGGCATGGGTGAAATTTTTAGCCTCTAAATAGGTTTTTAAATTTGTAGGTATTTGTTTTTGTATTGCTTTGCTTTATATACGTGGCTATGTGGTGTCGACCTAGAGAATAGCACCAACCCAATTCTTCCCGTGGGTGTCGTAAAAGGCGACTAAGGGACACAAACCGGGGGGTGGGCAGCAGCGCCCCCTGCAGTACTATTCCACCGAACTGCGATCCCCAACCCGCATGCCCAGCGTGGGGATTATGGGCACTACCCCCCAATGATGGCACAGCCTTGCGCTCATTAGGGGAGGGCTATGTCCAGCAGTGGACTAATAAAACCTCAAGGTTAATACATCCTTCATGGGGCATTGTATACGCTTCTATAATAAAATCCCTGAAGATATATTAAGCTTGTCTAAATCGCGGTTCAAAAAATATGTTGAGTACACTTTGTGCCAAAAGGGCTGCTATAACATAAAGGATTATTTGGATGACAATGAGGTCTGGAATTAAAGCCAGCACAATGTATGAGTTCTATGTTTTATAATAATTGTGTAGGCTATGTTAATTAAGGACTTTGAAAAGACTAAGTTTGGAGTTTTTTTGTCCATTTTTTCTCCAAAATGATCTAGATTTTGAAATGGACACCTACGAAATGGACTTGTAACGTTCATTAAGCCTCAGTATCTGCGCTAATTTGAATAAAAACTTTTCATTTCATTTCAATGTTTTATTTATGTTATTACTGTACGTAATACAGAGAATATTGTAAAGAGGTTTGAAATGTCACTGATGTCGGTGAGTCGCCCATTAGCTCAGTTGGAAAGAGAGCTGGCACGGATAGCCAGAGGTCACGGGTTCGAATCCCGGCATGGGTGGAATTTTTAGCCTCTAAATAGGATTTAAAAAATGTTTCATACATCACAACACACTAATGTTATAAAGGCGAAAGTTTGTGAGTGTGTATGTTTGTTACTTTCTCACGTCTAATCGGCTGGAGCGATTTTAGTAGTATTTGACATTGAGTTAGCTGACACCTTGGATTAACACATAGGCTACGTATAGTTTAAAAACCTATTTAGTATAGTATTTTACGTATAGTTTACTTCGGGAAAATATATTATTCCCATGGGGAAATCGATAAGCCGCGGGTAACACCGCGGGGCTCAGCCAGTACATAAATAAATAGGATTTTCACACCTCCTGCTCGACAATGCCTTATTACGTACCGTCAAATATCATCGTAAAGCATAGCCTTGTCTCTCGAGGGCAATAATAATGAAGAATTTCCCTAGGGAATAAAGTGATTTGAATTTAGAATGTCAAAATTCGCATGAAAACTATGAAGAAGCCCGCATTGCAATTCGAAATTCGAATTGTTGTTCGAAACTCACCCCTTTTTTCTTTTTTTTCTGAACTACTGTGTCGTGTGACCGCGCGAAACACCAATAAAAAAAAGAAAAATTTTATTGTCTCCCAGATGGTGTGAAAAGTAGAGTATTCACCTCTGGAATAAAACATGTCTTAGTCTCGGGCGGTATGAACCCCTGGCTTCACTCAGGACTCTACATAACTCCCTCGCTTCGCTCAGGAGTTAAAATTTAACTCCCTCGCTGCGCTCGGGAGTTAACTCGGAGTCCTTCGCTCCGCTCAGGGTTCAATATACCGCCCATGACGTAATACATGGTTTTATTCCCTTAATAATCTACTATTCATTCATACATCACTCAAGTTTAAAATACAGAAGTTTCTACAATATGAAGAGGTACTCAAGTACGCTTAAAATAGGTGTGCGATAAAAAGGACAGAGGCTCAGCTTAATTGCTGTTTTACAGTCTCTGCCTGTGTATGATCGCCGACCACATAATCACTCACAGACTGAGAAATATAAGTATAGTCTTAAGAGTTTGGTGGTTAAAGTGGCGTTACTGGCAATTAATAGTTCCTAGCACCCAAATTATGTCGTCTTATTTATTATGTTAAGTGTTACAGGAGGCAAACATGGTGCATGGTAATACAAATTTAAGTTATTGTAAGCAATTAGCCGTTACTTTGCGGTAGTCCATAACAGCATTAAAATATGAAAATTACGTTGCTAAATTCCCCCAAAAATCCCAAAAGCACCATGCGGTTAGTTAATGCACCGCCCTCCCTCCCACTTTTCAAGCAGAAGCAAGACACGAACACACCATAACCGACACCAATACTTGTGCGAGAAAATGCGCTACGCGTCATCCTCAGACTCAAAAGTGGTGGGAGTGTGTTTGTGTTTTGCTTCTGCTTAAAAGAATGATCACATCCAATAATTAGATCAAAACAACACTACTTTCCGAGGATAAGAAATGAAAAAAATATTTATTATCAACCATGGATTCCCTTACCTGGGTGGCGATGGTCTCGTAAGGGACGTCGGTAAAGTTGAACTCCCATCCGTTTTGACATTTGACAATCGGCCAGCTGGGGTCGGGCTGCGTGACATTTCTGTCAAGGACGGCGCGCCAATCCACGTCGTAGGCGTTGCATCTGTCAAACGTGCCGCCGCTTGTTCGTGGTATGGAGAGTTGGCGTCTGAAATAACATAAATAAATCGTTTCGACATCAACCCTTGTATGCCCCCACTGCTGGGACACGGATTTCTACCTGCATTGCAGGAAGGTTTGGCCATATTTGACCCTGTCCAGTGAAAGAAGGAAGCGGTAGCGCGCCTTACTGTCAGAAAATATCAAGCCGCTCATAAGGCCTGCCGCTACTTTACTTGGCCCCCGTGGTGGAGTATGGCCTACTCCAAGTCAGGGTTGGTGGAGGATATTAAGACAGTGGCGGCCCTTACTGTCAGAAGTTTTCAAGCCACCCGAGATCGACTATCGACGGCAGCCGGCACCAACTGCTTAACGTGCCTTGCGAAGCACGGAATCGCTCGGAAAAATGCCACTCGCGTTAATCATAGACGGTTTGCCCATCCATGCACTGAACGCGCTCTATCTTGCTTAACCCTGGCGATCGTTTAAGATCACTCAGGCAGCCGGGGCTACGAGCGATCCGAATCAACTTGGCGTTTATCTTGGAAGAAAAAAGACAAAATTCAAAATTTTACTCACAATAAAAACGAAATGTTTACCTAAGTTCGTCAAAGCTGTTAGTTTCACAATTAATAGATTATATGGAGAAGAAACTAACAATAATAATAATTTGCCTTTTTGCATCTACTTAATTAAATGATTTATACAGCGTCCAGTGGTATCTTCACTCACACTAGATGGGTGAAGGGACCACTCCGCCTCTGTAGTGCCTGGGACAAGGTTTTCTTATAGATGGTGTAGGCTTGCCCAGCACCTATACCATCCTGACAGCTTAGTCGGCCTAGCCCACAGGAAAGACTAGTCAATACGTGCGGAGCCAACCAAGCCGCGGGTTTCCTCACGATGTTTTCCTTCACCGTTAGCGTGTGGTATTGCAATTGCAAATTCGCAAATGTACGTAACTTTGAAATTAAACAAAGTCATTGGTACATGCCCGCACTCGGGATCGAACCCGGGGCTCACGCTTGCCAGTCCATGGTGCTACCCACTGAGCTACCACCGCTTCTGAAGAATAAACTAACAAAGGAATTCCACATCAACATCTAAACATAACAGTATGAAACCGTCTTTACACGAGTACTAACATGTTTTCTACATTACGTAAGACGATTTAATCATTAGACGACCCCATTTAATCCATGGTGATAAAGATAGCGCGTGAAATATCTTTCATGTAGACTGAGATTTGCGTGAAGCGCTTAAAATTTGTCTAAGTGGGTTTTCCGAGATTTAGCACGAGTTAGGCTGGGCGCATGCTGAGACGCGGGCGACGCCGCACAGCGCAGCAGAGTTCAGTACAGGGCAGGGCAGTTGAGGCAGACATAGGCCCCCACCGCATGCTGCGACGCAACTATTCGCTCCAATCGTTGGCAATTCTCACCCATAACAACTCTTGTAATGTCTTTTTTTAATATTCTGGATGATTTGTATTATACAAGCAAGGTTCACAGCGAACTAATTCAATTAAATGTTCTGTCATTGAAACAAAATTGTTACTAAACATGCCTCGACGTGCACACGTCGCGCAGAAAAAACTGTGCCGGCACAACAACGAGACGCAGAGCAGGGCAGACACATGTCTGCGTCGCACCTGCCTGCGCCGCAGCGTACGTAGCTCAATGACGTTCCATGCTTTACAAAATCTGCGCTGCGCTGCGCTGTGCTGCGTCGCCCGCGTTTCAGCATGCGCCCAGCCTTAAGCCATGTCGAAGGCCTTATGGGCGGCTTGATAACTTCTGACACAGTAAGGCCCGCCACTGTCTTACAATCCTTCACCGACACGGACTTGGCCCCCGTGGTGGAGTGTGGCCTAAACTTTCTGCGATGTAGGAGGAGACATTGATATCGATAGCTGGCAAACGAGTCACAATACGAATTATACGACGAGACATGACTGCACTTTCAAGTGGTAGATTGAGTAGCGACATCTTAAATATTGTACTGTGTAGAAACAAAAACTTATTTTTATATAATAATTTTTCATTATTTAATTACGTGTGATTGTATTTTAATGATGTAAAGGCGTCTGTAATAAATATATTGTTTTGAATTTATAAAATAATACATTTCTTGACCGTGTCTCAAAGCGCAAATTAATTTCTTGACCGTTTCTCGAAGCGCATATAAATTTCATAACCGTTCATAAGCTCAAATTAATATAATGTCTCGACTGCCTTGCCAGTCTAGGGGTATCACGCGTTGTGTTACTGGGGGCTGCCGCAAAGTAGGTACAATTTTTAAAAAACCTATTTTAAAAATTCCACCCATGCCAGGACTCAAACCCGCGACCTCTGGCTAACCGTGCCAGCGCTCTCTCAACTGAGCTAATGGGCGACTTACCGGCATCAGTGAAATTTCGAACCTCTTCACAATACTCTCTGTATTACGTACAGGCAGCAACATCTGGCTGAAGTAATTTGCATCACTTGCAGCCCCAAGTACCTTACTAGTTAGGTACAAATGTATGTCTTTGCCTGGTTACCATTGCACAGGGAATTCTAGTTTGGGACGAGCGCTTTCATTATATAACTTTTCACTTTCACATATGTGTGCGAAAGCCGATATTCACTTAGCTGTATAGATATACCTAAGGCGTAGTATGTATCACATATTATTTTATACTTTTTGTAATCTTACAGCATTATCGTCTTAACTAATGCGCTATAAGAATTAACGTATTTGATTATACTTTATACAGTTACATATCACAATTGAAACAAATGAAAACAATATAATAATTTAATCAATACAGGAAACATCATGCATCTCCATCCTTTCTCTCGCAAAACGCGTAATTCAGCGGATAATTATCTGATACGTGACAGTGGTATTGGGCCACACGATTGTAGGACAAAGTCCAGTAAGTAAATTATATCAATGCACACAGACGTATACGTGAATAGAATAGAATACGTGAATTACATAATCAAGGCGCAGGACAAGGACAAGAATGTGTTGCGCAGAAGTTGATATCGTGATGTCTACCTGAGTTCCACGCTTAATCCTTCCAGGTCGGGCACGCGGCACCAGTGCTGCTCCGGTACCACGGTCATGAAGATCTGCCCGAAGTAGACGAAGGCGAAGAAGAACGCGTAGGGTATCATCATCAGGAACAGCAGCCGCTGGTACCAGCCGAACTCGCCCACGAAGGGCAGAAGGTCGTCGAAGTCCTTTATTAGTTCGGATCGCGGGGTCTGACGGGCAGGGCCGTTTTCTGGACCTGGGGACATGTAAGGGCTATATTCTTCTTGTTGCACTTGTAACCCGTGCTGAGAACAATTTTAAACACCTATTTAGAGGCTAAAAATGTAAGGGCTGTTAGTTATCAGAAAACCCGAAGTGAATGAGTGGGTGTATGGACGGACGAACGAAGGAACTGTTAGGTTCATTGCCTCATTTTCCCAATTTTGCGGACATAAGTAAAGTCGCCGCGCAGTGTCTAATATAAAAACTGCATGCCGCAAGCAGTCGAGCCCTAACTCACAAACCTATCGGATTACCTTTAATTACGTGAAGTGACCTTTTTACCAAATTTCCGGCCTAACTGTACGTACCTACTGTGTTTTGAGATTCACAATAAACATCAGTTAAGTGAATTCCAGTGGTTTAATTCCAAAGGACCTTGTGGAGAGCCATCCTCCCCCTCTAATAGAACGAACGAAAGAACGAATGAATGTGTGAATGAGTATGTGTGTGAGTGGGGGAGTGAATGAATCCTTCTGAGACATGGCTGTTCACGTGACAGAATGTGTATGGGGTGCCAATGTGCAGGTGCCAAAATTTATTAAATGTATATGTATTGGGTACTAGTTTAGGCAAGTAAATATAAGTTGTATTAAAATAGGAGAAGTAATATAATGATACGCAATTATAAAATTTGGTGAGCCCACCCCAACCAGCATTGAAATTATTTAGTCAGCATAATAAATCCGCAAAATAACTACTTGGTCAGCAAGATTTTATGATTGATCAGCAGAGAAAACATGTCTATATGCATTATATTTGATTTGTATGCACATTTTAAACATGGTAAGCAAAATAACTAATTGGATTGCGTTTTTGTTGAAACTAGTTTTGACGGCTAAAATCAGTCAAAAGTACTTTTGTCCAAAGCTTATATTTGAAATACCAAATGGTAAAAACAGCTAAAATGATGCATAGATCAATCTGCGACAACAAAAATATAGGTGCGACGAAGCGCGTAGCGTAGAGGAGCGCGGAGGAGCGTGTTAGGTTGAACATGTGAGACCGAAAACCAACTCGACATTGTTGGATACATAATTAGAATTTTATGTTATTTTTCTGCAGCCAAAACTAGTTTTGATTGATTTTAGCACTCGGTGGCGCAGCGGTTTGGCACGTTGACTGTAAAAGCGAAGGTCTCGGGTTCGATCCCCGGACGGGTCAAAGTAGGAAACGAGTTCTAGTTTGTCTCGGGTCTTAGATGTTATCTATGTATTTATTATATTAAATCTAACGTCAAGTTAGCACCTATAACACAAGTCATTTAGTTGTACTTAGTATAGGGCTAACGAGATCTGTGTAATATTATGTCCATGAATATTATTTTTTTATTTATTATTTAATCAATAAATAATTAAAGTTTAATGGTCAAAGTGTAGCAGCGACAAAAGTTCACATTGTATTTATGTTGCATTATACTCGTGTGAGTGAGTGAGCGAGTTAGTGAGTGTCTGTGAGTGAGTGAATGAATAAATGAATTAGTGAATGAATGAAAAATGTGAATGTCAAATCTTTTTAGATACGCACCTCGCAAGTCTTCAGTTTGGGTGCCCATAGGAATACCGTTCCCAAGGCTGACCACGGCCCTTTTCTCATGTGATTCCATCCTCATAAAGCACCTAAGAAAACAAGATAGCGGTGATATTTATAAAACATATTGTACCTACTGCTTATTAATTAACCTGTGTTTGTCTACTGTTGGTCACCGACACCAGAATGATTTAAGATCGTGGTCTCGTGATCTAGTGGAACCGAGTGATTGGAATCAATCACTGCGGTTAAGCAATAGCAGGCGCGGGCAGATGCTGGAAATGTGACCGTCCCGTGACTAGCGCTGCCATTTTTCTCGAGCGCTTCCGTGCTTCGCAAGGCACGTTAAGTCGTCAGTGCCGGATGTCATATAATGGCAGTCGTTACGCAATGTCATAAGCCAGAGGCCTTATGGGCGGCTTGATAACTTCTGACAGTAAGGCCCGCCACTGTCTTACAATCCTCCATCAACACGGACTTGGCCGCGTGGTGGACTATGGCCTAACCTTCCTGCGATGCAGGAAGAGACCCGTGCCGCAGCAGTGAGGACACACAAGGATTGATATCGATCTTGTGTAAATAAAAGACTTTGTGTGTTCTGCACTAAACGTAGTTTCGCTTTCAATTTCATGTTACGTCGTCAGGCTGTACTAGTCCACTGCTGGACATAGCCCTCCCCTAATGAGCGCCATAGCGCCCTGTCTTCAGCTTGCCGCATCCAGCATCTGCCGGCAGTTTTTCGCAGATCGTCATCCTAGCTAGTCCGAAGTAGTCCTACACTTCGTTTGAGTCGCGGTCTCCACTCAAGAACAATTTCATGTTATGTTTACGCACGTACTCGTACAAATGTCTAGAACTTACCTTTGCCAAAACGGACACTTTTCTCGACGTCTTACTGGCTACAGGAACAGTAAGTGGATATAATACTCCTGAAACAAGCCATTAAAATTATAATAATTTGATAACTACGACGATGAAGCGCTCGTGGCCTAGGCGAACCGAGTGATTGGAATAAATCACTTGGTTAAGCAACAACAGGCGCGGTCAGGTACAGGATGGGTGACCGTCCCGTGACTAGCGCTAGTGGCATTTTTCCGAGTGCTTCCGTACTTGGCAAGGCACGTTAAGCCGTTGGTGCCGGCTGTCATACAATGGCAGTGAGAAGTGTGAGAAGCCTTATGGACGGCTTGATAACTTCTGAAAGTAAGGCCCGTCATTGAGCCGTACATAGCTCAATGACGTTCCATGCTTTACAAAATCTGCGCTGCCCTGCACTGCGCTGTGCTGCGTCGCCTGCGTCTGAGCATGCGCCCAACCTAAGAGCGGTTTCACACTACGTCCGATCTGAATCCGATCCGAAGTAGTCGTAGAACTATTTCTATGATTACACTATTTTTATTTTTTATTTTTAATGCACTAACCCGTGCTAAGGAACAAATTTAAAAACCTATTTAGAGGCTAAAAATTTCACCCATGCCGGGATTCGAACCCGCAACCTCTGGCTATCCGTACCAGCGCTACGTATATGTGGGTACAGTGATATCGTTCCGATGTTAAACCTAACTGCAAAGTAGGTAGTCGGGGCTGTAAGTAATGCAATTTGCTTAAGTCAGATGTCGCTGCCTGTACGTAATACAGAGAATATTGTAAAGAGGTTCGAAATTTCACTGATGCCGTGAGTCGCCCATTGGCTCAATTGGTAGAGCGCTGGTACGGATAGCCAGAGGTTGCGGGTTCGAATCCCGGCATGGGTGAAATTTTTAGCCTCTAAATAGGTTTTTAAACTATTTCTATGGTAGTTAGTTAGTTAGACCTGAGATTTCCGCACTTAGCCTCATAGTTAGGCCATTGTACGTAGCAAGCGCTGAGGTACGCTAACACCTCAGACACTAGGGTTTCTTTACGATGTTTTCCTTCACCGTCAGCGAGTAGTATTGCTACTATAATTTCACAAATGTACATAACTTAGAAAACAAAGTCATTGGTACATGCCGGGGTTCGAACCCACGACCTCCCGATTGAGAAGCCGGCGTTCTACACCTCCGCTACCACCGATCCGAAGTAGTCGTAGAACTATTTCTATGGTAGTTTACGCACTAGATCCGGCTTCCGACATCCGATGTCTCTTCATCATCCGACAATATCCATTTCGGATAAGATTATTTATTTACGAACCGAATCCGAGCTGCGTACGAGATCGGGGCGTGGCTGGAGCGAGAGGCGTCCAGTTTAATTCTGTTCTGTGTGGCAGCGCATGTTTGCATCATGCTACCCCACGAGTGGAAAATAACCATGATTATGGGACAGCTTGGATTTATAATTATTTATTTTAAAAACCTATTTGGAGGCTAAAAATTCCACCCATGCCGGGATTTGGACCCGCGACCTCTGGCTATCCGTGCCAGCGCTCTTTCCAACTGAGCTAATGGGCGACTCACCGGCATCAGTGAAATTTCGAACCTCTTTACAATATTCTCTGTATTAACGTACAGTATAATTATAGTATAATTATACTGTATAATTATTTATTTCAATTCTTTATTGCACAAGTTACATGAGTAAATGTACAAGGGCGTGCTTAATGCAAGAAGAATTCTCTTTCAGCAAACCCTTGGTGTTACCCCCTGAACTGTTTGGATTTAGATCAGAGATCGGACTAGTGCGTAAGCAATGTCCGAATTAGGTGCGCCATTTCTAGACCCGTATTTTCACGGATTCGGATCAGAAAACCGCTCTAAAAGCTCGTATATATGAAGATCGCACTTACGTATTTTTGATCGGCACAAAATATGCTTACACTAGAGAAGTTACTAAAACCACCGAACACACTTTTTTGCGTCTTTAGGTGCTAAATTAGGGCTTGACAACCTTTCTGTACACGAAGCAGGAAACTGCTTTGAATAATGACAGCTGTTACGATTGACACATGTCTTTATATGATAGAGCGATTGGGTTTATTTACTTATAGAAGTTGATAGACAGTAGGTCAGATCCGTCTTCAACTGACAAAAATATGTCTTTAAAAATATATACAACAAGCGCTCGTTGCCTAGCCGAACCGAGAGGTAGGAATCAATCACTTTAGTTAAGCAACAATAGGCGCGGTCAGGTACAAGATGGGTGACCGTCCCGTGACTACCGCTAGTGGCATTTTTTCCGAGTGCTTCCGCGCTGCGCATGGCACGTCAAGCCGTTGGTCCCGGCTGCCATATAAGGGCAGTCGTTAAGCCACGTCAGGTGCCTTATGGGCGGCTTGATAACTTCTGGCAGTAAGGCCCGCCACTGTCTTACAATCTTCTGTGGTGGATTATTGTATACATCTAAAGTAAAAGTAAACCATTTCTATTTCTGTAATCAGCCCACATCAACCCACTGCTGGGCATAGGCCTCCTTTTTATTGCGCGTTTTACATAATTATGATTAATCCATAATTAATAATAATTATGTAAAGGCCATGATGTTAATATGACAGTCCCTGGTACCTGCCTACCCTTATTGTGGGTTAAGCTTGCTACATACATCGGAATTTCTTGGTTACTTATCGAAACTTCGATTCGAGATTCCGAACGCAGTCAATTCATACAAACCTATGGACTTACCACATACATATAGTCTGTTAGCTTTTAGAATATACCTCGGCTACTATCGGATAGAATCGGATATATTCGTGTAATAGAAATATCGGAACTAATATGACACTTAATTTCGAAATCAGAACTTAATAATCAGTACGAAAAGCGGCGAAAATTGGCGAAAACCGAAGCCTACTCTAGAGCCCGAGGTATATTCTAAAAGCTAGTAGTTTTCTGTGCGATATTTTATCGATTCGGAATTCCGCATGGTTGCTTGTGTGTTTGGAATCCCGTACGGAAAAAAGCTGGTACGAACGCAACTTGCAACTTCTTCTTAGTAAGGTACCATTCTTAATAGAATTCCGTATTAATATCCCGAAACAAAATTGTATGTGGCCGGCCTAAAAAAATCGAACTAAACGTTCGGTCACGCACGCCATCTAGTGGCTTTGTAAGAAACGATACTTAATTTTTAATAACGTAGTGGGTTACAGGCGTGAGTTTATATTATGTTGTCCTGTTAATTTACCCAACTTTCTAATCGTGTTTAGTCCCAAAATCTCTTAAATCCGAAGTTACTTTATTTTACTTTGATTGTCTTTTAATTGGCCCTAAAACGAGCGATGTAATTTTTGGACTAATCCCAAAATTCCAAATAAACGCAGCAATTCCGGATTTTGGGACTAATCCCAAAATTTAAAATTTCTACCTTGCTTAAATTCCAGTTTTGACCTAGTCTCAAAATTTGGGACTAACCCCAAAATTCCTAGTTTCTACCTGGCTTAAATTCCAGTTTTGTCCTAGTATCAAAATTTGGGACTAATCCCAAAATTCCAAATAAACGCAGTAATTCCGGATTTTGGGACTAATCCCAAAATTACAAATTTCTACACCTAAATTCCAGTTTTGTCCTAGTCTCAAAATTTGGGACTAATCCCAAAATTCTAGATTTTCACGTGGACTAAATTCCATTTTTGTCATCGTCTCAAAATTTGGGACTATACCAAAATTCTAGTTTTTCACCTGGACTAAATTCCTGTTTAGTCCTGGTTTCAAAACTTGGGCCTAATTCCGAAATTCGAAATTTCTTCTGACCTAAATTCCAGTTTTGTCCTAGTTTCAAAATTTGGGACCGACCTCAAAATACCAAATCTCTACCTGGCCTAAATTTCAGTTTTAACATGGTATCAAAACACCTGAAATAAATCAGCGTTGCAACGGATCACTCTGTTGCAACATTAAGCTGAGTCGGGCCCATTTTGAGGGCTCAATACTTAAGGGGGGCTATGTATTTTAATATTGTTTTCGTGTTGTACAGTTTATTTATTTTTTACCTGGTTTTTATGGTTTCTGAGTATTTCTTTTATAAGTATGCATTTTATGTGTGTGTTTTTTGTTTTGTTTTGAGTACTGTGCGTCAAATAGATAAATTTTCTTTATTTCAAATCAGAATAGAATGTTCTTCTATGTCCGTTCTTCTGTTTCTGTTGTCAAGGGATCTACAGATATCTATGTATTTGCAGACTAGTTAAAATAATTAAAGTAAACATAGAATTGCGTCAACCGGTGATAACTGGTTTTTTACTGCTCGTAGGCAAGTATATTCTTAAGAGTACTTAATTTTTTGATTTATTGAGTTTAAAGTCGCAAAATATTTTGAACTAGCTTTAACCCGCTACTTCGTCCGTAAGTGATAATTTCTTCATAGAAACAACACCGGTTTCACCTAACACCAACAACCGCAGTTTTTTATGCTCGTCACGCTGCAGGCCAGAGGCCTTCTCTCAGAGAGAGAGTATGGACTTAATTAAGAAGCAAGAGAGAGAAGAAAATACATTCATTATACCAACAAGACACATCACAGGAACAAAAAAAGCAGATAAATTGACATAATATGAGCACAATAAAAATAAACGAAATACACAGTAAACGAAACAAAAAATAGACATATATTTAGCCTGTGGTGTGCTTAAATTGCCACAAAAGGCAGCTGACTCGGCGTTGTGCTGAGGGAGGGAGCCCTCAAGCGCGTACTACCACTCCCACCGGGGGATTCGCAATTTCAAGCGCCGAGGTATTTTATATGTTTATTTGAATAGGTATGACATATAATAACAATGAAATATGAAATATTACACACATATGTAACAAACATCCACGCGAGCCATGCCGCATGACTTTCCTAATAGAATTAAGCGCGTTTAAGCAAAAAACATACAAACTATTCAACTTCATAATATTAATAAGTACCTATAGATGCTACTATGAAAATGAGGAGATTAGGACCTACTGCAAATATTGCAATAAAAGAAGGTTCTTCGTATATATTTTTATTTATATGTTCACACTAATCATCATTGTCACTGGCCAAAGAGGAGGATGAATTTGTGTCTCCGGAGACTAATTATAAATTCATCAATGACATTATCCATTACACCATCAAATTCGGCGTTTTCTTCTCTTCTTTAATTACGTGTTCAACACAACGTTGCCATGCTGCTGCAGTAATTTTACTTAAATATGCTTCATGTAACAGGACCTTTATTTAGTTCGGCCATTTAAAAAGTTTTATTTTTGGCAGCAACATGGCCTTTTACTTGCCCCCATATGATTTCTATCGGATTTAATTCACAATGATATGGGGGCAATCTAAGCACTTCTATATTTTTGTCTTGTGCCATTTTGTCACACATATGCCATATACACATATTGACAAACGTCTAAACTTCACTCCTTGCCATAAAGTAAATTCCTCAAAATGTTTTTCACACCTGAATTTCGTCCATGTTCTTTTTCTGTAGGGCTGTCGCGTAAAATTAATGTCGATTTTTTTATATTTTTTCGAAATAACAAGGCATGTTATTTGAGTGATTATAGTGAAATATGCTGCAATAGGAATTGTTAATAAATAATTAGCATATAAAGGCTATAATCATGTAAACAATAGAAGATTTGTAAAACGTGAGTTGTGATAACCCTAAATTGGTATGTTTACCTCTATTCTTTATCGAATTTGGCGTAAGTGTAGTGTCGTGCTTATATCATTCTATTGAAAAGCTATGTAAGTATTAGACTGTTGGTAGATTGAAATAAAAATTACGAGTATCAACAAATTGTATCTGTATTGTCTTTTCTCTCCTTATTGCGCAGTTTGGCCCAATTTCTCCCCCTTTGCCTTTGCTTTTCTTGTCTCAATTTGGTAGTCCTCTTCTTCTTCTTAAGGCTATATTACCTATGTATGAATGCTACCAGAGATATTCTATATACAGGGCGTCCCAAAGTTATGGGCCATGAAGAGAAAGTACGAGATTTTCTAAAAATTGCTGGCCTTGTCTGGGAATCGAACCGACTTAAATTAAAAAAAAAACACCCTTAATTTTATGATGCCAATCGAAATAATGGCCAAAAACTAATAACTCTTCTTAAGCATCATATTATTTTAAAAGAAAGGAACAGCGTAAAATTAATCATTTTAATGTAATTAAAAACATGCATAAAACTGCCGTAGTCAATTAAATTGAAAATGAAAATCCACAGGCAGCGGACTCATTATAAGATTGGTGATTTGCGTAAGACAAGAGGGATCACATGTTGAGCATTTCATTAATTAATTTCCAAAAAATACCCACTTAATTGACTAGCAGTTTCATGTATGTTTTTAATTTGATTAAAAGGATTAATTTCACGCTGTTACTTTCTTTTAAAATACTATGTTATTTAAGAAGAGTTATTTTTTGGCCATTCTTTCGACTATGTTATTTAAGAAGAGTTATTATTTTTTGGCCATTCTTTCGACTATGTTATTTAAGAAGAGTCATTATTTTTGGCCATTCTTTCGAATGGCATCATAAAAGTAGGGGTGTTTTTTTACATTTAAGTCGGTTCGATTCCCAGACGGGGCAAGTAATTTTTAGAAAATCTTTCAATGCAGAATTACTAACTTTTAAAAATAACATAAAGTCTTCTTTCAGCATAATAGCCTTTCTACGATATTTAAGGTACTTTCCCTTCATGGCCCATAACTTTGGGACGCTCTATAAAGAATATCTCTGGTCCCTATAAATAAACGAACTGAAAAGTACTGTTGAGGCCTATACTACGAGTATAAGCCTACTAGCGGAGTGTGGACGATAGTAAAACGCCAGATGTTGCTCGGTTGATATATTTTCAGTAAGTATCACACATCACAACAAACAATGGTAACCTAGCGATATTCAAGTCGATGACAGTCATATCGGGTTAGGATTATAACCGGTCAGTACATGTGAATATACCTATCACCTCCAATAAAACGGGGGTCCAGTCTTTCGCAACCAACCCCGGAGTTTACTTTCTCAACCCCTCATGGACCTCACGCACCCCCAATAAGAATAGGGCCTTAAGAGTAGTGAAGTCAGTGTAGATGTCATCACTAGTAACACACACTATGTGGTACATAATACACACTACCGCCATTCGATGTAAATAAATAATTTTGGTACATCAATCAAACCAATGTTAGATAGGTACTTTATGTCACTATATTCTTTGTTTTTAATGCACTAACCCGTGCTAAGCCACGGCATGGGTGGAATTTTTAGCCTTTAAATTTCTTAACCCCTCGGGAAACTCACGCACCCCTAATAGGGATAGGGCCTTAAGGGTAGTGAAGTCAGTGCAGAAGTCATCACTAGTAACACACACTATGTGGTAATACACACTACCGCCATTCTATGTAAATAAAAAAAATTGGTACTTACATCAATCAAACCAATGTTACAGTACTACACATCGTAAAAGTCCCTTCGGGAATCTCAGTTCGCGCAGACTAGGAAGAAGTGTAACGAAAGTACACGAAGTTATAAGTACATTCAACATGATCTTTAACCGATACGGTTAAGGTGCATAATTGTTTACCGCAGTAGCGCTACCTATTTCGCTCATGCTAATATTGCCAAACTAATAGTCACCTGCATCGATGACGTTGAATCAACCAATAGCAACAAAGGCGGCCTGCCATAAAATGAAACTATCTGATTGGTCGATCAACTTGCCGCCCATCCGAAATTTGGTCATCTGCGCAGGTATATCCGCGAGACTTATTACTTGTGTAGCACTGTACGTAGGTACTTTATGACACTATATTCTTTGTTTTTAATGCACGGCATGGGTGGAATTTTTAGCCTCTAAATAGGTTTTTAAACCTTGATGTCGGGTCACATTACTATGTAGCATTTTAGAATTACCTAAAGTGCTAACGTAGTTCTTTCGGGTATATTGCGTTGTCGTAGAAAAACTGACTAGCGGCTTGATTATTTAACTTTCCACGTACACATCTGTGTGCAAAAACGAAATATCTACTGGACTTGGTCGTACAATTATGTGGCACAATATCACAAGGCCACTGAAATGTTTTAATCCACTATGTGTCATGCATATTACGCTTCATATCTATACGGCAGAGCTAAGTAAACATTACGCTTTCGCACAAAGATCATATGCCAATATTCCACCAAGGGGACCGAATCCGGGTTGGTGGAGGATTGTAAGGCAGTGACGGACCTTACTGTCAGAAGTTATCAAGCCACCCATAAATAAGACCTCTATGCCGACTGCCATAACACGACTCCTGGCACCAACTGCTTAACGTGCCTTGTGAAGCACGGAGGCGCTCGGAAATATGTTACTAGTGGTATTCACGAGATGGTCACCCATTCAGCACCTGACCGCGCTTGTCGTTGCTTCACCAAGGTGATTAATTCCAATCACACGGCTCCACTAGGCCAAGAGCACTGCACGAGCGCACACAGTAGTATATGTGGAAAGTTCCATAATCAAGGCGCTGACCTGAGTCGAAACTGACCTTGACGTTTCTCGATATTCCGCCGAAGACACTTTGATTAGACTAACTACTTGGTCACTTAGTAAACTTCACATCTCCAATTAAGACTTTTATAATTTTTGAGGCACCAACTTCGTCTTCAGGTCTGGGCTGAACTGAGCTAGTGGAGGCGCGTTTAGCGCGGTAACGAAACAATTAAGCTCTATATAGATGGTGCGCTCAGAGGAAAGAAACGGGTCTGGACGAAATCGACATAAAGTACCAAATTAATCAAATGTATATTTTTTATGTTGCCTATAAACTTCCCGATGTAGGGCAGTGGCCTTCTCACAGAGAAAGAGAGAGATAAATATTAATATAGCCTGAAGAAGATTATACGAGAATGTCGGAGCGTGTTCAAAAGCATGTCACGCACCACATGCCTCCCCGACTTACAATATACGAAAACTCGGTTCGCTACCAATACTGAGATTGTCGTAGAAACTACTGATTTATATTTACAATATTTCTTTTGAACCCAACATGTACACATAATTATGAAAACTTTAGCGGCCTTCTAATAAATAAGTTATACACTCCGAATAACTATTTGACGTATATCAATTTAAACTGGTTTAAAGCTCCGCTGGAACCCAAATATTCGTTTTCTACCCTTCAGGGGAAAACGGTGTTATTTAGCGTACAAATAACCAGTTTGTCAGACCTCGCATAACGGCTGTATACACAGCTCATAACATAACCTTTATTAGTAAGGCCGTTGATATATAAATGACACAGAAGCGAAGATGTGATAAAATAGGTACTCAAATAAATTTTAAAGATAGTTTGAAAACTTTTAGGTCGAGTTGAGCAGGGACATCATTGTGAAGGTCAAATTTTACGTTCTTTTATCGTTCGAAATATGGCTTAGATATCACACATGTTAAAAGAATACCTACTACATCTAAAGCAATATCCCAGGCACTGCAGTGTCCCTTCACCCATCTAGTGTGAGTGAAGGTGCCACTGGACGCTGAATTAAACATCTCATTCGATATTAATGAGATACATTGTAAAATTGTTTTCTTTTTTTCAATAAATAAAAAAATAAATAATAATTAAATGAGATGAAATGAAAGGTTTTATTAAACTGAAACTGCGGCTTAGTGAGCTTTACAATTTGAAATTTGAATTGTAACGTTGAAACACCTAATTTAATTAGGTGTCCATTTCAAAATGTAGATCATTTTGGAGTCTCTTCCTGCATCGCAGGAAGGTGAGGCCATACTCCACCTCATCTCATTAATTAGATGCAAAGACTTTGTCGGTTACCATAGTTCTTTGACGGATTGTCTCATTTCTAATGTGTTTCATCAAAGAGACCTTGAGCGTAGCCTGTTCCCTAACACGCGAAATCACCTCCTTACGTCGATAAAACAATATTTTCGATTAGTCAATTTGTGTGACCGAAGCTTTACATACACTATCATAGCCCTGAATTGACACTGGCAATCATATCGAAGCGCAAGCGCACGAGTCAATTAGAAGTTTAGAGCTCTCGATTGGATGACTGAGTGCACGCAACTGCATATAGCTTTTGAGTTTGGAACGTCGTAGAAGTGGCTTTAAGGCCTGCGCAGAAGAGGGTCTTTTGTCCCCAAGGGACAAAAGTCCCTGAATCGTATAAAATGTCTTCCGAGTACTTGTCGCGGACTCAACGCCTATGGTGTGCGGTCATTGATTCCCCGAAGATTGAGTAAAGCGTACGCTATGGATGCAAATATTCTGAGATTACATTGTGTTGTAATTTACATGAAGTTGACTTTTTGTACGGGGTACTTTTAGTCCTTCGTGTGCGTTATCCGATATAATTTATAAGAGATCCATATCGACGGACAAAAAAGAACGCGCGGGATAGTCCCTCGTCTGCGCAGGCCATTAAAATTATAAAATAAAGCCAATTATTAAACTACATTAAACAACATATATACATACATAACCATATTAAACTATATTGTACTATATGTGCGGCTGCGTCTGCGCGGGATTAGTTTTTCGAGTAGCCTATTAGCGTGGCGTACAAAAGACCTGACATTATGACTTTTAAATTATCACATAAATAATTTTTGGGTCGCATCTGAAAAATATAATGATATAGTCATTATAAATTGCAGCCTATGTGTTATTCTGATGTATAAGCAATATTATTGTAAAGTTTTATTAAGTAAAATGCATTCAGTAGTTTTTACATGCAAAAGTAAAAGTTGGATTTATTTATTCATGGGACATTGTATACGCTTCTATAATAAAATTCCTGGAGATAGGTATATTAAGCTTGCCTGAAACGCGGTTAAAAAAATATGTTATGTTATAAACATAAAGGATTATTTAGATGACAATGAGGTCTGGAATTAAACCCGTGCAATACATGAGTTCTATGTTTTATAATAGGTACATAGGCTGCTACTTATGTATGCGGAATCTGGGATTCCAATAATTTTAAACGCATTGTCTGACCTCCATGGTCAAATTCGTTCTTTTTTTAAATACTGGCCGCTAATATTTTTCTCTTATATAAGTTAGTGTTTTGTTTTTGTTGGGTTTAAAATGTCATATCGCTGGAAAAATGGAACTCACTCGTGAAAATATTCGTGCTATGGTTTATTACGATTTTTATTCGTGCTATGATTTATTACGACAACAACAGTGCGTAGATCAATTAACTTCGACTTTTGGTGGTGAAGCTCCATCAAAAACGACTGTATATCACTGGTTTAGTGAGTTTAATCGCGGGCGCAGTAAGCTCACGGACGAAGTTAAAGAAGGTCGCCCGAAATCGGTGGTTGTGCCACAAAATATTGAAGCTGTGCGAAAACTAATAATGCAAGACCGCCATGTTACGTATCGCGAGATAGAGGCTATTCTAGGCATATGTATGACGAGCATTCATAGGATATTACATGAACATTTGTCTGTAAAAAAAATTTGTTTGCGTTGGATCCCACACAACTTAACTCAGGATCAAAAAGATGGTCGCGTCGAATGGTGCAAGAAAACCTTAAAAAAATTCAACGGTGGCGACTCAAAATCTGTTTATAATATCTACACAGGTGACGAATCCTGGATCTACGCGTACGATCCCGAAACTAAACAACAATCAACAGTTTAGGTGTTTCAAAATGAGCCGAACCCTATGAAAGTGGCTCGTGCAAAAAGCACTGTAAAGCAAATGGTGGCCTGCTTTTTTGGTATTAATGGCCATGTGGCTACAACACCACTGGAGAATCGCAGAACGGTTAATTCGGAGTGGAACACGACCATTTGTTTGCCGGAAGTATTTGAAGAAATACGCCAAAACAACCAGCTACGCAGAATCATACTTCACCATGACAATGCCAGCTGTCATACATCTCAGGAAACAACTACATTTTTTATGGTCAAAAAATAGAATTGATGGGTCATCCACCGTACAGCCCTGATTTGGCTCCCAATGATTTTTTCTATTTATTCCCAAATGTAAAGAATAAATTACGTGGTCAACGATTTTCGACCCGTGAAGATGCCGTAGATGCATTCAAACAGCACGTTTTGGAGATACCTCAATCAGAGTGGAAAAAGTGTTTTACAAATTGGTTTCATCGAATGCAATAGTGCATCGATCATAGTGGAGAATACTTTGAAAAACAATAAATATATTTAGCCATATACATTTGTTTATTTTTTCTATTCCGCATACATAAGTAGCAGCCCTCGTAATATGTTAATTACGGGCTTTGAAAAGACTAAGTTTGGAGTTTTTTTGTCCATTTTTTCTCCGAAGTTATCTAGATTTTGAAATGGACACCTACTCGTAGTTTGAATTGTAACGTTCATTAAGCCGCAGTTTCTGTGCTACTTTGAATAAAACCTTTTCATTTAATTATTTCAGGCAGTGCCCATATAGTTTTTCTTATATTGGTGACTTGCTGTGTTAGTAAAAATATAGTTATATTCACAATAAAATTATATTTACTTAACTCCACAGCAGATATTATAGTTGGTGGATGTTACAGGGAAGAGCGGAATATTTCCCTTAATAGTGAAAGACCACGATCACTCGCTCTTCCACATAAAAGAAGATTTCCTACTCTTTCAGATCATATCTTTGGGGACTGCCGCACAGTGGATCGATAAAGAGTAGTAAAAATAATTTAAGTACAACTGTTCAACAAGCTAGGTACCGAAAGACATAAAAGATTCAGAAACGCTAACATTATTATATTCTAAAAACCAATTTAGATGCTAAAAATTCCACCCATGCCGGGATTCGAACCCGCGACCTCCGGCTATCCGTGCCAGCGCTCTTTCCAATCGAGCCAATGGGCGACCCACCGGCACCAGTTAAATTTCGAACCTCTTTACACTATTCTCTGTATTACGTACAGGCAGCGACATCTGGCTGAAGTAGATTGCATAACTTACAGCCCCGACTACCTACTTTGCAGTTAGGTTTTTACATCGGAATGATATCGCTGTACCCACATGATTATACAATTTTTATTTTTAATGCACTAACCCGTGCTAAGGAGAATTTAAAAAACCTATTTAGAGGCTTAAAATTCCACCCATGCCGGGATTCCAACCCGCGACCTCTGGCGATCCGTGCAAGCGCTCTTCCAACTGAGCTAATGGGCGACTCACCGGCATCGGTGAAATTTCGAACCTCTTTACACACTCTCTGTATTACGTACAGGCAGCGACATCTTTTTTTTTCTATTGGGTATTTTTATCTGCGATCAGTCATCACTTCATCAGCCATAGCAGATGTGTTATAGTGTCATGGATGATTGGTATGCATCTTCCAGTGAAGAGTGCTATACATATAATGTAGAGAGTGTCGTTCTTCTTGCTCGAGTATGTTATGTGTCTTAAGACGCTTGGTGTGAAGTGCCGATAAGGGGCTTGATGCTAAATTATTAGGGTGCTGCAGGAGCTTGATTTAATATTTTGCTGAAGCAGCCCGTATTTCTTCCTGCGGCAGCGACATCTGGCTGTAATAATTTGCATCACTTGCAGCCCTACTTTACGCGCTAACATTATTTAAGTTAAAATTAAGAAGGTCACATTAAAGAAAAATATAAAATGTAATAGGTAAATAGATATGAGATGTTGCATGCTTATTTTTACAATATGTTACTTAGATAATTTTTTATCTCATTTTAAGTGCATGAAATAATAAATCGTTCTAATAAGAAATAAATACTTTAAACCTAAACCTAACCCTAACCTTTTCCAATTTGCGGAAAGCAAATTACGTTTCAATTTTCTTCCACTATCGTCCAGGTCAAGGCGCTCATGCTTCCGTAACACTCTTACGTTAACACTCCGTGACTCTCCTTCCAGCAACACATTTTTTTTGCTCTAACTCTTTCACTCTCCGAGCTGCGTAACTTTGGAACAAGCTTCCTAACTATATTCAAGAGAGTCCATCCGTATATGCTTTCAAGAAGAGGTTAAAAGAGCACTACCTTTCTAACATCACATCGTTAATAGGTTTATGTATATATATTTTTTTTTATGTATAAGTATATAGTTATATGTAAGTGTAATATCGTATTTTTACTATAGTTATAAATATTAATTTATAATGTTGTTTGTCTGTTAATTTAATTTCTGTGTACAAAAAAAGAATAAATATTCTATCTACCTACCTTTCCGCGATGGTGTCACTTCTAAGACTTGTCAAGCTCTATGCGTTGTACATACATCATGATTGTCGTATCATCAAACGGCCAATAAAACGAACTATGAAACTTTTAAAATATATTTTTATCTTTTATCTCAATCAGTTGGTCTCATCTTAACAGTCTTGTAACGGTGCAATCCTCTTTACACCATTTTTTATATTTCTTTTTCTATCTATCACTTTTAAATATTTAAAATTACGTCACACATTTTTCGATTTCCCTCATTTTCATCATTACAACTCTACCCGTCGACTAGATCTGACTATTTCACCTGCTTATCCGTTTTTATCCAGTTTTATTGCAAACAGTAAGTATATTCGAAAGATAAAATTTAAATTTAAATAAAATAAGGTTTAAAATTTAAATATATGCGGTTATATAGGCGGTTGAAACGGTTTAACGGTCACCAGTTTAACGGTTACATTGCTTCATCGGGGGGAGGGGCGGCCTAGCCTATAAATACGAAGCGTTTTTGCGGAGACGGTCACTTGCTCAACGTCTATGGTGTGCGGTCATTGATTCCCCGAAGATTGAGTAAAGCGTACGCTATGGATGCAAATATTCTGAGATTACATTGTGTTGTAATTTACATGAAGTTGACTTTTTGTACGGGGTACTTTTAGTCCTTCGTGTGCGTTATCCGATATAATTTATAAGAGATCCATATCGACGGACAAAAAAGAACGCGCGGGATAGTCCCTCGTCTGCGCAGGCCATTAAAATTATAAAATAAAGCCAATTATTAAACTACATTAAACAACATATATACATACATAACCATATTAAACTATATTGTACTATATGTGCGGCTGCGTCTGCGCGGGATTAGTTTTTCGAGTAGCCTATTAGCGTGGCGTACAAAAGACCTGACATTATGACTTTTAAATTATCACATAAATAATTTTTGGGTCGCATCTGAAAAATATAATGATATAGTCATTATAAATTGCAGCCTATGTGTTATTCTGATGTATAAGCAATATTATTGTAAAGTTTTATTAAGTAAAATGCATTCAGTAGTTTTTACATGCAAAAGTAAAAGTTGGATTTATTTATTCATGGGACATTGTATACGCTTCTATAATAAAATTCCTGGAGATAGGTATATTAAGCTTGCCTGAAACGCGGTTAAAAAAATATGTTATGTTATAAACATAAAGGATTATTTAGATGACAATGAGGTCTGGAATTAAACCCGTGCAATACATGAGTTCTATGTTTTATAATAGGTACATAGGCTGCTACTTATGTATGCGGAATCTGGGATTCCAATAATTTTAAACGCATTGTCTGACCTCCATGGTCAAATTCGTTCTTTTTTTAAATACTGGCCGCTAATATTTTTCTCTTATATAAGTTAGTGTTTTGTTTTTGTTGGGTTTAAAATGTCATATCGCTGGAAAAATGGAACTCACTCGTGAAAATATTCGTGCTATGGTTTATTACGATTTTTATTCGTGCTATGATTTATTACGACAACAACAGTGCGTAGATCAATTAACTTCGACTTTTGGTGGTGAAGCTCCATCAAAAACGACTGTATATCACTGGTTTAGTGAGTTTAATCGCGGGCGCAGTAAGCTCACGGACGAAGTTAAAGAAGGTCGCCCGAAATCGGTGGTTGTGCCACAAAATATTGAAGCTGTGCGAAAACTAATAATGCAAGACCGCCATGTTACGTATCGCGAGATAGAGGCTATTCTAGGCATATGTATGACGAGCATTCATAGGATATTACATGAACATTTGTCTGTAAAAAAAATTTGTTTGCGTTGGATCCCACACAACTTAACTCAGGATCAAAAAGATGGTCGCGTCGAATGGTGCAAGAAAACCTTAAAAAAATTCAACGGTGGCGACTCAAAATCTGTTTATAATATCTACACAGGTGACGAATCCTGGATCTACGCGTACGATCCCGAAACTAAACAACAATCAACAGTTTAGGTGTTTCAAAATGAGCCGAACCCTATGAAAGTGGCTCGTGCAAAAAGCACTGTAAAGCAAATGGTGGCCTGCTTTTTTGGTATTAATGGCCATGTGGCTACAACACCACTGGAGAATCGCAGAACGGTTAATTCGGAGTGGAACACGACCATTTGTTTGCCGGAAGTATTTGAAGAAATACGCCAAAACAACCAGCTACGCAGAATCATACTTCACCATGACAATGCCAGCTGTCATACATCTCAGGAAACAACTACATTTTTTATGGTCAAAAAATAGAATTGATGGGTCATCCACCGTACAGCCCTGATTTGGCTCCCAATGATTTTTTCTATTTATTCCCAAATGTAAAGAATAAATTACGTGGTCAACGATTTTCGACCCGTGAAGATGCCGTAGATGCATTCAAACAGCACGTTTTGGAGATACCTCAATCAGAGTGGAAAAAGTGTTTTACAAATTGGTTTCATCGAATGCAATAGTGCATCGATCATAGTGGAGAATACTTTGAAAAACAATAAATATATTTAGCCATATACATTTGTTTATTTTTTCTATTCCGCATACATAAGTAGCAGCCCTCGTAATATGTTAATTACGGGCTTTGAAAAGACTAAGTTTGGAGTTTTTTTGTCCATTTTTTCTCCGAAGTTATCTAGATTTTGAAATGGACACCTACTCGTAGTTTGAATTGTAACGTTCATTAAGCCGCAGTTTCTGTGCTACTTTGAATAAAACCTTTTCATTTAATTATTTCAGGCAGTGCCCATATAGTTTTTCTTATATTGGTGACTTGCTGTGTTAGTAAAAATATAGTTATATTCACAATAAAATTATATTTACTTAACTCCACAGCAGATATTATAGTTGGTGGATGTTACAGGGAAGAGCGGAATATTTCCCTTAATAGTGAAAGACCACGATCACTCGCTCTTCCACATAAAAGAAGATTTCCTACTCTTTCAGATCATATCTTTGGGGACTGCCGCACAGTGGATCGATAAAGAGTAGTAAAAATAATTTAAGTACAACTGTTCAACAAGCTAGGTACCGAAAGACATAAAAGATTCAGAAACGCTAACATTATTATATTCTAAAAACCAATTTAGATGCTAAAAATTCCACCCATGCCGGGATTCGAACCCGCGACCTCCGGCTATCCGTGCCAGCGCTCTTTCCAATCGAGCCAATGGGCGACCCACCGGCACCAGTTAAATTTCGAACCTCTTTACACTATTCTCTGTATTACGTACAGGCAGCGACATCTGGCTGAAGTAGATTGCATAACTTACAGCCCCGACTACCTACTTTGCAGTTAGGTTTTTACATCGGAATGATATCGCTGTACCCACATGATTATACAATTTTTATTTTTAATGCACTAACCCGTGCTAAGGAGAATTTAAAAAACCTATTTAGAGGCTTAAAATTCCACCCATGCCGGGATTCCAACCCGCGACCTCTGGCGATCCGTGCAAGCGCTCTTCCAACTGAGCTAATGGGCGACTCACCGGCATCGGTGAAATTTCGAACCTCTTTACACACTCTCTGTATTACGTACAGGCAGCGACATCTTTTTTTTTCTATTGGGTATTTTTATCTGCGATCAGTCATCACTTCATCAGCCATAGCAGATGTGTTATAGTGTCATGGATGATTGGTATGCATCTTCCAGTGAAGAGTGCTATACATATAATGTAGAGAGTGTCGTTCTTCTTGCTCGAGTATGTTATGTGTCTTAAGACGCTTGGTGTGAAGTGCCGATAAGGGGCTTGATGCTAAATTATTAGGGTGCTGCAGGAGCTTGATTTAATATTTTGCTGAAGCAGCCCGTATTTCTTCCTGCGGCAGCGACATCTGGCTGTAATAATTTGCATCACTTGCAGCCCTACTTTACGCGCTAACATTATTTAAGTTAAAATTAAGAAGGTCACATTAAAGAAAAATATAAAATGTAATAGGTAAATAGATATGAGATGTTGCATGCTTATTTTTACAATATGTTACTTAGATTATTTTTTATCTCATTTTAAGTGCATGAAATAATAAATCGTTCTAATAAGAAATAAATACTTTAAACCTAAACCTAACCCTAACCTTTTCCAATTTGCGGAAAGCAAATTACGTTTCAATTTTCTTCCACTATCGTCCAGGTCAAGGCGCTCATGCTTCCGTAACACTCTTACGTTAACACTCCGTGACTCTCCTTCCAGCAACACATTTTTTTTGCTCTAACTCTTTCACTCTCCGAGCTGCGTAACTTTGGAACAAGCTTCCTAACTATATTCAAGAGAGTCCATCCGTATATGCTTTCAAGAAGAGGTTAAAAGAGCACTACCTTTCTAACATCACATCGTTAATAGGTTTATGTATATATATTTTTTTTTATGTATAAGTATATAGTTATATGTAAGTGTAATATCGTATTTTTACTATAGTTATAAATATTAATTTATAATGTTGTTTGTCTGTTAATTTAATTTCTGTGTACAAAAAAAGAATAAATATTCTATCTACCTACCTTTCCGCGATGGTGTCACTTCTAAGACTTGTCAAGCTCTATGCGTTGTACATACATCATGATTGTCGTATCATCAAACGGCCAATAAAACGAACTATGAAACTTTTAAAATATATTTTTATCTTTTATCTCAATCAGTTGGTCTCATCTTAACAGTCTTGTAACGGTGCAATCCTCTTTACACCATTTTTTATATTTCTTTTTCTATCTATCACTTTTAAATATTTAAAATTACGTCACACATTTTTCGATTTCCCTCATTTTCATCATTACAACTCTACCCGTCGACTAGATCTGACTATTTCACCTGCTTATCCGTTTTTATCCAGTTTTATTGCAAACAGTAAGTATATTCGAAAGATAAAATTTAAATTTAAATAAAATAAGGTTTAAAATTTAAATATATGCGGTTATATAGGCGGTTGAAACGGTTTAACGGTCACCAGTTTAACGGTTACATTGCTTCATCGGGGGGAGGGGCGGCCTAGCCTATAAATACGAAGCGTTTTTGCGGAGACGGTCACTTGCATTTGGGAGCCTGAGGATGCCTCGTGTTAGAGGCGAAACACGTCGCGTGTTTTCTCACACAAGTATTGGTGTTGGTGGTGGTGTGTTCGTGTCTTGCTTCTGCTTGAAAAAGTGGGAGGGAGGGCGGTGCATTAGCTAGCCGCATGGTGCTTGTGGGATTTTTGGCGGAATTCAGCAAAGTAATTTTAACTTTTTAATGCTATTTAAATAAAATAAAGTTTTCTCTTTTATTATAAAATAAACAGTACAAATAAAGCAACAGTTGAAGTCGTTCCAGTTTTATTATTTATAAAAGTTTTAAAACAGTTTAAATAAGATAAGACTGATAATACTTTAAAAAGTTTTAAAGTCTTATCAGTTGGTTCCCACCGTTTTTGTTAATTTGGGCTTAACAAAATCCAAAATAGGAGGTGCGTACTCCTTTATTTTCTTGTTTTATTTGTGCCCTTGCCCATACTCTCTCTTTGTGAGAGAAGGTCAGTTGAACGTTTATAGGCTGTATAAAAAAAAGTTGTATGCCGTGTAGTGTCTGACAAAAACTTAATCTGCAGGTTTGCTAAAGGTCATTCGAATGGTGGCGTGGTGGCCGGGTCATCTATCTCCCTCCAAAATGGTTGAGACTGATGATGGCTGACCTCTGCGTTACCTATGCTCGTGAACGAGTGCTGTTCGTGTGTCTAACCGCAGCACTTGTCATGTTTTCACGGCCTATGTAAAACAATTGAATAATGCCTTAGCATTTACAGTTATTAATGGCAATCATGGAATCTTATGCGTATAGGTGGTATCTAATGTATTAGATTTAAGAGGACTGGAGAAAAGATGGTCAGAGTAGAGTTTTCTTTTCCGCTGCCTTTTTTTCCACTACACTACGGCCCGAAGGCAGCGGCTTTCACTTTCATGTTACACTGTAGGTACTTTGACATCCAGCAAACAGAATGTAAATTCTTTACGTTGAAATAAATTGAATTGAATTGTCGGCCTAGAGAATAGCACCAACCCAACCCAACGCGGGGCACAGCTAGTCTATAATATAAAAAAGAATCCCCGAATGTGTTGGTAAGCGCAAATCTCGAGATCAGCTGAACTGATTTCGCTAATTCTTTTTTTAGAATATTCCTTGAAGTACGAGGACGACTCTTAACCCTTTCGCGGACGCGCGGATGCTATAGCATACATAACAATTAAAAGAACAATTGATTTTAAAAACGTCCGCGAAAGTGTTAAGGAGAGAAAAATAAAGAATCGACTTTTAGGCGGTACGAAGTTCGCTGGGTCAGCTAGTAAGTAATAAAACGAAATTTTATATTTTTAAAATCAATATCAATTTTTAATATCCAATTTGTCCACATTATCACAGAAATTTAAATTCGAGTATCACACATCAAACTCCTTATTGTTATTAACTTCTGACAGTAAGGCCCGCCACTGTCTTACAATCCTCCACCAACCCGGACTTGAACCCCGTGGTGGAGTATGGCCTAACCTTCCTGCGATGCAGGAAGAGACCCATGCCCCAGCAGTGGGGACATACAAGGGTTGATAACGATTACCTAATTAATTCTTTTGTACATTTTCTACAAAAATACTGTAATTATCAGTATTGCTCCACAAAATTACCTACGAATAGGCGTGACGACATTATGAAATAATCAAAGATTTAACGATATTAGGGAAAAGTACATAATATGACAAGAATTTAGCACACTGATTTAGTTTTATATAATAAAAAGAGATTACCAATATTTTCAACAAAATAAAAGATTATAGCCTTTCAGCCATTTTGACTGTAACACCCATCACACCGCGTGACGTCACGCTTAGGTAAACATTGGTAAACTTCACCCGTGCTTTGTTGTGACTACTAGGGATTACGATGTTTGTTTACCTGGGCGTGACGTCAGATTCCACGCCATGACACTGAGCTGTTTTCCCACAGATTTAAAATGATTTTAGAAAAATGGCTTTAAACTTCGTTTACCAAACTTTAGTTTATTACTGAAATATAGGTTTTTGGTAAATAATAAATGTGTCCTTGGAAGAGGATTTAAAAGTCTTTCGTGACGCCTATTGTTTTGAATCTCATATTTTCCTCTTATTTTAAAATAGAACGTTTTCAACATTATTACTTAACTTACTTAATAATTTATGGTATTAAAATTAGTAATTTAATTACTTAAATACAGCGTTGAGCGTAAAACTATGGACCACGAAAATTTTCTTGTATACAGGGTGGCCCAAAGTTAGCCATAAATTATGTTTGGGCCTCCTCACTAACCATAGGTAGTGGAAAAATACATCGAATGTCATGATTAATGCACTCACTATTTCTGGTAACTATAAATTACTTATCATAATATAGTCAAATATAAAATCACAATAATAATTAAATACTTAACTACCATAATAATAAAAAAAAACACTGAATTTCTGGCAAGATAAAGGCTTTCCGTTTTGACAAATAGCAACATAATATTGTAACTCAATTGTAATATAATCGATTTACTATTAGGTATTTATAAATTCCCAATGTTGTTCACAATTTATTTACAAATTACAAAACATCGTAAAGAAACCCTAGTGTCTTAAGTGTTAACGTACCTCAGCGCTTGCTACGTAACAATGGCCCAACTATGAGGCTAAGTGCGGAAATCTCAGGTCTAACTACCATCAGAGTCAAGAAGAACCTGTCCTACTTAAAAAAAAAATATATATATATATATAAAGAGTAAAGAGAACAAGTTACATTTTATAATGATGATGATGATTGGCCTTTTTGCATCTACGTAATGAGATGATTTATACAGCGTCCAGTGGTATCCTCACTCACACTAGATGGGTGAAGGGACCACTCCGACGCTGTAGTGCCTGGGACATGGTTTTTATAGATGGTGTATGCTTGCCCAGCACCTATACCATCCTGACAGCTTAGTTGGCCTAGCCCACAGGAAAGACTAGTCAATACGTGCGGAGCCAACCAAGCCGCGGGTTTCCTCACGATGTTTTCCTTCACCGTTAGCGTGTGGTATTGCGACTACAAATTCGCAAATGTACGTAACTTTGAAATTAAACAAAGTCATTGGTACATGCCCACACTCGGGATCGAACCTGGGGCTCTCGCTTGCCAGTCATGGTTCTACCCACTGAGCTACCACCGCTCCTATAATATATATATATATATATAATATATAATAAGGCCCCACAAAACCAATTGCTTGGTTTCACTGTGGGAGCAGTCTCGCTTACAATAGTTTTACCAGCGACTTTAGGTACATAGCCTTTTTACATCTAAGATGCGTAAGATTTGCACAACACTTTCTGATAATAAGGCTGACTTAGCTAAATTCTTGAATTTATTATTATTTTTTTTCTTTTTAAGAATAACTATCAGTTCCAATCATATGGTTCTTTTATAATGCGTCATTGGAAAAATTGGACAACACAAATGTTCATAAATATATGATAGCTCTTTTTAGAACCTACTGACATCTATCAGACTATTTAAACTGACTCTGAGGAGTGTTTTTAAAGGGAAACGCGTTTTTATAAATAAGATAGAAATACCACATACCGTTAATTTAAACTTTAGGGGAGTGTTTTATAGGAGTCCTTGTTATTATATAAAATATTACTTTTACAATTTACTCGAACATGTTTTTTTCTGTGATCTATTAAATTAGATTTTTGAAGTTAGTTCTGTAAGTATACCTACTTAAATCTATGCGTAAATTTAAATACTAATAATTTGAAGATCTGCAACATTTTCTTAATGTTTTATGGCCATATTTACACTACAAATAAAACGAATCGAAAGTGTTTCAAAAACACGCATTATTCGAATTTTTAAATTAACAGCACTAGAAAACACCTTTAGGAAACCTAACACCCGGTCTCACTTGAGAATGAAAGGTTATGGTCGATTTCTGAACCAAGAAGTAAGTAAATACTTAAGTATCGTTCTGTCACGCTCTTTGTTAAGAAATTCGAAGAGTCAGCACTACAGTTAAGTATTTAATTAGGGAAATTGTCAATTCAGAAGCTGGCTGGTTTTTGAAGGCTTTGCTATGATGACTCACAAACATCCTTGCTCACAGCGCTTGGAATTGTTAGAAATGGAGAAACGCACGTTTAATCTGGATTTAGTTTTGTATAAATTGTTAGACCACATTCTCAGCACAAATTCTGAACAATTCAGACTCTAATGAAAGCTCTTATAGAGGCTCTGTTCTCGAAGGCACTGGTCGTGCGCCCTCCTCGGCCTCGAGGGGGATCGCTCCCGATGTGGGTTTAGGGGTCTTTAGGACCAAAACCAGTCCCAAGGTGGTGTTTAGTGGGTAGCCGCACTTCTTGTGAGTCCCACATTGGCAGCACGGCCGGGTCCGTGCTGTTATGCATGAGCATTCACCACCTCCCTCCCCCGTGTCCTCCGGAGGGTGCCCTTTATAGGATTAAAAAAAAAAAGGCACTGGTCTTTGCCCTGGTGGGTCAAAGCTGTTGGAATTGTTAGAAATGTAGAAACGCAAGGTGAATCTAGATTTACTTTTGCATAAATTGTTAGACCATATTCTCAGTACCGACATTTCTTCGCCTGACTGACCCTGAAAGCCTTGCGCTCGCCCTGATGGAAGCCCTGTTCCCAAAGGCACTGAACGCAGCCCTGATGAAGTGCTCAAAGCGACTGGAAGTGTTAGAAGTTGAGAAACGCACGGTGAATCTAGAATTACTTTTGTATAAATTGTTAGACCACATTCTCAGCTCCGACATTTCTTCGCCTGACTAACCCAGAAAGCCTTCCGCTGGCTCTGATGGAAGCTCTGATGGAGGCCCTGTTCTTAAAGGCACTGGGTGCAGCCCTGATGAAGTGGTCAGAGTGGCTGGAAGTGTTAGAAGTTGAGAAACGCACGGTGAATCTAGATTTACTTTTGTATAAATTGTTAGACCACATTCTCAGCACCGATATTTCTTCGCCTGACTGACCCCGAAAGCCTTGCGCTGGCTCTGATGGAAGCTCTGATGGAGGCCCTGTTCCCAAAGGCACTGGGTGCAGCCCTGATGAAGTGCTCAGAGCGGCAGGAAGTGTTAGAAGTTAAGAAACGCAAGGTGAATCAGGATTTACTTTTGTATAAATTGTTAGACCACATTCTCAGCACCGACATTTCTTCGCCTGACTGATCCTGAAAGCCTTGCACTGGCTCTGATGGAAGCTCTGATGGAGGCCCTGTTCCCAAAGGCACTGGGCGCAGCCCCGATGAAGTGCTCAGAGCGGCTGGAAGTGTTAGAAGTTGAGGAACGCACGGTGAATCTGAATTTACTTTTGTATCAATTGTTAGACCACATTCTCAGCACCAACATTTCTTCGCCTGACTGACCCTGAAAGCCTTGCGCTGGCTCTGATGGAAGCTCTGATGGAGGCCCTGTTCCCAAAGGCACTGGGCGCAGCCCTGATGAAGTGCTCAGAGCGGCTCGATGTGTTGGAGATGGAGAAACGCTTCGTGTATTTCCCTGGGTTCGGGTCTTCGTCCTCATCTGCGGATGGTTTCCTGTGAATGGTTGGAGAGGTTAAGGCTTGACTACAATAGAGGATTGGAAAATGTTTTGGAGTTATTTATTTTAATTCTTTATTGCACTAATTGCATGGGTAAATGTACGATTTGGATGTCGCATGCTGGCTTTGTACTTTGTCATATCTGTATTTCTTGCATATACTACGGATTTTAAGTTTAAGTGTCCAACTCGCTTTATCTCTGTTTTCCTTAGAACGAAAGTACTGTACGGGTCAACATGAGTGGTCACTTTTGGCGACGACTTCTGCTCTGCCGCAACAAAGTTTGTTAACTGTCGCGGAGGGTTGTTGTTGGTGTTAATCTGTTGCCGTTTATTGTGCACCTTTGTAAAATATGTACATACCATCAAATTTTTTTAACACTGTTAACTATGTTAACATGCTTTACATTGTTAAATATATTTAAGGAGGAAACTTAGAGCGTTAAGTCTGTGTAACAGTATGACAGTACCAAATAAACTATTTGCCTAAATGATTTTCTATATATCTGACTATTTATTTATTGACTAGCTTTTGCTCGCGACTCCGTCCACTTGGACTTTAGTAGCTACAAAATTTTGCAACCCCGTTCACTCCCTTAAGGGTTAAATAAAAAAAAACGACGTAACACATGTTTAATCAATTGTGTTGGAGAGTATTTATTTTAAGTTTCAAGAATATTAAACAACATTCTTTATATATCTCATACAAAGTTTGGCAACCCTTTTCGCCCCCTTAGGGGTTGAATTTCCAAATATCCGGTCTTATTCTTTGCCTAAATTATATGTACCTTAGACCCTCTGTGAAAAAAATCAGCTTCCTAGGTCCAACGGCTTGGGCTGGGCGTTGATGAGTGAGTCAGTCAGTCAAGACTTTGAATGTTATTTTAGATTTAAAAGAACTTCACATGTTACACAAACATACTTCCTTAATATAGAGTAAGGTATGAAGTGAGAGTATAAATAAAATTGGAAGTCCTGGCTGACTATCCCTCCATTTATTGTTACAAAACAATCAGGCTGGGTAATACCATGATGCGAGCCACGCATTTTGTTTCGATGAAATGTCAGAATTTGACATTTCGTGTACTGGTAAGTCGCGACTTTTGACGTTTAAAGGCGCGACTCTCGTCGTCTTACTACCGAGACTGCTACACACACGTGCCTCCTTATTACGCACTTTATCTCATTCCTATCCCTCCTTTTCCCCCCAATAAACTTACCTCGGACTGCAAGGGTTGTCCCAGAACCGCTGGTCCTTCCCGAAGTTCTCCCCATCCAGCAGGGTCTGAGGCATCTCAGTGTCCATGGTCTCGGGCAGAAACAGGCACAGGACCCCGCCTAGGATACCCAGCACCCCAAGGATCAAGAGGGGCAGGTCCTGCGATATGTTTGCCTGGAAGGGAACGACTCGAATGAAGTTGATGGACTTATTTTCCGAAATAATATCGGGGGTAGAGTTGGTATAGTTTTTTCGGAGTAATGTTGGAGATAGGCTTGCTAGACTTTTTGCGGAATAATATTGGGAGTTGGGTTGCTAGACTTTTTGCTGAATAATATTGGGAGAAAGGTTGCTAGAATTTTTGCGGAATAATATTGGGAGTAGGGTTGCTAGACTTTTTGCGGAATAATATTGGGAGTAGGGTTGCTAGACTTTGTGCGGAATAATATTGGGAGTAGAGTTGCTAGACTTTTTGCGGAATAATATTGGGGGGAGGGCTGCCAGACTCCTGCAGAATAAAATTGGGAATAGGGTTGCCAGACTTTTTCCGGAATTTTGCTGGGGAGAAAAAACTTCTCAAGCTTAACGGCGTCAGAATGAACGCCATGGAGCTGATGATGTGGATGATAGTAACGCCCTGCGTCCACACTAACATCAACCCATTGTATGTCCCCACTGCTAGGGCACGGGTCTCTTCCTGCATCGGATCCATACTCGATAACGTGGGCCAAGTCCGGGTTGGTGGACGATTGTAAGACAGTGGCGGGCCTTACTGTCAGAAATTATCAAGTCCATAAGGCCTCTCACATAGCTTAAAGACTGCCATTGCGAAACACGGAAGCGCTGGAAAAATGCTGCTAGCGGTAGGCACGGGATGGTTACCCATCTTGCGCTTGACCGCGCCTGTTGTTGCATAACTCAGATAAGCAAAGAGTATTCTTGATGTCAAAATATAATCGTATCAACACAAAAAATACTCGCTATGGCATGACATACAGAATCTTACCAAAGAAACGACGTCTTACCAGCTTAACTAAAGTGATTGCTTTCAATCAAGCGCAATATATTATCTGCTCATTCGGATGCTCAGATAAACGAAGAGCATTTTTGGTGTCAAAATATAATCATATTGGCACAAAAAATACTCGCTGTCATGCCAAACAGAATCTTGTTTTGTTTTTGTTTTTATTGTTTATTGGAAAACCAACAGTTTATACACGAGGCATTTTTACAAAGAATAAGATGAGTTACATTTAAAGCCAATAACACGTTTTCACTGACTATCAGAATAACATTAGAATTTACTACACAACAAAATTATCTTAATGTAGTTAACATTTTTTTCTTTATATCGACGCCTTACTGCTAAAACCGACTATCTGCATGAAATGTTGTTTCGAGAAAACTCGAGTTTAAGGTTCGGATGTTATACTAAAACTTGTTGCCTTACTGCTAAAACCGACTATCTGCATGAAATGTTGTTTCGAGAAAACTCGAGTTTAAGGTTCGGATGTCGTTAACTATACTAAAACTTGTTATTGTGTGCATAACAACATTTCATGCAGATAGTCGGTTTTAGCAGTAAGGCGTCGATATAGGAAAAAGGGAATCTTACCAAAGAAAGATAAGATAAGAATATTCCTTATTGTACACTGGAAAAACAACAAATACAAAACAATTGCAAATATACACAAATATACAAAAAATATACGCTAAAAGCAATTTCTTCCAGACAACCGTACTGTTATATATTTGATATGTTTATAGAATTGCTGATGACCGATCCCAGACTGCTGCATAAGCTCATCATTTGTAATGGCTGAACCAGAGTGCGCTGGGGCAGTCAGTTCTACTCAATCTCTGTTTCGGGACGGTCACGTCTTAAGATACTATATTTTCTACTTCTATTTCACTGTGTTCCAAGTCTATTTTCTATTTCCTTTGTGCCATGTTTTAAATTGAGGGAATAAAATACTTTTTAATTAATAAATCTGTTTTTAAAAACAATAAAGTCAGATCCCGTCTAACATTTTGGTGGCAGCGGTGGGATACGAAAATCCCTCACCCAAAAACGTTTCCGAGGATTGCAGTGCTATACCTATTACTCGCCTCAAGGCTACACCCCAAACAAATAAATAAGTGAATAACAATACTGTGCTATTAAAAGTGTTTTCTGCAAATTCAAAATCGCTGAGCGGCCGCAACGATTCACCCCAAATCTACAACTCCAACGGGAGCACGGAAGCCGTGCCTATCTGCCAACTGTAGCAGCTGATTTGTACCAAGGTCAACCATTTCCTGCTGCGTGGACAACGATGTTGGCGCATTTCCTGGTACCTGCGACGCTGTTGTGAGTGTTGACAATTTTTAGTAAAGAACTCAGAGTCGGACTTAGGGTTATAAGTACTATATCGTAAAATTATTTTTGTGTTTTCTATATCTGTGTTAATTATAATTGTCCAAAATGGAATCGCAAGAGGAAAATGCTAGTGGTCAAAATTCTAAGAATGTGGCTACTCAAAAACCTGAACAAACTAAATCTAGATCTATCTCTACCCCAAGCACATCTTCAGCCACTTTGGCACCTACAGAGGTATCCCTAAATGTCTTGATAAAATTCATCAAACCCTTCGATGGGAGCAGAGATAAGCTGGGTGCCTTCATCGCTAATTGCTCAAATGCCTATGAGTTAGCCACAAAAACTCAAAAGCCCATACTTTTCAAATATATCTTAAGCCAACTTGAAGGCAAGGCAGAGAGTACCTGCACTATCAAGGACTTCGATAACCTTGAACAATTGATTTCTTTTCTTAGAAGCCAATTTGGCGAAAAGAAACATTATTCTCATCTCCTGTCTGAAATGCAAGAGTGCAAACAAGGCCCTGCTGAGTCAGTGGACCAATTCGCACTCAGGGTTGAAACATGCCTTTCCAAATTAATGACCGAAATAAATATCTCAAACCCGACAAAGCGTAAGACAGACGTAGCGGGTCGCATGGCTGCTATGGAGGATCTAGCCCTCCACACTTTTGTAACTGGACTCCATCCGCGACTCTCACAAATCATTAGATGTCGCGACCCTGACTCCTTAAATGCCGCAAGAAACTTTGCGGTAGTTGAGGAGAAAGTGCTAGCTGGTGTTTATAGGAAAACACCACCATTACAAAATTCTGAAAAGCCAAAATTCACAAATCGTCGTGAATTCAATAATTCTAATTCAAACAATGTACCCACATGTCGGTATTGTAAGAACCTAGGTCACACTATTGAGGACTGCCGTAAGAGACAGTTCAATAACCGACAGCAACTCAATGCCTCGTCTTCACAAGGCCGTCAGACGTCATCTAATACTATGCCAAACCCAAGACGATTCCCTGAATCTGAACGCAGGACGTTTACAGTTAATCGCTCCGACGATCAAGGCGTCGACGAGGTCGATGGCAATTTACACGAATAAAATTTCCCGATCGGTATCGCCCGGGAAATTATGCTTCTAATTCAAAAGTCGATACCACGAAATTGACTAAATCTACTAATTCCACTGTATCCGCTGTTTCCACTGTATCCGCTGTATCCACTGAATCCACTGTATCCGCTGTATCCACTGAATCCGCTGTTTCTACTAAATCTACTAAGCTCTCTGAATCCATTGAACTGCCTAAAATAATGGCAAACCAACAGGGTAATCAGCCCCGACGACTCAATCGCAATAAATATACTAAGTCCACTGAATCTACTATTTCCACTGTATCTCCTGAGTTCACTAAGCCCTCCGTATTCAAGTCGAAAACCGATATCATAAAACCTACTAAATCCTCTGTATCCACGGTATCTACTAAATCTGCCAAACCCTCTGAACCCTCTGAATCCACTGAATCACCCCAACGTAATGGTTATATTAGACCTACTAATTCCACTAGATCCACTGTTCCCACTGTATCTTCTAAGTTCAATGAACCCTCTGTATCTACTAAATCACATAGTTCAACACTCCGAAACACAAACACTGATTTCTGCTTTAAACCCAAAGGTGATTTAAAAATTTTCAAAGTAAATAACAATTCCGAAAAACGCTATTTGCCTCACATCATAGTTCAAACCTCTGTTTCTGATAAGCCTCTATCATTTTTAATTGACACTGGTTCCTCCGTCAGTTTATTAAAATTTAATTCTATGCTCAAAGTACCAAATCTTAGCGATAACATTATCACTATTAAGGGTATTGACCCAGGTGACGAAACGACACCCACTCTTGGCAGTTTTATGATGCAGATTTTCCAAAAATCCAAAAGTCCATGTTTATATGAATTCCATGTCATCAAAAACATTAGCCTCAATCACGACGGAATTATTGGTAATGACTTCTTGCAGAAATTCGCTTGTCAAATTGACTACTTTCAAGGTCTGCTACATATAGGTAAAAAATCTGTAAATCTCAATTTCTCTGAGCCTGTTTATACTATTCCGCCTCGTACAGAAGCAGTAATAGAATGTACTATTGCAAACCCAGATGTCACAGAAGGCACCATTCTAGACCAACATATCTCTGAGTCGCTACTTGTCGCGAACTGTATTGTCAAGGTCAAAGAAAATAAACGCGTCAATATAACTATCGTTAACACCTCGGACAAAGTTGCGACTGTTCATTCTAATCTCAATCTTGTCTTAGAGCCATTGGAAACTATATCTTGCAAGACCTTATTCGAAGCACATCATTCGAATGTATCCGAGAGAACTCGTGATGTGCTTAGCCAACTCCGGATCTCACATTTGAACAGCGAAGAATCCGAGAGCCTAATGGACGTGTGCTCAAAATATTCCGACATCTTCCACTTACCTAATGAAACTTTGACATGTACCTCGGCGATAGAACACAGTATAGAAACTACTAGTTCCAATCCAATCCATACTAAAACCTACAGATTTCCCGAGTGCCACAAAAAGGAGGTTGAATCGCAGATCAATAAAATGCTAAATCAAGGTATCATCACCCCTTCAGTGTCGCCATGGTCTTCCCCAATCTGGATTGTCCCCAAGAAGCTCGATGCTTCAGGGCAACGTAAATGGAGGATCGTGATAGATTACAGGAAGCTAAATGATGTGACTATCGGAGAAATTTATCCCATTCCACAAATTTCAGAAATACTAGACCAATTGGGTCATTCCAAATATTTTTCCACTTTAGATTTAGCCTCTGGCTTTCATCAAATTCCAATTTCAGACGCTGATGCAAAGAAAACAGCTTTTTCCGTCCCACAGGGACATTTCCAATTCTCAAGAATGCCTTTCGGATTAAAAAATGCACCTTCAACATTCCAAAAGCTAATGAATACATGCCTTTCTGGGCTCCAAGGTATTAAGTGCTTTGTATACCTAGACGATATAGTTATTTACTCCCACGATCTTCCGTCTCATATAGAGAACCTTTCCGCTGTGTTCGAAAGAATCCGAAGTTTTCATTTGAAACTTCAACCAGATAAGTGTGAATTTTTACGCAAAGAGGTTGCTTATCTGGGGCATGTAATTAACGAAGAAGGTGTAAAACCAAACCCTGAAAAAACTAAAGCGGTTACCGATTTTCCAACTCCAAAATGCCCTAAAGACATCAAATCATTCCTGGGCCTAGTTTCTTACTATAGAAGGTTCATACCTGACTTTTCAAAGATAGCCAAATCGCTAACTTCACTTTTAAAAAAGGATGTTCCATTTTTATGGCAAAATCAGCAACAACTTGCATTTGAAACTCTAAAGGAGAGGCTTATCTCAGCACCCGTGCTTGCTTATCCCGATTTTACCAAGCCGTTTGTACTAACTTGCGATGCTAGTAACTTTGCAATATCTGCTATTCTCTCCCAAGGTCCTGTAGGAAAAGACCGTCCTATAGCTTATGCATCGCGCACACTAAACAAAGCAGAAATTAATTACAGCGTGACGGAGAAAGAATGTCTCGCTATTGTATACGGAACACAAGTTTTCCGTCCATACCTATTCGGTCAAAATTTCCAGATCATAACCGACCACAAGCCGCTAAAATGGCTTTTTAATTGCAGTGATCCCTCTTCTAGACTCGTCAGGTGGCGCCTAAAACTCAATGAATTCGACTACGAGGTCAATTACAGGAAGGGAAAAACGAACTGCAACGCAGACGCGCTTTCCAGATATCCGGTTAATCCGGTTGAAGGCAATCCTATTTCGCCCCCTGATCTACTAAACCCGATCAATGATAACTCTGATAACCCTTTAGAGGATCCTCTGTTGGAGTTACCATCCCCAATTCCATTTTCGTTTGATAACCAGGAGTTACTTAACCAAGACCCTAACAGTAACTTACCAACCGTCGAACCTCGTATATCAACCAAACCACTGAGTCCAACACTAGATGAAATCCAATTAGAGGACCTAGTAGAAATAAGAGATACTAACGCCAGCCCATACGACGGAATTGAGGATTTCGGCCCTCTAAGTCTTCCCAGTCTTCCATCTCCACCGAATCTTCAAGTTCCTTCACCCGCAGAATCTAATATGCCTCAGACTCGTTCAAATCTTAACGATGGTGATTATACTACGTTTCTAAAATCTATGTCCAATAAGGATATTATCCCTAACACCATTTTAAAAGAACACAACGAAAATCTTATTAAAACACCTCATAGAATAATAATCATTCCAACATCCCTTGACCTCGATGAATCAAACCCTTATATCCCTGAAATCATATTAAATACTGAAATCAAAGAAGAAGTTTTAAATACAGAAAGAGAATTAAATTCGTTTCTGAAAATTAAGTATGAGGACAAGGTCGTATATCTTATGTTTACAAAGGTCCATCACTTCGACGAATCGCCGTATCCCGCAATATTCGAAACACTGAAGAACGTAAGAGACTCCATCATAACATGTTCCAAAGATTTACCAGTAAATGACGTTGCAATATCCGATTTCAAAAATCCCTTTGACAAACACTCTTACACAAAGATTTACAATATGCTGACTTACCTCTTTCATAATTCTAAAATCGGAATTCATGTATACCTAAATAAAACAATTTATCCAAGCCTGAGTGAAAGGCCCAAAATTATTCGAGAAAACCACGATATCCCCATAGCTGGCCATTTAGGGTCCACTCGTATGTACCACCGAATTAGAGAACAATACTATTGGAAAGCCATGAGAAGCGACATAGAAGAATATGTCAAAAAGTGTAAAGCCTGTCAAGAGAACAAAGCTCTACGCAAATTAAATAGAGCTCCTATGGAGATAACTACTACTTCCACTGCTCCCTTCCAGCGTGTAGCACTCGATATCGTGGGGCCCCTGCCTGAGTCCGGCCCTGCTAAACTTAAGTATATACTGACGCTGCAAGATGACCTCACAAAATTCTCTGTAGCCTACCCAATACGCAGCACAACGGCCGAGGAGACTAGCGACTGTCTCATCCATTTCATTTCATTATTCGGAATTCCAAAATCCATACTCACTGATCAAGGCACCAATTTCACGGCCGATCTTTTCAAAGTTACATGCAAATTCCTTAAAATCAAACAGCTGTGGTCATCACCTTACCATCCGCAGACTCAAGGCGCTTTAGAACGTAGTCATTCCACTCTAAAAGAATACTTAAAGTCCTTTGCAAACGATGCTCAAGATAACTGGCCCACCTACGTTTATACAGCTATGCTAACTTATAACACCACAGTTCACACAACAACAAAGTTTACTCCTTACGAACTTATCTTCGGGCACAAGCCCCTTATCCCGAATTCTTTATATGAAAGTAGTCCCGATACTACGTATCCCGATTACCTTAAAATGCTGCAACACAAATTCAAGTACACCAGAGAGAAAGCTCTAGAAAATATACAAAAGTCTAAAGAGTCATCAAAGTCCTATTATGACTCCCGTGCCAGAGACCCACCACGATACAAACCCGGTGACTATGTATACCTCAAGAACCACCTGAGACTTCGGAAAGCTCTGTCACCTGTGTGGAAAGGCCCTTATAAAATCATTAGAGTAAACAATAATCACACGGCTACACTCCTTATCAACCGGCGCCATGTGACGCATCACTTCGATCAGTTCAAGCCCGCGACAATTACGCCTACTAATTAGTCTGCGCGGACGTGTATATAGCTAGGTTAAGATAGGTTAAGAACAAAATAAAATAACTTTAGTCTAATATATATAATTTCTATTTCAGCGCCATAATCAATGCGCGTCAAGACTTTGTCCAGCCGATCTCTTCGAGTCCCGGCATATTCTTCGATAGAGTAGGAAAACTTGAAGTTATTAAGAGTCAGTTAAATGTAATTAGTTATGTAGATATTTCGTATATAAACCCCCATCTGATTAATCTTAATGAAGTTCTAGGCACAGTTAGGTTCATGTGCCAACATTCTAATAATAATCGATGTGACGACATACTATCCCCATTGACAGTTCGTTATCATGACCTGAAGCGAGAATATGACTCTATCTCTCACTTAATTTCTAACAGAAGCAGACGCTCCGCTTGGTTTGGCATAGTAGGTACAACATTCAAACATGTGTTCGGCACCCTTGACGAGGACGACGCATTGAGGTACGATTCTGCTATTCAAACAGTCCAGGAGGACGAGAAAAAGCTAGCACAGCTCTTGAAAGATAATATTCTAATTACCTCGACAACCCTAAATTCTTTTAAGCAAACTATTACGTCATTAAATTTGAATCAAGATAAGCTCACGGGAGCATTAAACGATTTGTTAAAACAAACAAATAATATTTCTAAGGCTGTAGATATATTGGGTTTCGAAACAAAGGTGAATTCCATATTTAGTAATCTTGAAAGCACCTTGCTTACTCTATCATTCCAACTAGAGGACCTCGCCAACGCTGTTATCTTGAGTAGTCAAAACATACTACACCCATGCATACTTACACCGAGGCAGCTATACCAGGAATTGGTCGAAAGCGACAGGCACTTACCTATAAATACGCGGGTCCCTCTTACTCTAAACTTAAACAACATCCATTCAATTCTCAGTATATCTACTATTGCATGTTACTATTACAATGATAAGCTTGTTTTTGTATTGCAAATTCCTCTTGTGACGAACGAGGAGTTTAATTTGTATCACAGTTTGGCCTTGCCCACTCCTCATGATGTAAAACAACAGAAGGCGTACAGCCTTATACTACCTTCTAGTTCTTACATAGGTATTTCTAATGATAAGTTAACCTTCTGTAGTTTAGATAGTCTAGAGAAGTGCAAAGTGATAAGCTCTGAGTTCTTTTTATGCGAAATACCGATTATCCAGTTATCGAATGTCAACCCCACGTGTGAAAGTGAACTGTTAACAAAAACAATCAGTGCTCTCCCTGTGCAGTGTACGACGAAAACAATCTACGGAAATCTCGATATTTGGAAACCACTGGTGAACAATAAGTGGATTTTTGTACAATCTCAACCATCTAAGATCTCCATTGATTGTGGTATTTCCGAGATAAGTGAACTAACAGTGTTTGGTACAGGTGTTTTACGTACTCCAGAACAATGCACCATTTACACTAAAAGTGCTCGACTTATATCTACTAAATCTTCTGTAAACATAAGTATACCTATACCCAATTTAGATTTTAATATAATTAACGATTCGTGCTGTCTACTAGATAATACGTCTGTAGGGAAGATTGTATCTCCCATATTACTACAGAACGTCGACTTAGACGATTTCACTGCTGATAAGAAAGTGTTATCAGATTTGGATAAAATCATAGAGGAAAAACCTCTCATCCTGAAGTACCAGGTTCACTACTTCAGTTTTATGTCTTTTATTACTATTATATTGCTTGCATTTGTTAGTTTTAAGGTAATTAAGTTGATTTCTAAATATAAAAATAAATTCTATGTTACAAAATCCACACCTACTGCTGTAAAAGCAACCCCTATTGCTGATGATGTCATAAGTGTAACGCAAAGTGAAGGCTCTCCTATTCCTGCACCACGATTAAGGGAAATCGTGTAACTTTATCCGAAATCGGGCATCATCCCCGAATTTCTGTCTTCAGCGGGGGGTTGTTATATATTTGATATGTTTATAGAATTGCTGATGACCGATCCCAGACTGCTGCATAAGCTCATCATTTGTAATGGCTGAACCAGAGTGCGCTGGGGCAGTCAGTTCTACTCAATCTCTGTTTCGGGACGGTCACGTCTTAAGATACTATATTTTCTACTTCTATTTCACTGTGTTCCAAGTCTATTTTCTATTTACTTTGTGCCATGTTTTAAATTGAGGGAATAAAATACTTTTTAATTAATAAATCTGTTTTTAAAAACAATAAAGTCAGATCCCGTCTAACAGTACGATCGAAAGTTGCTGTGAAAGTGACGTGACGTGAAAGTTGAAAGAAACGACGTCTTACCAGATAAACCACGAAGGGCGCCAAAATGGACGCCACGTAGCCCATGATGTGGATGAGGGCGACGCCCTGGGCCCTCACGACAGTGGGAAGGAGTTCAGCCGCGTACTGGAGGCCGATGTTGTAGCTAATATTTACTGCGAAGCGGCCAAGGATGGCCAGTGAAGCTGACGGGCCGCCTGGGAAGAGAAGATAATAAAATAATAAATAAATATTCATGGACATATTACACAGATCTCGGTAGCCCTATACTAAGTACAACTAAATGACTTGTGTTACAGGTGCTAACTCGACGATAGATTTAATACAATAAATAAATAGATAACACCCAAGACCCGAGACAAACTAGAAAAGTTCGTTTCCTAGTTTGATGCGGCCGGGGATCGAACCCGAGACCTTCGGTTTTAAAGTCAGCGTGCCAAACCGCTGCGCCACCGAGGCGGTCATACTCCTTTATAATATACTCCTTTATAAAAGATTACATTAGTTTAAAAGATAAGGTACTCCTTTATAAACATTACTGTTGGACTAATAGTCCTCGCGATAGTTGCCTCACAATACTTTATAATGTTATCCACAAGAACCCGTTTCGCTTACTTACGCTAAAACCAATACACGTTACGTCACGTTGGTACAGTACTACACATCATAAAAGTCCCTTCGGGAATCTACGTTCGCGCAGACTGGGAAGAAGTGTAACGAAAGTACCCGAAGCTATAAGTATATTCAACATGATCTTTAACCGATACGGTTAAGGTGCAGAATTGATTGCCGCAGTAGCGCTACCTATTTCGCTCACGCTAATATTGCCAAATTAATAGTCACCTGCATCGATGACGTTGAATCAACCAATAGCAACAAAGGCGCGCGGCCTGCCATATAATGAAACTATCTGATTGGTCGATCGACTTGCCGCACATCCAACATTTGGTCATCGGCGCAGGTACATCCGGGAGACTTATTTGTGTAGCACTGTACATCCAGAAGTACTTTGTACTTTTCTTACACACTATAGGTGCATTAAACTCATTCAGAAAACACAATAAGGCTTAAGTGATGCCTTATGAAAATATAAATATTACTTAGGTAATTGTGTGTTATCAATAAAATGTTTAACAAGGACAGAATTTACAAAATCGAAAAGTACATACATTGCGTGCGCGCACGCGCGCTCACACGCACACACACACTCACTCATTCGCTCACACACACACACACCCTCTCACACACACACACAGTGTGACACACAATTTGTTAATATTTTTTATCTGCTCGGCATATTTGATTGAACTTGTAGTTATCTTTAACAATGTTCATGATTTTATTAAAAGTGTATTCTTGGGCGCATTTTTAAACTATTAAGTAAACTTTATACTATTTCAATTTTTCATTGTGTCCTTGCAACTTATTCATGAACGAGCGAATCAGGTGCAGCAGAAAACCAGCGCTGATCACTTGTGGCTAGTGGCTAGCATTTCGCTGAGCTGCAGCCTATTTTTTTTGTTGCCCTTGAGTTCGCACTATTGTATTTCCAATGTTTTTGTGTTTTTCTTGTTCTTCGTATTCTTGTTTCGTTTTGATGTTAGGTTTATTAGTGTTACAAAAGAAATGAATGTTTTTCACTTTCACTTACAATGAAATGAGAATGTTCTATCTGAACAATAAAATCACTCACCTGGCTGAGTCTTGAGTGTTTGTCATAAAAGTAATAAATCTTTATGATAAGAAACACATCAAATTATATAGACTAAGTTTTTCTCAAGCAATGGAAGTGCGGTGTTACCTAGTACAGGTATAGGTAAGGCTTAAAAGGTAGCTCCAGACACTATGTACCGTTAAATTAGGCAGGTAGGTATATTTCATTACAAGTGTTACAAGAGTTCCGACGGAACAGTCGGAACAAGTTGCAATGACGGTTCCGCACATGTACTGAACGACTATTTTTAATACCGTTCCCAAAAAAAAATAAGCAATTTAATAAAGAAAAATTATTTGGAAAATGGCGCCAAACGTAAAAGAATATAAGCAGAGATTTTTTTTTCTTCACACCCATTCTGGTAGGCAAAGGGAACCATGCCCATACAGCCAGTCTTCAGTAGGATTTTTTTATTGATATGAAATGAAAATTAAATTTAATGAGATGCAATGAAAAAAAAAACCTTTTAATAAAGTAATGAAAAAAATTAAGTAGCTTCTTTTTAGAAATATACGCATTTGCATGAATCATAAAAACTTCTATAATTTTTTTTAGTAAAAACTTCATGGTTGGTTTTTCTTCTTAATAGACATTATTTTGACAGTAGGGAAAGAGAACGCACGAGTGCGGGAAAGGTAAAAAAAAGCACGAGTGTGTAATAGCCCACATCCCGCACGCTATACGTCCCTGCAATACGCCACTTTTTGAGCAACTGTATTAAAAAAGATTTTGTATTGTACCCATGTATGAGTAAAGCTAATTATCAAGAAATACAATCAATATGAACTTACCAACTGGCACAGCCGTAGCCAATAAGCTGAATACCCCACTGACGACCATCGATCCACATGCCAGCCACCTTCTGCCCCATCTGAAATACACAAAATCTATATAAATAAAATTCAAAGTCCTGACTGACTGACTCACTCATTAACGCCCAGCCCAGGCCGTTGGATCTAGGAAGCTTAAATTTTGCACAGACGGTCTATATATAATGTAGGCAAGGAATAAGATCTGATTTTTTGAAATTCAACCCCTAAGGGGGCGAAAAGGGTTGCCAAAATAAAGAGAAAATTAGAATGTTGTCTAATTTTCTTGAAACTTAAAATAAATACTCTTCAACACAATTGATTGTACACGTGTTTCGCCGTTTTTCTAAATTTAACCCTTAAGGGAGTGAACGGGGTTGCACAAAAAGTCAACGCGGACGGAGTCGCAGGCAAAAGCTAGTATACTTATAAATGGCAACGAGGTATCGATCGATATCAACCCTTGTATGTCCCCACTGCTGGGGCACAGTTCTCTTCCTGCATCGCAGGAAGGTAAGGCCATATTCCACCACGGGGGCCAAGTCCAGGATGGTGGAGGATTGTAAGACAGTGGCGGGCCTTACTGACAGAAGTTATCAAGCCGCCCGTAAGGCCTCTGACATGGCTTAACGACTGCCATTATATGACAGCCAGCCACTAGCGGTAGTCACGACACGGTCACCCATCCTGCGTTGAGAAATACAGTTATAATAATGAAGAGCTCCTTCAGATCCTCACCTGTCCAGAACAGCTGTGAGGAAAGTATCAGCCGGAAGCTCAGTTGCAGAGGCTATGGTGAATGTGAGGAAGATGTCCAGCCCAAGAGATCCCACGTTCCGAACATGACCATCGAACACCTGGGGATAAGGTGGGCAATGCCCATATTATAGGTATAGAAATAAAAAGGGAGGATGCCCATCGTTTTTTTCTTTTTTCTAGACTTTATAACTGACCAACTGTGCCCCGCGGTTTATTAGGGAACGAGATATTGTCCCGCAGTAAAAGGTAGCCTATGTGTAGCCAGGGCGTCAGCTAACTCCATAACAATTTTTGTTATAATCGCTCTAGCCGCTTAGACGTGAAGGAGTTACAAACATACACACTCACAAACTCGCTCAAGCCGTTGGAGCTAGGAAGCTGAAATTTTGCACAGAGGGTCTATATATAATGTAGGCAAGGAATAAGAACGGTTTTTTTTTAAATTCAACCCCTAAGGGGGCGAGCAGGCTTGCCAAAATTTGTACGGGAGGCTTCAAGAATGTTGACTGTTTTTCTAAAAACTTAAGACTCTTCAACACAATTGATTGAACACGTGCTTGCCGTTTTTTTTTAATTTAACCCTTAAGGGAGTGAACAGGGTTGCAAAATTTTGTAGCTACTAAAGTCCACGCGGACGGAGTCGCGGGCAAAAGTTAGTAAAGGATAATTCACTCACCAGCGAGATGGCCATCCAGATGACGATGAGCAGTATGGCGTTGCGTCGGAGTCGCGGCGTCCTGAAGAGATCCAGCACTGAGTAGGTGCGGTCTTCCGCTTGGCTCTCCTTTATTGTCTTCAGGGATGATTCCTGGGGGACCACGGTTGATTTAACATGATGATATCAACCTTCGAATCGAAAAGAAAGGGATCGCTCGTAGTGCCGGCAACCTGAGTGACCTTAAACGATCACGAAGGGCGAGATAGGGCGCGTTCAGTGGGAGGATGGGTAGTTAGTTAGTTAGACCTGAGATTTACGCACTTAGCCTCATAGTTGGGCCATTGTACGTAGCAAGCGCTGAGGTACGTTAACACCTCAGACACTAGGGTTTCCTTACGATGTTTTCCTTCACCGTCAGTGAGTAGTATTGCTACTATAATTTCACAAATGTACATAACTTAGAAAACAAAGTCATTGGTACATGCCGGGGTTCGAACCCACGACCTCCCGATTGAGAAGCCGGCGTTCTACGCCGCTCCGCTACCACCGCTCGCGAGGATGGGTAAACCGTCTATGACTAACGCTAGTGGCATTTGTCCGAGCGGTTCCGTGCTTCGCAAGGCACGCTAAGCAGTTGGTGTCGGCTGCCGTCGATAGATGGCAGTCGTTAAGCAAAGTCAGAGGCGTTAGGGCGGCTTGAAAACTTCTAACAGTAAGAACAGCCACTAGTTTTTCAAGCCTCCGCCAAGCCGGACTTGGCCCCCGCGGTGGAGTATGGTCTATACCTTACTCAGGGAAGAGACCCGCCCCTCGGTGGGGACATAATGGGTTGATGATGATGATGATATTAACCCTTTGTATGGCCCCACTGCTGGGGCACGGGTCGCTTCCTGCATCACAGGAAGGTCAGGCCATACTACACCACAGGGACCTAGTCCGGGTTGGTGAAGGATTGTAAGGCAGCGGCGGGCCTTACTGTCACAAGTTCAAGACCGCCCATAAGGCCTCTGACATGGCTTAACGACTGCCATTACGTGACAGCCGGCACTAGCTGCCTCACGTGCCTTGCTAATCACGGAAGCGCTCGGAAAAAATGTCACTAGCGGTAGTCACGGTTTAGTCGCCGATCCAGCTGCTTACCGCGCCTGTTATTGCTTAACTTAAGTGATTGGTATCAATCACTCGGTTCGGAGCCAACACAAACTCTTCCCGCGGGTGTCGTAAAAGGCGACTAAGGGACACAAACCGGGGGGTGGGCAGCAGCGCCCCCTGCAGTACAATTCCACAGAACTGCGATCCCCAACCCGCATGCCCAGCGTGGGGATTATGGGCATTACCCCCTATGATAGCACAACGTGGCGCTCTTTAGGGGAGGGCTATGCCCAGCAGTGGACTAGTATAGCCTGACGACGACGACGACGACGACTCGGTTCGGCTCGGCCGCAAGTGCTTCTATATTCGATATCAACCCTTGTATGTCCCCACTGCTGGGCACGGGTCTCTTCCTGCATCGCAGGAAGGTTAGGCCATACTCCACCACGGGGGCCAAGTCCGGGTTGGTGGAGGGTTGTAAGGCAGTCGCGGGCCCTACTGTCAGTTGTTATCAAGCCGCCTATAAGGCCTCTGACATGGCTTAGCGACTGCCATTACATGACAGCCGGCACGGCTTAACGGCTTCTGTATTATGTGTTATTAATTAAATTCGTAGATATATTAGATTTCGAATCTCGGCTGCTCATGTGTAGTGATTGATGTGCTGTTTCATGTACTCCACTAATCTCATCGTTGATTGATGTTAGCAGAATCTAACTATTTTAGTTCTTATTTTTCATATTATTCTTCTTCAGGCTATATTAGTCCACTGCTGGACAAAGCCCTCCCCTAATGAGCGCCATAGTGCAAGGTTGTGCCATCATTGGGGGGTAATGCCCATAATCCCCTCGCTGGGCATGCGGGTTGCGGATCTCAGTTCGGTGGAATTGTACTGCAGGGGGCGCTGCTGCCCACCCCCCTGTTTGTCCCTTAGTCGCCTTTTACGACACCCGCGGGAAGAATTTAGGTCGCAGCTTCTGTATCATGTATTTTTAATTAAATTCGTAGGTATATTAGATTTCGAATCTCGGCTGCACATGTGTAGGGGTTGATGTGCTGTAGGATGTACTCCACTAATCTTATCCTGTGTTAGCAGAATCTATCTTAGTTTTTATTTTTCTTGTTAATGTCGTTGTATTAATCTATAGAAAACGCCACTGGTTGTACAATTTATTACACACATATGCACGTATGAATTTTCTGACCTGAAACTGTATTGTACAATTGTTTGTTTTCTTTCAATAACTAAAAATATATCTATCTATAATATAAAAATTACTCGCTGAATGTGTTGGTAAGCGCAAATCTCGAGAGCAGCTGGACAGATTTCAATAATTCTTTTTTTAGAATATTCCTTGAAGTACGAGGATGGTTCTTACGTAGAGAAAAAAAATATTAAAGAATCGAATGTTAGGGGTACGGAGTTCGCTGGGTCAGCTAGTATAAAATAAAATTTCGAATCTCACCGTGAAGTCACTGAGTACCTTCTCCGGGATCTTCGTGTTGTTAATTCTCTCGAACTTCTTCATGATCGTCAGAGCCTTGTCGATCTTGCCCTGGGAGACTAGCCACCTGGAAAATAAAACAGTCCAGACCTTGGTAATGAGCTCACTGGTACAAATGGCACCTCTTCTTCTTCAGGCTATATTAGTCTACTGCTGGACATAACCCTCCCCTAATGAGCGCCATAGCGCAAGGTTGTGTCATAATTGGGGGGTAATGCCCATAATCCCCACGCTGGGCATGCGGGTTAGGGATCGCAGTTCGGCGGAATTGTACTGCAGGGGCGCTGCTGCCCACCCCCCGGTTTGTGTCCCTTAGTCGCCTTTTACGACACCCGCGGGAAGAATGAAATGGCAAATACATTAGGTTATGTACAGATACAGGAGTTACAAAATCCCCATACATAAGTACTTTCGGAAAGTTATTGTATTTAAGGGGTCAACATTGACATTCAGCAAACAGAATGTAAATTCTTTGCTTTGAAATAAATTGATTTGATTTAAGCGTAGTTGTATATTAAGAGTCTGATATGGTTATTAAGGAATGATATCACCCCTTTGTATGCCCCCACTGCTGTAGCACGGGTCCCTTCCTGCATCGTAAGAAGTTACGGCCATACTCCACCACGGGGCCAAGTGTGGGTGGAGGATTGTAAGACAGTGGCGGACCTTACTGTCAGATATTATCAAGCCGCCCATAAGGCCCCTGACATGATTTAACGACTGCCATTACATGACAGTCGGACGGCTTAACGTGCCTAAACTGCGATGAAATTAATTCCACCTGTACAATTAAGCGCGAGCTCTGACATTCATAAAAAAACGTATTTTTGTTCTCGCACAACCCACGGAGTGGCCAAAGCTAGTAAGTATGAATAGGGCGCATATGTCAACAAGGCGAAATATCTCCAGTCATTGGTCAAAACTACCACGGCCCGCGTTCTAAGTACCTATAACAGGTACTCTTGTACTCACCTAGCGCTCTCGGGCACAACCCACGGAGTGGCCAACGCTAGTACGAAGGGGGCGCTCGTCATCAAAGCAAAATGCGAGCAGTTATTCTGCAAAAATACCACGGCCCGCGTTCAGGTACTTTTGTAGTCACCTAGCGCTCTCAGGCACCAACCACGGAGTGGCCAAAGCTAGTACAAAGGGGACGCTCGTCATGAAAGCAAATTGCGTGTAGTTATTTTGCAACAATAGCACGGCCCGCGTTCTAAGTACCGATAACAGGTACTTTTGTACTCACCTAGCGCTCTCGGGCACAACCCACGGAGTGGCCAAAGCTAGTATGAAGGGGGCGCTCGTCATCAAGGCGAAATGCCTCCAGTCGTTCGCCCAGAGCGCTATCCAGGGTAGCAGGGAGGCTGCCAGAGTGAAGAACAGGGCTATCGACATATTGGCCACGAAGGTACGCCATTTGGGGCCGACGTACTCGAGGACTGGGGAGAGAGAAGATGATAGCCAGTTAGGGGTGTATTAATGTGTGAGCTAATAAGAGGCGAAAAAAACCCAGAAACACTCGACTGCGTAAACCAATCACATCACACTATCACACTTCACACTAATATTATAAAGGCGAAAGTTTGTGAGTGTGTATGTTTGTTACTTCTGCACGTCTAAACGGCTGGAGCGATTTCATTAAACTTTGGTATGGAGTTAGCTGACACCCTGGCTTAACACAGGCTACGTTTTACTGCGAGAAAATGTCTTATTCACATGGGATAAATCGATAAACCGCGGGTAAAGTCGCGGGGCACAGGTCGTGTTAATAAACGAATCTTATGTGAATTTGATTAGTTCAATTGAAGTTACACGTAGTGTAAGACGACCTCCGACCAGGTGGAATAGCGATCAGCGGAATACTGCAGGCAGATGCTGGATGCGGCAAGCTGAAGACAGGGCGCTATGGCGCTCATTAGGGGAGGGCTATGTCCAGCAGTGGACAAATATAGCCTGAAGAAGATAGAAGAAGATAGAATTGAAGTTAATCCAGTTTTGTAATATTATTTATTTATTTGTTATATTTTATATCTGCGAATTTGACACACACACACATACAAATTCATACCTACATACACACAAGAGGACGGGCAAAATCTTACACAATCGCGTTTAGGGGGAGGTCATTGATAAATCTGACGTCTACGTTTTAATTCTAGAAAAAAAATCTGGGCTGTCTTTTCCTCATTCAATAATTATGAAAAACGTCTTGTAAAAGTAAGCCAAAACCAAATATTGCTATAACAGTGCATTGCGGGTGCAGCAAAACATCCTTGAGGTGTAGCAAATGTAAAAATGTTCTGATTCAGCATCGCTCAGTGGCTGACCGATGCTGGTATAATCGTTTGGAGGCAAGACAGCAGCGATGAATAACAAGACTTACTCATTCATCATGCAAGTAACAAAAGAATAATCCATTATGTCCCCATCGACGGGCACGGGTCTCTTCCCCGAGGAAGGTATAGGCCATATTCCCTTATAGAGGCCGAGTCCGGAGGCTTGCAAGACTAGTGTCCGGTCTTACTGTCAGAAGTTTTCAAACCGCCCTAAGGCCTCTGACTTGGCTTAACGTATGCCATTTAGCCATTTATCGACAGCAGCCGGCACCAACTGCTTAACCTGCTTTGCGAAGCACAGAACCACCCGGAAAAATGTCACTAGCGTTAGTCATAGACGGTCACCCATCCATGCACTGAACGCGCCTTATGTTGCTTAACCCTCGTGATCATTTCAGATCACTCAGGCAGCCAGGGCGACAAGCAATTCGATCCGAGCGCAAGAAAAATCCATTACCTATATGTTTAAAATCTTACCCAGGATATACATCATGGTGAAGCAGTTGTCGAAGGCAAATCCCACGAGGAACCGGCAGGCGGCGAATGCCCAGAAGCTGTTGCAGAATGCCGTGCCCACGCCGGCTATGAAGCCCATCATGTTTGTACCTGGTTAGGCGATAGAGAATACTTTATTGCGCATCCAGAAAAAAACAAAACAATATAATTTCCTTTGAAATGAAATGAAAAGAATTTAAAAACCTATTTAGAGGCTAAAAATTCCACCCATGCCGGGATTCGTACCCGCCAACTCTGGCTATGCGTGCCAACGCTCTTTCCAACTGAACTAATGGGCGACTCACCGGCATCAGTGAAATTGCGAACCTCTTTACAATATTCTCTGTATTACGAAAAGGATTTATTCAACGTAGCGCGGAAACGGCGGCTTAGTGAACGTTGCAAGTGGAACTAGGTGCCCATTTCAAAACCTAGATCATTTTGGAGAAAAAATGGACAAAAGAAACTTCAAAGTAAGTCTTTTCAAAGTCCTCAATTTACAGAATTTACAAAATTGTTATTATAAAATATAGAACTCATGCATTGTACTGGCCGCAATTCCAGACATCATTGTCATCTAAATAATCCCTTACGCTATATTAACGTGCCTCGCGAAACACGGAAGCGCTCGGAAAAAAATCCACTAGCTGTAGTTACGGGACCTTCACTCATCCTGCACGTGACCGCGCCTTCTTCTTCAGGCTATATGTTAGTCCACTGCTGGACGAAGCCCTACCCTAATGAGCGCCATAGCGCCCTGTCTTCGGCTGCTAGCCGCATCCAACATCTGCCGGCAGACCGCGCCTGTAGTTGCTTAACTCAAGTGATTCATTCCAATCACTCGGTTCGACTAGGCCACGAGCGCTCCGTCAGTTAAATATTAACTTAGGGAAATTCTCAATTCAGAAACTAGCCCTATGTGACCTTCACCCGCACCTCACTACTATGGCAACATAAAAAACTGTTTCAGAAATATCCGTATATTACGCACAAACAACAGCTTCCTACCTCCTAGCTCCACCATCTTTTGCCAGGCGTTTTTGCCATAGCGTCCATTACTCACCGCTATCCTAAGCTTCCTAGCTCCTCGCTCCACCATCTTTTGGCAGGTGTGTAACGTCCATTAACTCACCGCTACCCTAAGCTTCCTAGCTCCACCATATTTTGGCAAGTGTGTAACGTCTATTAACTCACCGCTACCCTAAGCTTCCTAGATCCTAGCTCCGCCATCTTTTGGCAGGTGTACAACGTCCATTAACTCACCGCTACCCTAAGCTGGCTAGCTCCTAGCTCCATCATCTTTTGGGTGTATAAAGTCCATTAACTCACCGCTACCGCAAGCTTCCTAGATCCTAGCTCCACCTTCTTTTACCAGGTGTGTAACGTCCATTAACTCACTGCTACCTTAAGCTTCCTACCTCCTAGTTCCACCATCTTTTGGCAGGTGTAAATGGCCCATTACCCACCGCTACCCTAAGCTTCCTAGCTCCTAGCTCCACCCTCTTTTGGCAGGTGTATAACATTCATTAACTCACCGCTACCCTAAGCTTCCTAGCTTCTAGTTCCACCATCTTTTGGCAGGTGTATAACGTGCATTAACTCACCGCTACCCTAAGCTTCCTAGCTCCACCATCTTTTGGCAGGTGTATAGCGTCTATTAACTCACCGCTACGCTAAGCTTCCTAGCTCCTAGCTCCACCATCTTTTGGCAGGTGTATAACGTCCATTAACCCACCGCTACCCTATGCTTCCTAGCTCCTAGCTCGACACCATCTTTTGGCGGGTGTATAAAGTCCATTAACTCACCCACAAGGGCCGGTATTCGACCATACTTGTCGGCGATCCATCCGAACACCAGCCCGCCCACGATGGCGCCACAGAAGAAGATGGCCTGCGCAGTGGCAGCAAGGTTGTCACGCTCGCACACCCAGTCCAGCTGCGGGGAGAAAGAGATAGTTCTTGTTAGGTAAAACCGTCTTATACGGCCACTTCTATTCTTGCTTATAGGCTACTTGCATAGCTTTAGCTTACGATATGAAATGAAATGAAATGGTTTTATTCAAAGTAGCACAGAAACTGCGGCTTAATGAACGTTACAATTCAAACTAGGCGTCCATTTCAAAATCTAGATCATTTAGGATAAAAAATGGACAAAAAAACTCCAAACTTAATCTTTTCAAAACTCCTTAATTAAACATAGTTTACATAATTATTATAAACATAGAACTCATACATTGTACTGGCTTTAATTCCAGACCTCATTGTCTACTAAATAATCCTTTATGTTATAGTAGTCCTTTTGGCACAAATTATGCTTAGCATATTTTGTGAACCGCGATTCAGGCAAGCTTAATATATCTTCAGGGATTTTACTATAGAAGCGTATACAATGCCCCATGAAGGATGTATAAACCTTTGCCAGCCTAAATAGTGGGAACAGAAGTTAATGTTTATTTCTAGTATTTACATTGTGTTGGCTACCTAAAGTTTTAAAGTTACTGATATTTTTCCTAACGTACATAATGTTGTCATATATATATATATTGATAGTCCTAAAGCTAGTGCAAACCCTGATATCTGCTTACCCCTCCAGGGTATAAGCGTTTATTTATGTATGTACAGTGAATGTAGTACGCCACTTAACAGTAATAGGGTTGACAACATTGTCAAATAATCAAAAATTTTACGATATTAGGGAGAGCTACATAATAAAAGGATTTAAAACACTGATTTAGTTTTATAAAAACTTGCACTTGCATTTGGGAGCCTGAGGATGCCTCGTGTTAGAGGCGAAACGCGTCGCGTGTTTTTTCACATAAGTATTGGTGTCGGTGGTAGTGTGTTCGTGTCTTGCTTCTGCTTGAAAAAGTGGCAGGGAGGGCGGTGCATTAACTAACTGCATGGTGCTTGTGGGATTTTTGGCGGAATTTAGCAAAGGAATTTTAACTTTTTAATGCTATTATGGATTTCCGCAAAGTAACGCCTGATTCTATACAAAAAAAGATATTCATAATATTTTCAATAAAATAAAGGATTATAATACTGCTTTCAGCCATTTTGACTGAAACACCAATCACCGCGCGTGACGTCACGCTTAGGTTAACATTGGAAGACTTCACCCGTTCTTTGTTGTGACTACTAGTGATTACGATGTTTGTTTACCTGGGCGTGACGTCAGACGACGACTTTTTTCAGATTTTTGACAGATTCGACGCCATGACACTGCGAGGTGTTTTTCCACAGAATTAAAATAATTTAAAAAATACTTTAACCTAACGAACTTAACTTTCTTCTTTTTCAGGCTATATTAGTCCACTGCTGGACATAGCCCTCCCCTAATGAGCGCCACAGCGCAAGGTTGTGCCATCATTAGGGGGGGGCGGGAATGCCCATAATCCCCACGCTGGGCATGCGGTTTGGGGATCGCAGTTTGGTGGAATTGTACTGCAGGGGTCTGCTGCCCACCCCACGGTTTGTGTCCGTTAGACGCCATTTGGGTTGCTGCTATTCTCTAGGCCGACACCACACGGCATACTTTACTTTACTTTAGTTCTGTTATATGGTTTTTTTTTTGTAAATAGTAAATGTCCAAACATTATGGAAGAGAACTTAAAAATCTTTCGTCATGCCTATAAGAGAACAAGGTAGACATATAATTTACCATACATACGAAAACGGAGTACGTAAATACTATATTTCTAACCTGAGAAGCGATGGTATCGTATGGCACATCAGAATTATTGTATTCCCAGCCGTGCTTGCAGGCCACAACCGTCCACTCGTCGTCCGGAGTAGTGCGGCCGGCCGCCAACGCCGCGCCGAAGTCCGCGCTGTACTGCGAGCAGCGCGAGTGGGAGTAGGGGCCGTTGACCTCGGGCGGGATCGCGAGTTGACGCCTAGGGAGAGAAAAAGGTACGATCATTATTTTGGGGCTTGGAAAGCTGTCCAATGATTTTGGGGCTTGAAAAAATGTTGAGTAATTTTGGGGCTTGGAAAAATGTTGAGTAATTTTGGGGCTTGGAAAAGTGTTGAATAAAATTGGGGCTTGATAAACTTTTGAATAATTTTGGGGCTAGGAAATGTGTTGAGTAATTTTGGAGCTTGGAAAACTGTTGAATAATTTTGGGGCTTGGAAATCTGTTGAATAACTTTGGGGCCTGGAAAACTGTTGAATAATTTTGAGCCTTGGGAAACTGTTGCTAAAGCAACAGTTTCCCAAGTTTTGGGGCTTGCAAAACTTTTGAACAATTTTGAGGCTTGTAAAACTGTTCAGTAATTTTGGGGCATGGAAAACTATTGCTTAATTTTAGGGCCTGGAAAACTGTTCAATAATTTTGGGGTCTAGAAAACTGTTGAATAATTTTGGGGCTTGGAAATCTGTTGAATAACTTTGGGGCCTGGAAAACTGTTGAATAATTTTGAGCCTTGGGAAACTGTTGCTTCATTTTGGGGCTTGCAAACCTTTTGAACAATTTTGAGGCTTTTAAAACTGTTCAGTAATTTTGGGGCATGGAAAACTATTGCTTAATTTTAGGGCCTGGAAAACTGTTCAATAATTTTGGGGCTTGGAAAACTTTTGAGTCTTGATAACTCATTGTGCTCAATAAATCTTCAATAAGGGCGCATCTGAAACGGTTTGCCAATTTAGACCAGCTTGGCACCTGGCTTACCTAGAAGAAATTGACCCAAATTTGACCGCCGATTGAGTAATTTTGGGGCTTGGAAAACTGTTGAATAATTTTGGGTTTGAAAACTGTTGAATAATTTTTAGGACTGGAACCTTTAAAACTGCAACCTTTAATTTAAACTAGCCGCTACCCACACTACGACTCTATTGGCGAAGAAATTTTAATAGGTATGTATTTTCCAGGGATTAAAAGTAGTTTGTGTGCTAGTCTAGACTAGACATAGAGATGTATTTGCCAAAATTCATCCCAAGCCTCTCAGCCGTTCAAGCGTGATGGTGTAAAAATTTTATTTTCTTACAATATTATTAAGATTCAACTTCATGAACATGAATAAAACATGTTTATACTATTTTTATTTTAATGCACTAACCCGTGCTAAGGAACAAATTTAAAAACCTATTAGAGGCTAAAAATTTCACCCATGCCGGGATTTGAACCCGCAACCTCTGGCTATCCGTGCCAGCGCTCTAACAATTGAGCCAATGGGCGACTCACGGCATCAGTGAAATTTCGAACCTCTTTACACTATTCTCTGTATTACGTACAGGCAGCGACATCTGACTTAAGCAAATTGCATTACTTACAGCCCCGACTACTTACTTTGCAGTTAGGTTTAACAACGGAACGATATCACTGTACCCACATGCATGCCTCACATTTTTAGCCTCTAATAGGTTTTTAAATGAATAAAACAGATGAAAACGCTGTGGAGATGACGTCAAAGAAACGAGGGGCATGTAACTACAAACTATATCTCGATTCAAACGATATTTAATTTTTGCGCGCAAAGTATGCATACATGCATGCATGCATGCATGCATGCATGGACACACACACACTGAAACAAATATAACCCTCCTTCTCGCGCAGTCTGCTAAAACGGCGAAGGAGTTTAAATTTAAAATCGCTGTTAATTAGTTAATAGGCAAGTAAACCTTTGACACGCCTCGGTAGCGGTCACTTCCCACGAGCCATATAATATTTCCGACAAGCCAAAGGAATGTCAGTTAAAAGCCTGACCGACGTCGGAAGTTAAATATATCCGGTTCAAGTTAAACGCCTAACTAGACGCTCGATTAGAGCGGACCTTGGTGGGAATTTGCACGAATTCGTACGCGCCCGCCTCCAAGCTTCAATGATCAAGCGCTGGAAAGCCAAATTCTGCAGCACTGGAGAATATATTTAATTATTTCTCATTTAGTCTGGATTTCAACCCTTTATGCCCCGACTGCTGAGGCACGGGTGCGAAGCATGGAAACGCTCGGGAAAAATGCCAATAGCGGTAATGACGGGTTGGTCAATGGTCACCCATCCAGCACCTGACCGCACCTGTTGCAGCTTAATTCTAGTGATTGATACCAATCACTCGGTACGCTAAGCTACGAGCGCTTCACTAAGTCTAAACTCCTTTAAAACAAAAAAATCTACTATGGCCCAATTATAAACTATACTTAAAAATTAAAAATGTAAGAGAGAAATGTAATTTAAGTAGGTACATTTATGCCCGTGCGCCTCTAAGCTTCAGTAATAAAGCGCTGGAAAGCTAAATTCTGCAGCATTGGATGAAAAGATTAATTATTTCTCATCCAGAGCACAGCATTTTATACTGAGTCAGCTGCCATTTGTAATAGCAGTGACTCGCCGACTTTATGGTACTCTGCTTTTTTAATTATTTTGGGTGATTTTTATGTTTATACTATTTTTAATCCAGCAACTCCTTCCTACCTCAAAGAGCGCTTTGAGTTCCTTCACTCTTCTCATATCCTTACTCTTCGCTCCTCCCAAAACCGTCTCCTAAAAATCCCTTCCCATCACACCACCTTCTACAGCTGCTCTTTCACCGTGCAAGCAGACCGTCTCTGGAATAGTCTGCCGGTGGAAGTACGGAGAGCCAAGTCCCTACCCATTTTTAAAACTATGGTAAAGGAATTCTATCTCGCTAGTGTTATTTAAAACTTTTGCTGTTATTTGTAGTACTGTCCTGCTATTGTTGGTATTTTATTTATGTCCTCTACATATATTGTTATGCCTATAAATGTATGTATTTATATAAAATATAAATTTTATATCACTTTCTATTTATGTAAGTATTTATCATTATTTGTATGTATCTATTTAGGATTAGTATATTTTTTTTCTTAATTAAGCATGTTTTATTCAATGTATCTGAAATATTTTGATTTATTTGTACATCTACTTCCTTCTCCAATATATTGCTCCAGTCCACCCAAAAAAAATTCGTCTGGAAAAAATCACTTTTAGTGATAAGGCCGCCGTCTGTGCTCTTAGGTTAAGAAATACCTGTGTAATTTCCTTTTTTATGTACAATAAAGTGTTCTCTATCTATCTATCTATTTTTATTTTTAATGCACTAACCCGTGCTAAGGAAATATAAAAACCTATTTAGAGGCTAAAAATTTCACCCATGCCGCGATTCGAACCCGCAACCTCTGGCTATACGTGCCAGCGCTCTACCAATTGAGCCAATGGGCGACTCACCGGCATCAGTGAAATTTCGAACCTCTTTACACTGTTCTCTGATGCCGGTGAGTCGCCCATTGCCCGTCCCCCGGTTTGTGTCCCTTAGTCGCCTTTTACGACACCCGCGGGAAGCATTGTGTTGGTGCTATGCTCTAGGCCGACACCACACAGCAATTTGATACCAAACGTAAATAAATATTTTTTGCGCTGTTTCGTAACTACCAAAGTTTCACCGAATCATCCGGCATGGGTGAAATTTTTAGCCTCTAAATAGGTTTTTTTTGATTTTTATGTTTTTATTTTAGGGTTTTGTTTTGTTATTGTGGAGTGTGCAGTGTTCTTATAATAACTTTTTTGGTAGACCAAATTGAAATTTACTTTCTTAAATTTTTAGTTTTTAAGATTAGTTTACAAACGGGCCATGTAGCTAAATAAAGTAAATTAAAGTAAAAAAAAATAAATACATTAATTATCTAGACTAATAGACAGAACTTCATATTACATAAAAAATTGAAATTACACTAATTTTTCATAAACTTACACATGCGGTAGCCTTACCACTAAAAGTTATCATGAGATCACTTTTAGTGGTAAGGATGACCATGCCTGGATGAGGATGCCTGGATGACCAGGCAAACATTGTTACCTAACAATCTGCTAAACTACTAGTATTTCATAATAATTCGCGATACTCATACATAATTATAAGGTAATTACGTTTTACCTAATAAATAATTGAGGTTAAACCCGTTTATATAACTACTGTTAACAACTGTCAGTTGTTTTTTTTTCTATGTACTTAAGGCTGTTATTACCCCTCTCTTGCTATCTCGGTCGCACAATATAGTCTTTTTTAGTAAATGTAAAAAATGCTTACTTTTGACACATTTTATGTGGTTTGAGGATTTGACAAATTACGGACATTTTAAATACAAAATACGTTTTTATTTACCTATAAGCTACTTTTATTTCAGTACTTAAGAAAAAAAAATCCAAGATTATTCATTTCAGTACCAATCAAATTTTCTCATTCAAATACAAAGTAGAAACAAATATTATTCACTATAAAATCAATATAAGTAAATGAACCTACAACGTCTGTTCAATTATTCAATTCTAGGTACAGAATGTGAAAAAATAATGCTTTTTTTTTACACTTTATTGCACAATTTTTTGATTGTCAACTGTTGACTCACTTAATAAATAAAATAAATAAACAAAAATAGAAAAAAACCTAAATAACAAGTAAGGGTTGATGTACAAAGGCGGACGTATTTCTAAAGAAATCTCTTCCAGCCAGCCAAAAATAATAACAATAACAGTCGCAATGGTTTGCGAATATTATTAATAATAATAATATTAATAATAATAATAATATTAATAATAATATTAATAATATAATAATATCTAAGGACTGATTTTTCAATCCTCGGATAAAAGTTATTCGTTGAATATCGTATTAAACAACCGATTCAAAAATCCGTTCTAAGCCTTTCTTTTGTTAATTCACGGTGACATTTTTATATTATTGTGTAACAGCCCTTAGAGAGGTAAAAACTAGGTATAGGATTAGCAATGGCCCAACTATGAGGCTAAGTGCGGAAATCTCAGGTCTAACTAACTAACTAGGATTAGCAAAAAAATGCTACTTAATTTTCCTAATCGAGTCCCTATTTGTTTCGCTGTAAAGTTGAATTATTCAGCGCTTAAGAAAACGCGAGGGCGTTGAGAACAATCGGTGACCTTTTGGCTCGGGCGAGCGACCTCTCGCCCAAATATTAATATATTTGTATTAAACGCCGTCGGTAGTTATTTGGTTACACTATTTTTTTTATTTTTAATGCACTAACCCGTGCTAAGGAACAAATTTAAAAACCTATTTAGAGGCTAAAAAATTCACCCATGCCGGGATTCGAACCCGCAACCTCTGGCTATCCGTACCAGCGCTCTACCAATTGAGCCAAAGGGCGACTCACGGCATCAGTGAAATTTCGAACCTCTTTACAATATTCTCTGTATTACGTACAGGCAGCGACATCTGACTTAAGCAAATTGCATTACTTACAGCCCCGACTACCTACTTTGCAGTTAGGTTTAACATCGGAACGATATCACTGTACCCACATGATTACACTATTTTTTTTATTTTTAATGCACTAACCCGTGCTAAGGAACAAATTTAAAAACCTATTTAGAGGCTAAAGGGTTCGAATCCCGGCATGGGTGAAATTTTTAGCCTCTAAATAGGTTTTTAAGTTATTTGGTTATTAGTTAATGAACCCTGATGCATTGTTTGGTTAACGAGAAGTTGTAAAGGTTTAAACGCGGCTGGAACTAACGTCAAGGTGGAGTTCAAGGAACTTAATTGAAGCGGCCTACTTGAACTGAGTGATTGGAATCAATCACTTGAGTTAAGCAATAACAGGCGCGGTCAGGTGCAGGATGGGTGACCGTCCCGTGACTACCGCTAGTGGCTTTTATCCGGGCGCTTCAGTGCTTCGCAAGACGCGGCTGTCGAGTAATGGCAGTCGTTAAGCCATATCAGAGGCCTTATGGGCGGCTCGATAATTTCTGACAGTAAAGCTCGCCACTATTTTACAATCCTCCACCAACCCGGACTTGGCCTCCGTCGTGGAGTATGGCCTAACCGTCCTGCGATGCAGGAAGAGACCCGTGTCTCAGCAGTGGGGACACCTACCAAGGGATGATATCAGGTATTTTATAAGGTATTTTAAAAACCTATTTAGAGGCTAAAAATTCCACCCATGCCGGGACTCGAACCCGCGACCTCTGGTTATCCGTGCCAGCGCTCTCCCAGCTGAGCCAATAGGCGACTGCCGACATCAGTGAAATTTCGAACCACTTTACAATACTCTCTGTATTACATACAGGCAGCAACATCTGGCTGAAGTAATTTGCATCATGAGGTACTTTATTGCAGGAATGAGTCTAGTAGGATCTTAGATAACAGATAAATGTATATCATTATATCTCGGACTTCTGTAATTCTTTGTAATCTTTTTCTGACCATTGAATTTGAATAGATTACCCGATGGATAGAATAATTATTTATTATACACCAGGAAATACCTACATTGATTGAAACTATATGTAGGTATGTATTGAGTGTCTGTTTTTGCAGTACATTTTGTTTTTAATGTGTTTCTTCAATAAAGATTTATAAAAGCTCTCGTGGCCCAGTGGAACCGAATGATTGTAATCAATTACTAAGGTTTAGCAACAACAGGTCCGGTCAGGTGCTGGATGGGTGACTACCGCTCCTGTGACTACCGCGATCCTGTGACTACCGCTAGTGGCATTTCTCCGGGCGCTTTCTTGCTTTGCAAGGCACGCTAAGTCGTTGGTGCCGGCTGTCATGTAGGCGGGTCATTCTTTGGGTCTCATTTTTCAAGCGGCATCGCTTTAAAATAATGGAATTTGAAAACCCAGCCAGCCACTTCTTTTTTCAGGCATACCTATAATCATCTTTTAATTGGGTAATTCATCATTTTTAAATTACGTTTACATTTACTATAGTTAAAAAATTAAAACACCTCCATTCTTTGATTTGCGTGGAGCGTCCCAAACCCAGATCCAGTCACTTAGTAAATAATATATTTTAAACTAAGCGCACAGGCTTACAAAAAAAAAACACTAAGTCCTAAGAAGTTAAAGATGCCTTAAAAAAATATTCTATAGTTCTAAAATAATAACATTCACTAAAAAAAATAAAATTCGCAAGAGTACATCAATAACGAGATGGACCATGTTGCGTCATTTGAAAGCGAGTTACAACTAACGTCACAGACTAACGTGCTCCGACGGCCGGGCAGAGTGCTTGTGTGACGATGCGTCGAGTTTCCGAAATATAAAGGTAAGGATCTAGTTGCGTGGGCATGGTTTCTCAAAACTTTGATTTGCGTGGTACTATTTTCTCCGGTACCTGTAAATTTATTTATTGAATAATATATTGTAGCGAACAAATAGGTACTAGGTAAAGAAACTTATGTACAGAACACAGTTAATTTGCTCAAAAGGTATTTTAAGGTTTTAACATAAACGGGTTTATTTTAATTTTCGTGGTCGTGATTTGCGTGGTTTACGTGGTAGTTTTGACCCACGAAAATCAATTTTTAACCATGCAAATGAAATAAGTTTGAGTTTTTTATGATAATATTTTTTTATGTCACAGTTTATGGGTTTCTGATTTTACAAATACCTTACAATTATTAAATAGCATTCGATTTTCTATCTATACCTTTAAGTATATTAAATTTCAATGGAATTTACATTTCAGACTAAAACAAGAGAAAAAAAATTAGAAAGCAGTTGTCCGAAAGAAGACGAAGAGAGAGGCTTAAAAATAATAAAATAAGAGTGATTCTAGTAAAAAACAATTGGTTTTAGTTACTTCTTTACCAATTATTTTATGTAATAAAATTATAAGTAATAATAACTCCTTTTCAATATGAAATAACAATAAACGACTCGATTGAGAAAGTTTTAAATTTACCTTTCTTAATCGAGTTGTATTGAGAAAGTTAAATTTAATAGTTCAATATCATTTTCGTGGGGAGTTTTGTGATTTGCGTGGCCTCCAATTTTTTAACCTCGATTATCTGTGTAAGTATATCGCTCTCCGAGCTGCCTCTTCCTTTAAAAATATTATTTATACGTATAATTTAAGATTCAGATGTCAATTAAAAAAAAATATTAAGTTTGAAAATTGCCACGCAAATCACCAAAGAACACCTTGATCGAAGAAGCACCCAGGCAGTCGTTCTTAGCCTCTAAGCCCTGGCGTGCTAGAAATATGACATCACGAATAACTTTCTTAACTCACACCCAATGATTTCGGACTTCACACTCCGGACTTCCTACAAGTCCGGAGAACTTACTGTTCCAGGTACAATATTTTCCTCATCATATTTTGGACGACAAGAAGAAAAAGTTCTTCAAAATTTACATAGCTTTAGAAGACTTAAAGTAAGTGTTAGGTACCTCCAGGGCTTAGGAGGTAAGTAAGCCATGTCAGAGGCCTTACGGGTGGCTTCATAACTTCTGACAGCAAGGCCCGCCACTGTCTACAAGCCTCCATCAATAATTTTTCCGGTTTTCCGCTGTCGTCGCAAAATGCATCTCGGTTAAATAAATGCGCACTAAGTTCTTACTTCGATAATTCATTAGAACTATGATTTCCGCTGTTTCATCAAGGCTATTTGAGGCCAGTCAGCCTATCTCTTCCGAGGAAGCCGCTTAGTTGTTTATATAGCATAGTTAGTTTGTTTAAAATACCTAGTTGATGGTACAAACGCCTTCACCCCATTTTCGATATTTATTTCATAATGTACTAATAATCCGTGGAGACCGCGACTCGGCAAACGAAGTGTAGGACGCCCTCCGACCAGGTGGGATGACGATCTGCGCAAAATTGCGCAGATGCTGGATGCGACAGGGCGCTATGGCGCTCATTAAGGAAGGGCTATGTCCAGCAGTGGGCTACATAATATAGCCTGAAGAAGTACTATAATCCAAAAGGACATCTTCTATAATGTAAAAATTAATCCCTGAATGTGTCGGTAAGGGGAAATCTCGAGAGCAGCTGAAATGATTTTGCTAGTTAATTAGAATATTCCTTGAAGTACGAGGATGGTTCTAACGGGAGAAAAATAGAAAATAAATAAGGAATCGACAGATAGGCGGTACGAATGGACGAATGGTTATCAAGCCGCCCATAAGGCTACTGACATGGCTTAACGACTGCCATTACATGACAGCCGGCACCAACGGCTTAAAGTGCCTTGCCAAGCACGGAAGTATTCGGAAAATGCCACTATTGGTTGATGGACGGTCACCATCTAGCACCTGACCGCGCCTGTTGTTGCTTAACTCAAGTGGTTGATTTCAAAAACCTATTTAGAGGCTAAAAATTTCACCCATGCCGGGATTCGAACCCGCGACCTCTGGCTATCCGTGCCAGCGCTCTTCCCAACTGAGCTAATGGGTGACTCACCGATATCAGTGAAATTTCGAACCTCCTTACACTATTCTCTGTATTACGCACAGGCAGCGACATCTGGCTGAAGTAATTTGCATCACTTGCAGCCCCGAGCTTGGAATTTTTAGCCTCTAAATAGGTTTTTAAAATTGTCCTTAGCACGGGTTAGTGCATTAAAAATAATATAATCGAGTGATACCAATCACTCGGTTCGACTAGGCCACGAGCGCCTCTTCTTTATTATATGAAGTGTGATATGATAATAAGTAGTAGGTACCATTAGTTTTTGCGGTCGATTTTAATTCTTCCTACTTATAAGGATAAATATAAAGAGTTCCGATTCTCAGTATCACTCAATAAACACTTTATCTGAGCATCACTGTGACAGTACTGTACCGAGAAATTAACAAGATGGTTTCGAACAAGGATCAAGGAAATTGCTTGCGTAAGGCTCGGTTTACGTCACGTACAAAAAAAGTAGTCGTTACTACCAGAAAAGAACTTAAAATGCGAATTCTTTTTTTCTAAGGTTAACACGAGCAGTAGACATAATTAAAACTGTTTTTACACGGATTTATGCTCGTTTATTACATTTTAACAATTTTCCAACGTTTCGGCACTTCTTCAGGTGGAGCCATCCGGGACCACGGCACCCGAAAAAGTGCCGAAACGTTGGAAAATTGTAAAAATGTAATAAACGAGCATAAATCCGTGTAAAAACAGTTTTAATTTAGCGAATTCTTGTTAAAAAAACTAAAAGTACCTTAGGTGTTTTAGCACGTAAATTTGGAAATGTGACGTCACGGAAGGAGACGGGGATTTCTGGGCCCGATTGTAAATAGTTGAGATATGGTTTAAAAAAAGCTTTGTATTTTTCTATTTTAAAATATAAAAAATGAGCTCAATTCACAATCTGGAAGACGAGAAATCTTAAAAATAAGTTTATGTCCCTAATAAAATAGGATACCGATTACTTTAATCGATTAGTCTGCATGTATTAAATAAATAACACCTGCACCAGATGATTGATTCAATTAAAGTAAATAAATACATGTAATATACGTAATGTCAACATTATAATATACGGTGAAAGAAAACATCGTGAGGAAACCCGTGGCTTGTTTGGCTCCGCACGTATTGACTAGTCTTTCCTGTGGGCTAGGCCGACTAAGCTGCCAGGATGGTATAGGTGCTGGGCAATCCTACACCATCTATAAAACCATGTCCCAGGCACTACAGCGTCGGAGTGGTCCCTTAACCCATCTAGTGTGAGTGAAGATGCCACTGGACGCTGTATAAATCATCTCATTACGTAAATGCAAAAAAGGCCAATACTAATGTCAACAGTTAAAAAAAATCCACTAATTAACTTGATGAAAATAAATCTTTAAATTGATTCTCGTTTACGGATCGATTTATCGTGTTTGTCAACTGTATTTTAAGCGTAGAGGGATCTATCTACGATTTTAAGATTATAATACAGTTGACAAAGATTTGTCTGCGCCAAGAAAAACATCCTTGGTCTGTGCTAACAGTGACAGGCGTGACAGCTCCCTGACTCAATCTATGATCACTCGTCTTCTCTCAGATTGGCAGAATCCTAGGGGGTGCCATAAACCAGAATTGAATTGAATTGAAAAATAGAGCGTCTTCTCGTAACGTTTAGTGCGTTTTGAGCGTGTTTCCTGTTGTTTTTGTTACTATAATTCTCTGACCAGTGCTTTCTTTCTACAGACTTACGATCTTGCTTAACTTGTACGGACACGGATAAGTTTAGTATAAGTTTCATTGTCAGCTTGTTGCATAGCCTCACTTTTACTAAATCTCTTATAACTCTGCTCTCAGATTGCCAAAATCCGCAGAATTTTCCGAGATGGTTTGCTATTCCGAGATATAAGCTCTAAATTGACATCTCTTTCACTTTTTTACACCCAAGCCCAAGAATGTGTGAAAGTGTATCCGTCTCCTTCAGCACCCCTACCCCCCCTGTCACACTTCGTCGACCCCCTCCCTACCGCTTAACGTGTGACGTAATTTATCGATGGTCCGCTACGTTGCCTCGCTGGGCGGATATTTCCAGGATATTTAAGTCTTTGAATTATGCCGTAGTTATCGAAATAGCTCAGAGAATCAGCAAGCTGAAGTGGTAGTGGGCTGGCCATATCTCGCGAAGAACCGACAACCGTTGGAGTAAACGCGTTCTTGAGTGGAGATCGCGACTCGGCAAACTGTACGACGCCCTCCGACCAGGTGGGATAACGATCTGCGAAAAACTGCAGGCAGATGCTGGATACGGCAAGCTGAAGACAGGGCGCAATGGCGCTCATTAGGGGAGGGCTATGTCCAGCAGTGGACTAATATAGCCTGAATAAGAAGAAGAAGAATTATGCCATTAGAATTTTATTATTAGATGTAACAAATCGGTCATCAAAGATCTCGCCACGCACGGATAAGCAATGTCGTTCGGAGTTCGGCCCTGAAATTGAGACTTAACTAATCTCAAAACGTACGCACGATTTTAACCGACATCCAAAAACGAAACGGTTTGCAATTCATCCGTACTCCATATAAGTATGTTTTTAATGTACCTAAGTACTTTTTATGTGTAGTCTATTTATCCTTAGGATGGTCCATCCATAAATTACGTCACACATTAAGGGGAGGGAGGGATTCGACGAAATGTGACATTGTGTGACAGGGGGGTGGGAGATGTCCTAAATTTTGTGACGTCACTTTTCCAAATCTACATATTAAAACACGAACTTTGCACCATCAACGAAATACATACCTACATTTGCAACTTTTGATATAAATCTAATTTCGGAACTGCTGTTTGAATACAATAATTTAAAATTTGTAAAATATGTGACGTCACACTAGGGAGGGGGAGTCACATTTGTGACCAGTACGCTTAGCGTGGTCCGCTCGAGAAACGCCCTTTTCTATGCAAAAATGTCAGTTTCTCTATCGAGTTCGAGATGTGCCCAAGATGTCTCGACTTTAGCATGGCCATCGCGATCGAGATGGAGAAGACCGAGACATGTCTACAAGCAGTAGCATGGTGACGCTGCCGAGATAATTTCGGTCGAGATAAACACTAATTTTGACATATGCGACCGACACATGTCTGGTACCCACGGAGGTGAAGACAAGGCCTCGAGAGCATATATTTGACAGAAAAATTACAAATTCTTTAAATATTTTTTTTTGTTCTTGTTGTATATATTTTGTGTTGTTAATGGATTGTTGACTTGAATAAATAAGACTTGGGTCATCAATAGTCATCATGCCTAGAGGGTGGCGCAATCATATGCTCTTCAATTATTTTCTATGGCACCCCTTAATATGTTTTTCACGAAAGTAAAAATTAGAAATTACGCGCTGTAACGAAAATGACGTGAACGCGTTTTGTTACTATTATTGTTTCGCGCGCACACTAAAAAAAAAATGTTTCCGATTAGATGCTTGCGTCGGAACGAAACGCGATTCTTAACTTTCTAGTGATGTTCGGCTATCGGTAAAAACAGGTAATAATATTTACAGTGCTGCCAGGCAAAAAAAAACAACACTCTCATTTAATATGGCAATAATAATTTTGATAGACAAGACCGCACTCTTCGGGCTATCTCGAGCGATCTCGAGTCTCGGTTGCCATGTTGGGACTTTAGACTTGACAAGTCTCTCACTCGAAATCGAGAGAGAGAGTCAAAAAGTCCATGCTAACCGAACAGCAGTCACAAGGGCGGGGGAGGGGTCAAAAACTTACGAAATTCGTGTGACGTAATTTAGTCTTGTCCAATTTAGTAAACAATATTCTAACTTCAAGCGCTCGTGGCCTAGGCGAACCGAGTGATCGGAATCAATCACTTGAGTTAAGCAAGAACAGACGCGGTCAGGTGCAGGATGGGTGACCGTCCCGTGACTACCGCTAGTGGCATTTTTCGGAACGCTTCCAAGGCACGCTAAGCCGTCGGTGCCGGCTGTCATGTAATGGCAGTTGTTAAGCCATGTCAGAGGCCTTATGGGCGGCTAGATAACTTCTAACAGTAAGGCCCGCCACTGTCTAACAATCCTCCACCAACCCGGTCTTGGACCCCGTGGTGGAGTATGGCCTAACCTTCCTGCGATGCAGGAAGAGACCTGTGCCCCAGAATTGAGGACATACAAGGGTTGATAACGATAATAACATTTACATACAGTCACATACTCGTACATTGCTTCTGGCCCCACACTCGGATACCCTGTGTCGTGGGAACCAGAAACAACGACATCACAAATATGTAAACATCCAAGACCTGGGGTTTTTTTGTCCCCAGCCGGGATTCGAACCCGGGGTTTCTTGCAAAGTAGGGAGATGCGCTACCGCTGCGCCACAGAGGTCGTCAATTGACATTTGACAATAAGGTATTTGAACACCTCAGACACTCAGGTTTCACGGTTAACGAGTGGTATTGCTACTGTCACTTCTCAAATGTACATAATAATAATAATAATAATAATAATAATAATAATAATAATAATAATAATAATAATAATAATAATAATAATAATAATAATAATAATAATAATAATAATAATAATAATAATAATAATAATAATAATAATAATAATATTATCAATCAGACGAATCGCTTTATCATATAAAGACAGATAAATTTGACGACCTCTGTGGCGTAGCGGTAGAGCGTCTGTCTACCATGCAAGAGGTCCCGGGTTCGAATCCCGGCTGGAAACAAAAAAAAACCCAGGTCTTGGATATTTACATGTTTGTGATGTCGTTGTTTCTGGTTCCCACGACACAGGGTATCCTAGTGTGGGGCCAGAAGCAATGTATGTGCCTGTATGTAAATGTTAATGTTAATATTAATTTTTCAAAATAATAGTTAGTTACATGCAACAAATTAGAAAGTGAAATTGACATATTGATCATTGATCGACCAAATTGATCGAGTTAATAATGAAATAATTTTTATAAATTGTATTTTCTGCATTTTTATTAGGGTGTCCCTCTCCGGGGCATGCTTGGCCTCCCACAAGCCTTGTGGTTTGTGGGGTGTGGTCTAATCACCCTCGCTGACCAGGCTTCGCTGGGTGATCGCTGGGATAGCACAAATGTACATACGTAAGTTAAAAAAAGGAAAAGCCAGGAAGCTCGTTTAGTTGTAAGTCAGTTTATGTACATATTCTTCCTGTATACTTCATGCACACCTACCTACCTACTCTCTTCATCTTTCAGTTCTATCCATCCCAAGGTTGTCTGGAAGAGATCGCTTTTAGCGATAAGACCGCCAATTGTATACGGCAATAGCTTAGATGTGTAAGCCTTTTTATGTTTTTTGTTTTCTGGTGTGTACAATAAAGAGTTCTAATCTAATCTCGCCAGTGTAAACATTTTTGTTCTCGCCCGCACTTAGCATATACGTTTTCGCTATTATCAGCGTTTTAATAAGTAGTGCGCTACATTACCTAATAAATTAGACGATTGGACCCGTCAGCAATAGTATTTCTTAATGATTCGCGATACTCAAACACGGCCATGGGCATCGCGAATCACTTTTACTGCTTTAAGTCTGAAATACTTTTACTGCTTTAAGTCTGAGCCCGCAAACTCATCGCTCCTTCTAGGCACTAATTGTATAAAGAAACACGTCACGTAACCCGCCCATTTATCTGTCATTGTACTATAATGCGCTCACAGACTCGACGCCCAGTCAGCGTGTTTTTCTTGGTGTCGGTTTTTTTTTCTTAAAAAAGTAGTTTTGTCGTAAGGTAATTTATTGATCGTGAACTCGTGAACAGCACTGCTAGCCGGTGTTGTTGCGGTAACAATAGAGAGGAAGAGACAAGAGGCAGGAGTATACAAGCTTGACTGTGAATGTGGTTCCTCGTACATTGGTCAAACGAAGCGTACCATAGCTGAGCGGGTGAAGGAACATATCGCTGATGTGAAACATAAGCGCTCTGGTAGATCTGCAGTCAGCGAGCATACACTTAGCGGTACCAACCACTTTATACATTTCGATAAAGTTAAAGTTCTAGCCCGAGAAGACCGTTTATTCCCTAGAATGATACGTGAGGCAATAGAGATCCGCCGGCATCCAAATTTTAATAGAGATCGTGGTTGGAACATACCGGTAGCATGGGAACCAGTGCTTAAGTGCATGAGAACCCCTTGCTAGAAGTGTGACTGTAGAATAAATAATAAAAAATCAATTTAATTTCAATCAATAATCGGTATCTTTAAGTTCATATAAAGTAATTAGTTTATAAATTTAATTTTAACTTCAATTACTAATAATCAATATTGTTGACTTTATATAAAAAAAAAATAATTGGTTTGTCTATTTTGGAACGTAACTTCATAATTAACTTTTGTAATTTTTGCCGAGGGTAGTAAACTAACCGTTAATGATTTCTAAAAGACACCTGTCACCTCAGTCATCCGGGACCACGGCACCTGAAAAAGTGCCGAAACGTTGGAAAATTGTAAAAATGAAATAAACGAGCATAAATCCGTATAAAAACAGTTTTAATAGAGAGGAATTTGTACTAAAAAGTATAGGAAAAAAACTGATCAAGTGCAAGACGAAACAGCGCTTTATATAGTTCCTTACTGAGTGTATCATTATCATACTTTATTGTACAATATCAAGCCTTGTATGTCCCCACTGCATCGCAGGAAGGTTAGGCCTTACACCACCGCGGGGGCCAAGTCCGGGTTGGTGGAGGATTGTAATTTGTAAGACAGTGGCGGGCCTTACTGTCAGAAGTTATCAAGCCGCCCATAAGGCCTCTGATTTGGTTTAACGACTGGCATTACATGACAGCCGGCACCAACGGCTTAACGTCCCTTGCGAAGCACGGGAGCGCTCGGAAAAATGCCACTAGCGGTAGTCACGGGACTGCCACCCATCCTGCACCTAACCGCGCCTGTTGTTGCTTAACTCAAGTGATTGATCCAATCACTCGGTTCGACTAGGCCACGAGCGCTTCTTCTTTTTCGTACACAAAGAGAGAAATATTTTAGACAAATCGTAAGCGTAATACAAATGAGTTTACGAGCGAAACCGCGGGCACGCGTTGGGCACGCGTGAGAATTAAGCCAGCCCAAACTCTCTCATTAAGAGAAGGCCTGTGCCCTACAATGGGACGTTTATAGACTACGTATCACATCATATCTCACTAGTATTACAAAGTCGAAAGTTTGTGTGTGTGTGTATGTTTGTTACTTCTTCACGTCTAAGCGACTGGAGCAATTTAAAAAAAATTTGGAATGGAGTTAGCTAACACCCTGGATTAACACATAGTCTACGTTTTACCGCGGGAAAATACCTCATTCCTATAGAAAAATCGATAAATCGCAGGTAACGCCACGGGGCACAGCTAGTCTATAATATGAAAATGAATCGCTGAATGTGTTGGTAAGCGCAAATCTCGAGAGCAGCTGAACCGATTTCGCTAATTCTTTTTTTAGAATATTCCTTGAAGTACGAGGATGGTTCTTACGGAGAGAAAAATAAATAAAAAATCAACTGTTAGGCGGTACGAAGTTCGCTGGGTCAGCTAGTATATAATAATTTACTGGAAAGTCGTGACTTGTGACGCTGTGATGCTACCTAGATTGGCCTCCGAGGAGATCTATTGGGCACCTATCGCTTTATTAACCATAAGTAATGGTCGGACGTTGTGGACTGAAAGAGGACGTAGTGACTAGAATTGAGAAAGGAATGTTGCGTTGCTTTGGACATGTGGAGAGGATGAAGGAATAAAGATTGATGAAACAAATACAAATACTGCGAATGTTATAAATATAACACATAGGCTACAATTTATTTTACATTATTTATTATTATTATGTGAATTGTCCAAAAAATGATGGTCAGTAAAGTAAGTAGGAAAAAATCTACCCGGTTTCCTGAGCAGACGAAGTCGCGGGCACCAGCTAGTTTTGTAATATAGTCTACAGTCTTAAAAATAGTTACTATTTTTAAGACTATTTATACAGCCATACAGCCCACTATATATGGTGCACTCAATCACAAGTGTGTGCCAAAACTAGGTAGTTTAATCGAAGGAAGTTAGAACTCTGTTATTAACAAAGAATTAAAATATCAACTAGAGTACTCGTAACAGTATACTATTAAATTGTTAGCATTAAATATCTCGTGCATGATTGAAGATAAAAATATTTGTATTCGGTATGTAGGTACATAAAAAAATAAACTATATACATCCTAGATGCATGCGCATTGCATGCAATGACTTATGAACGTTGATGAAGCGAAGGTGGTCTGTCAGGATCTGGGAGTATGCAGCAGGGCTAAGTAAACGTTCTACTTCCGCACACAGATGTATGCGTTAAAAGTCACATAATCTAGGCGTGGGGCTAACATCAATGAGTCTTCACTACAGTCCTCATCAGCAACCCTTTCGGTCCCCACCGAGGGGCACGGGTCTCTTCCCTAAGGAAGGTATAGGCCATACTCGACCACGGGGCCAAGTCCGGATTGGTGGAGGCTTGCAAGACTAGTGGCTGGTCTTTGTCCCCCCTGCTTGGGCACGGGTCTCTTCCTGCATCGCAGGTAGGCCAGGCCATACTCTACCACAGGGGGCAAGTCCGGGTTGGTGGACGATTGTAAGACAGTGGCGGGCCTTACTGTCAGAAGTTTTCAAGCCGCCCTAAGGCCTCTGACTTGGCTCAACAAATTACAGTAGTTACCTTTAATTTAAGCAAGGTATGAAGTTCCGATCTTCACGACCTCCAATTAACATTGCCAATAGCTGCTCGCAACAATTAAACTGTTACAAATGGAGCAGAGATTATAAATAATTGCGCCGCTATAGTTGTCATGAATTAACAATGGCAGTTTGAAGAGAATCCAGTAAAAAAAACGTCGCATTCTTTGCCGTGTTGTCTAGAACAAGCTGGCACGCGCTCCGCTATTGTTTTAGGGTTGCGTGGTCCAAGGCGAAAGCTTTCTAGTTCGAATTGGTTTTTTACCGCCTGGTTTGGCGGTAACGCACTTGATATCCACAGGGGTCGTGGGCTCAATTCCCTTCGGAGGCCACCGAAACCATGGTCTAAAAATTAAAAAAATATGCGCTAGTCCCACGGTTGGCACATTTAACTTTTTACCAGGCAGTCGTATAATATACACGTTCCATGTCGTTGGTGCCGGCTGTCATGTAATATTGGCAGTCGTTAAGCCATGTCAGAGGCATTATGGGCGGCTTGACAACTTCTGACAGTAAAGCCCGCCACTGTCTTACAATCCTCCACCAACCCGAACTTGGCCCCCGTGGTGGAATATGGCCTGGCCTTCCTGCGATGCAGGAAGAGACCCGTGTCCCAGCAGTAGGGACATACAAGGGTTGATATCGTATCGTTTTTAATAAGATTAAATAAAAAGATATGCTCTTAAATGCACCTTAGATATTTTACCTTGTGGGTGACACAATCTTGGCCTATTTTTGTGACACGTTTGTATAAAAGGCAATAACGTGACAGCTCAACTAAGACTGGACCTCTTAAATTAAGGCAATTGCTTTAATCCAAAGTAATTTAGATAAAAATGTTGCACATACCTGCGCTTCATTGAGTCAATAGTATCGAATACAAAGTATCTAATAATAATTGCCCATTCGATATCCATACGTGTATGTCCCCACTGCTAGGGCACGGGTCTCTTGCAACTGTCAGCTGTTAGCCTAGGCGCGGTCAGGTGTCTTCTGTCTACTGTCTTACAATCCTCCACCAACCCTTATTTGGCCACCGTGGTGGAGTATGGCCTAACCTTCCTCAGGGAAGAGACCCGTGCCCCTCGGTGGGGACAACATGGGTTGATAACTTAAGGGCTGGGCTCAACTATTATGTACATAAATAATCAGAAGACGCGCGAGTCGTGCCACTAAGTATCTCCACTTAAGTTTCTGCTATTGTCAACGGTTTCAGGGTCCAGGAAGTCTGCGTCAAGTAATTCCAAAGGGCGTCTCCGGGCAAAACAATGCGAGGAACGTCATCCGATATCGAGCGTGGGAATGGAAGAAATATGAATTGCATCGGTCTATTGAATCGCAGTCGCCTTACGGATCAATTAAGATTTTTTTAACGTTCCATTTATTTGACGATTTGTGTCGAGGACGGGCGAGATCAAAAAATATCGCACGATCATGAATAGAATGGCATATTTATTCTATTCCAGAGAAAACGGGAAACAGATTTTAGAGATTTTAGGAAAATTAAAACTGTTTTTATACGGATTTATGCTCGTTTATTACATTTTTTACAATTTTCCAACGTTTCGGCACTTTTTCAGGTGCCGTGGTCCCGGATGATGAAATCCGTATAAAAACAGTTTTAAATATGTCTACTGCTCGTGTTAACCTTAGAAAATACTAGATTTTAGGAAATCAAGAGGTACAGTGTATTAGCTTTTAGAATGCTCCAATGCCCATTGTGCCCTCACACCTGCACTCTGGAGGACCTAACAGAGGCCAACGCTGCTGCAACTGCAGTAGCCAACTATCGGGCAGGAAAAATATAGACTGGTCCAATCGCTGACACGAAAAGAAGAAGAAGAAGCTTTTAGAATATACCTCGGGCTTATATAGTACAAATGGCACCCTGGTTGCTAAAAGTATTTGTTTTTCAGACAATCTTACGACGGAAAGTTGGTGAAGGAAATTAGAAAGACCGGTACCCAGAGCAAATTTGTATATTCACACATACATACCTAATAATAATACACGTAAATACCTTTCCTAATACAAACTTAAAAATCATAAACATATATATATATCTTACCACCGACCCGGACATGGCCCCAGAGGTGGAGTATGGTCTAACCTTCCTGCAGGATGATACCCATGCCCCAGCCGTGGGGACGTACAAGGGTTGATATCGTTATTTATTGTATAATAAAATTTGGATACTGATTTACTGTGGATTTATGTTTATTTACGGTCCAATTAGCATACTTTACAATGTAAACACGAGGAACAGAAAATAATGCTGAAAAAATGTACCAGCCTCCTACAGCCGTAATTTAATTTTAATGAGACTTTATTAGAAGAATCAATTAACCTTAATTGATTGGCGCAAAAAACTGTTTAATATGCGTTCATTAAAGGTTCACGAATCGAATCGACTCTGAATCATTCGTAGCCCAGGCTGCCTGAGTATTCTCAAACGTTCACGAATGTTAAGCAAAACCATCATAGAGTAAACATGGGTAAACCATCTATGACTAGCGCTAGTTGCATTTTTCTGAGCGCTTCCGTGCTTCGCGAGGCACGTTAAGCAGTTGGTGCCGTCGATAGATGGCAGTTGTCAAAGCTAAGTCAGAGGCCTTAGGGCATCTTGATAACTTCTGACAGTAACCCCGCCACTGTCTTACAACCCTCCAGCAATCCGGACTTGTCCCCCATGGTGGAGTATGGCCTGGCCTACCTGCGATGCAGGAAGAGACATGCCCCAGCAGTGGGGACATACAAGGGTACAAAGCAAAGCACGTACAAGTTAGTTAGACCTAATTCCACACTTAGCCTCATAGTTTAGCCATGGTAGCAATAGCGCTGAAGTAAGTTAACACATCAGATGTTAGGGTTTCCTCAGGACGCTTTCCTTCGCCTTTAGCGAACTGGTATTGCTACTATACCTTCACAAATGTAATAACTTAGAAAACAAAGTCAAAGTGCCGGTATCGAATCCACGACCTCTCGATTGAGCAGTTGGTCTACCACTCTGCTACCAGCGCTTCCAAGGTACCTACAAGTTGTGCAGTTTCTTTGTTAGCTTCAATACTCAATAATTTATGTGACGGTGATTTGAAAGGTGATTTGTCGGGATCGTGGCGAGTGGCAGTCCCTTGTCTCTGCCTACCCCTCTCTACATTCTCTTTCAGTTCACAACGTTCTCTAATCAGACTCTCCCGTATCCTGTCATTCAAAGTAACACTGCACATAATTATATTTAATACTTATTACATGTTTTTTTTATATATATTCAGGTTATTCTAGTATTTATTAAAATTGCAAGCGTTGCAGCCCAAAATAATTATTTACATACTTACAATAAATTATTGCATTAGTTAGTTTCCGTTTTAGAGTACTTCCTTGTGTATTAAAGTTTACACATTAACGATTGACATAAACAATTACTGGCTATAAAATTCCGATGCGAAAACAAGGCGGCCTTGAGACTAAAATTGTAAGGATTACTGGGGCCTCAAACCGATACCGATATCAACCCTTGTATGGCCCCACTGCTGTGGCACGGTCTCTTCCCGCATCGCAGGAGCCCTGCGCCATACTCCACCAGGGGGGCCAAGTCCGGGTTGGTGCAGGATTCTAAGACAGTGGCGGGTCTTACTGTCAGAAGTTATAAAGCCGCCAAGAGGCATCTGACATGGCTTTACGACTGCCATTACTTGACAGCCGGCACCAAAGGCTTAACGTGCCTTGCACGGAAGCCCTGGCATCCTTCACCTGACTGCGCCTGTTGTTGATTCTTGACTGCCTCTACTCTCACTAGTTCAATTAACAGTTTAATTGATTGGACTAGTGAAACTTTCCAGTATTAGCAGTTCAAAGATTTTCTTTGATTGAACTGTTAATACTGGAATGTTTCGCTAGTTCAATCAATTGAACTGTCAACTGAACTAGTGAGAGTAGAGGCTTGATTGATTAATTCCAATCACTCGATTCGACTAGGCCACGAGCGCTTCTCCTTTAGTACATTAAGTGCAATAAAGAATTAATATTAATAGATACAGAGATATTATTATCTAACATTAAATTGATAAAATGTAAAGACAGAACACCGAATACATTTGCGTAATCGCTGCAACAAAAACTACCGCGGAAATGCCCCGGTTTGGCTCACCTTGATCTTGAATCACATCCGTATGCCGATTTAAATTAAATCATAAATAAAGCACCTTGTAGCGCGATCTGTCATTAAAATAATCGAGTGCTTACATATGCACGACATTATGCTAGGAGTACAGGTATTAGCAAACTAACGAGCGAGGTTGGTTACCGTGCAAAAAATGCACAGAGTGCTTAGTGCGAGTTTGACAGATCCAATCGAATAACTTTACTACCGCCTTAATCTTGAATTGTGTAGTGAGTATGAGTAAGTTGACCGTTCGAACTGGCAAAACGCTGTCACAGTACAACTCGTACTCGCGTTTATTCGTGTTTTGGCTGGTAAACGTGTTCACTTCTCAACGTAAACCATTACAACTCGCACTCAGCAATTTTAATTCCCATACTTGTCGCTAGGTGGCGCTTCCTCGATGCCATAGAAATATGAGTTTACGTTAACGCGATCGAGTAGTTAAAAAACTCGCACTAAGCACTCAGAGTGCTTAGTGCGAGTTTGACGGCTTCAATCGAATAACTTTACTACCGCGTTAATCGAGCACTGAGTAGTGAGTATGAGTAAGTTAACCGTTCGAACTGGCAAAACGCTGTCACAGTACAACTCGCACTCGCGTTTATTCGTGTTTTGGCTGGTAAACGTGTTCACTTCTCAACGTAAACCATTACAACTCGCACTCGTATAATAATTTCCATACTTGTCGCTAGGTGGCGCTTCCTCGATGCCATAGAAATATGAGTTTACGTTAACGCGATCGAGTAGTTAAAAAACTCGCACTAAGCCCTCTGATCCAATCGAATAACTTTACTACCGCGTTAATCGAGAATTGTGAAGTGAGTATGAGTAAGTTAACCGTTCGAACTGGCAAAATGCTGTCACAGTACAACTCGCACTCGCGTTTATTCGTGTTTTGGCTGGTAAACGTGTTCACTTCTCAACGTAAACCATTACAACTCGTACTCAGCAATTTTAATTTCCATACTTGTCGCTAGGTGGCGCTTCCTCGATGCCATAGAAATATGAGTTTACGTTAACGCGATCGAGTAGTTAAAAAACCTGCACAAGCACTCAGTAGATCAAAATAACCTCATGACTCCCTCGTTGCTTCGGGGTTGAATACCCACAGACGATACCAAACAAAGATCGTGACTTAGTACAATAGGCGTCGTGTCGTTATCAACCCTTGTATGTCCCCACTGCTGGGGCTCGGGTCTCTTCCTGCAACGCAGGAAGGTTAGGCCATACTCCACCACGGGGACCGAGTCCGGTTTGGTGGAGGATTGTAAGACAGTGGCCTACAGCCCAAAAACATTAACCTCCTTTTGGGCGCCGCAGTCGGGCAAGAAGGTGTGACGGTGCGAACCTCTTCATACCATTTTTATTTCTTTTTCTATCTATCATTTTCAAATATTTAAATTACGTCACACATTCTTCGATTTCCCTCATTTTTCATCATTACTACTTTACCCTTTGACAATATTTTTTATAATTTTTTTTTTAAATATACTTTTTTAAATAAATATATTTAAAAAAAATTTTTTTTTACCGGTTGCCCCCGGGTAGTGTGACGGTGCAAACCTCTTCATACCATTTTTATTTCTTTTTCTATCTATCATTTTCAAATATTTAAATTACGTCACACATTCTTCGATTTCCCTCATTTTTCATCATTACTACTTTACCCTTTGACCAGATCTGACTTTTTTACCTGCTTCTCCGCTTATCCGTTTTTATCCAGTTTTTCTGTTTTACTATTACTATAAATATCTACAAATAAAACCACACCTGAAGTCGTTCCAGTTCTTATTATTTATAAATGATATCCAACGTTACAAAGGTATTTGATAATCTGCGTTTTATGTATCCAATAACTTTGACAGCCAAGCACTCGGGCGTAACATAACTTTTTGCCGTTCAACCCTACTGTTGTTTGTCACGTACGAACCTAATACGCTTAGTTGTTTGTTAAGAGACGATTGGTGGACGGGGAACTGACCCTCAGTTGCTCGTACTCGGTCATTTTACTGCTTACTTTTGGCCAAAGTGCACACAGAGTAACAACTGACTTGACCTGGTTATCTGTGCATATTCCGTCTCATTTACAAATTATCATATTTATCCTGGTATGAATAAAAATATAAGACCGGAAAAAGAACAATCGGTATTGTATAATATTATATAATAATGGAAGAATCCGCTTTTTTTGCGGAAAATCCGCTTTTTTAAAGTACATGTACCGCATTTTCAGGTTTCGTATCTGGCAACACTGAATCAAGCACTTACCTTTCTTCGACGGTCAAATTGGCCAGTTCCGGTACCCAGCACCAATGCTGCTCCGGCACGAGCGTCATGAATATTTGCGAGAAATACACGAACGCCACAAAAAAAGCGAAGGGAATCATCAACAAGAACAACATCTTCTGATAGAGACCGAATTCCCCCACGTAGGGTAACAGATCATCGAAGTCCGTCGCTTTTTTTTCGTTTCTTTTTTCATTTTCCTCGCGAGAATCGGCGTTCTTTATCGGCGGCCTGTCCGTTTTGTCGTCCAAGTAGGCTTTATTTACAAAACCCTCGCCTAAATTGATGTTAGAAAGATTGTTGTGATTGTCTGTGGGCGCGTTTTGGCGGGAATCGTCCTCCTGCTCGAAGGTGGTTCTTTCTTGTGGCGCCATTTTGTTTTTTTTCTGTTCAGGTTATGTCAAAATTATCGGGCGCTTTTGTCGTTGGAGTTTATCTGAAACAAAAGAGGGTTTTGTTCAAATAAATATAATAATACTAGCTGACCCAGCGAACTTCGTACCGCCTAATAGCCGATTCTTTATTTTTTTTTTTTTTTTCCCTCCATAAGAACCATAGATTACAATGTAGGTATATAAGAACCATCCTCGTATCTTGGTAGAGCGCTGGCACGGATAGCCAAAGGTTGCGGGTTCCAATCCCGGCATGGGTGAAATTTTTAGCCTCTAAATAGGTTTTTAAATTTGTCCTTAGCACGGGTTAGTTCATTAAAAATAAAAATAGTATAACCATCCTCGTACTTCAAGGAATACTCTAAAAAAAGAAATAGCGAAATCGGTTTAGCTGCTCTCGAGATTTGCGCTTACCAACGCATTCAGCGATTCATTTTTATATCATAGAGATAATGTGCATTATAAGATAATGTACCGCTAGTGGCATTTTTCCGAGCGCTTCCGTGCTTCGCAAGGCACGTTAAGCCGTTGGTGCCGGCTGTCATATAAGAGGCAGTCGTCAAGCCATGTCAGAGCCCTTATGGGCGGCTTGATAACTTCTGACAGTAAGGCCGGCCACTGTCTTACAATCCTCCGCCAACCCGGACTTGGCCCCTGTGGTGGAGTATGGCCTAACCTTCCTGCGATGCAGGAAGACACCCGTGCCCCAGCAGTGGGGACATACAAGGGTTGATAGCGAGAGATAATGTAAAATCCCACTGCAGGGCACAGGCCTTCTATCAGAGAGAGAATGGGCTTAATTACTAAGCGTGCCCTCTGCTGATCGACAATTGCAAGCGGTATTTAATGAATAAGTGTCAATAAAATAAGGTCACAATGATGGTTAATATGGTTGATGAGTGATGGTTGGTCTCGGGTTCGATCCCCGGCCGGGTCAAACTAGGAAACGAACTTTTCTAGTTTGTCTTGGGTCTTTGATGTTATTTATATATTTATTGCATTAAATCTATCGTCGAGTTAGCACCTGTAACACAAGTCATTTAGTTGTACTTAGTATAGGGCTAACGAGATCTGTGTAATACTATGTCCGTGAATATTATTATTATTATATAATTCTAATCTAGAATACCTAGTGCAAATACCATGCAAGAGGTCCCGGGTTCGAACCCCGGCTGGAGACACAAAATGAACCCCAGGTCTTGGATGTCTATAATAATATTGGTGATGCGTTGTTTCTGGTTCCCACGACACAGGGTGTCCTAGTGTGGGGCCAGAAGCAATGAAATGTTATTTTATGTTATGTATGATCGTGTAATATAATTATTAGAAATATTATGTTCATATTTATAGAATGCTTGTCAAGAAAATATATAACCTCTGTATGCAATGTACCCTATATACTTCCCACTGTTGTAGGACACAGTGTCCTAAATATTTCCTTTGTTTTTGTGATTAATTTGCTCTTGAATATTAATGGGTAACTGGTCTAACCGCCTACTAATTTACTCGACTCCGGCCGAGCCCACAAGGAGGGTTGTGTGTTTGGGTCGTATGTAGTATGTATTTTCTTTTATTTTTTTATTCTAAGGAAACAAGCAATTGTACAAGCAGATGATCTTACATGCGTATGCATATATAATTGTACAACCAGTGGCATACATACATACATACATACATACATGTATGTATGTATGTATGTATGTATGTATGTATGTATGTATGTATGTATGTATGTATGTATGTATGTATGTATGTATGTATGTATGTATGTATGTATGTATGTATGTATGTATGTATGTATGTATGTATGTATGTATGTATGTATGTATGTATGTATGTATGTATGTATGTATGTATGTATGTATGTATGTATGTATGTAAATACATACATACATAGAATTTTTAGCCTCTAAATAGGTTTATAAAAATGGAAATTACACAGATACCTATTTCTTAACCTAACAGCTAGTACAGACCTTTATACTTAGCAGTCGGGTTATTGGTTTTTTATTTATTACAGTTTTATTAAATTTTTCGAGCTAAAATTTGCAAGTTATCTCGACTGCATCTAATTAAAATCGCAAACAGACCTTGGAGTACAAACATAATAAAAAGGATCCAGTCTATTGAGCAACGACCATTTTAATTCTCAATTAGTTTTACTTATGCAGTTTAAGTGCTTAATTTAATGAGATTATTAATAATAAAACCCGTCTAATTGAGTTGATATTGTTAATAACGTTTTCAAGTTTTACGGTCACACAGTTTTGCAATGAAAGTGAGTCCTTCTTAAAATAAATTAGTTAGCGTAATATTTTATGATTTGTATTTAAAGTGTTTTTCGAATTGAATCGCTCGTAGCCCCGGCTGCCTGAGTGAACTCAAGCGATCACGAAGGTTAAGCAACACAGGGCTCGTTCCGTGCATGGATAGGTAAAGCGTCTATGGCTAGCGCTCGTGGCATTTTTCCGAGCGGTTCCGTGCTTCACGAGGCACATTAAGCAGTTGGTGCCGGCTGCCGTCGGTAGATGGCAGTCGTTAAGCCCAGACAGGGGCCTTAGGGTAGCTTGAAATCTTTTGACAGTAAGAACAGCCGCTAGGCTTGCAAGCCTCCACCAATCCAGACTTGGCCCCCGTGGTGGTGGCCTATACCTTCCTCAGGGATGAGACCCGTGCCCCTCGGTGGGGACATAATGGGTTGATGATGATTATTTGAAGTGTTTTTAATCAAAGTAATGCCAGGTGGTAGCAGAGCGGTAGAACTCCGACTTCACATTCGGGAGGTTGTGGATTCGAATCCCGGCATGTACCAATGACTTTTATTGGCATGTACCAATGATTATTAAATTATATTAATTAATTATTTATTTATTGCAAGAAAAATAATTACATTACAGTTAAAACTATTGCGTAATTAATTGCATTAAACATTATACATTATACATATGTATTACATTTTAAAATAATAAAGAATTAGAAAGTTAAAATTATATACATGTGTACAATTTACTTAAAATTTAATTTTAAATTAAAATTAATACAAAAACAAAATTTGAACTACAATTCATTTATATGTCAATAAATTAAGTCCATTAAAACGATAATAATCACACAAAATTCAATTTTGTCCCAAAAGTATCAATCTAAGCAATGTGCAAGTGCATGTGTTAACTTATAGTAACAATACTTAAAACTGTTTTTACACGGATTTATGCTCGTTTATTACATTTTTACAATTTTCCAACGTTTCGGCACTTTTTCAGGTGCCGTGGTCCCGGATGACTGAGGCGACGGGACCGGGGACGGGTGTGCCGAAACGTTGAAAAATTGTAAAAATGTAATAAACGAGCATAAATCCGTGTAAAAACAGTTTTAATTATGTCTACTGCTCGTGTTAACCTTAGAAACAGTTTGCTAGGGCGCACGAGAACCAGTCGCTGTCCCGCCTTCCGCGATCGTGGTGCTAGTCTAATTAGATCCAACTAGGAATTACGAATTCTATTTATTGCTTCCAAATACCTGCAGTGTAAATTTTTTTAAATAGCTATTTTGATAGGACAGCCAATTGTACAATATTGTTAGATTTAATAAACCATAATTGTAGGTAATTCTTTTTTCTGGTTATGCAATAGTGTCTTCTCTATCTTTCTAAATTAACTATTTCTCATTAAGCTGATGTCAAAAATACAAATCAAATTATAGATTAGAACTAACTATAATATTAAAAACCTATTCAGAGGCTAAAAATTCCACCCATGCCGAGACTCGAACCCGCGACCTCTGGCTATCCGTGCCACTATAATAGTAAAGAATTATTTAAGCCAAAATTTTTTATTTATTTAATAAAAGAAAAAATATATAAATACTTTGCAATAACTTGATATCCGGAAACATATTTGATAATTTTTGTGACATATATAATATTTTCGTAGATAATATACTGACTGACAAGTGTCAGGATATTAAATTCCTTAATATACTGTTCGCTCTCTTCGTTGATGTTGAAGTTGATGTTCGTTGTTGTTATAACTGTATTAATTATTTTTCACTCGTATTGACCGGTTTAAGATTCAAATTTACAAAAAAAAATTATAGAGATTTTAACAGCTAAAAAACTTCTGCGATACTAAAAAATACTCGTAGCTTCACTCGTTAAAAATAATAAAATTATGAATAAAAAAAATGCTTCACGAACCGAACAGTTCGAACCTAGTTCACTGATAAACCGGGTCTTTAGCGACTAAAGTTTAGACTTCACGGTGCACTTTGCCTTGTTTAGTGTCATGCCAACATGTGAATGGATTCTCAAAGAAGGTTGAATGACATAATGTGTTAAATCGAATAATTACGAAATAATAAAAGTCACTACAAAAATTATGGTAAACCTTTCGCAAGCACTACACGTTATTGAATTTTTACTTCTTCTTCTTCAGTCTATATTAGTCCACTGCTGGACATAGCCCTTCCCTAATGAGCGCCGTAGCGCAAGGGCATGCGGGTTAGGGATCGCAGTTTGGTGGAATTGTACTGCAGGGGGCGCTGCTGCCCACCCCCGGTATGTTTCTCTTAGTCGCCTTTTAAGACACCCGCGGGAAGAATTTGGGTTGGTGCTATTCCGACTCTAGGCCGACACCACACAGCAGTAGAATTTCTTACTTGCTTTTCTTATTTGCTTTCTTTTCCGTTGAAAGAGAAGTTTTCAAGCCGCCCATTAGGCCTCTGACATGGCTTAACGACTGCCATTACATGACATCCGGCGCCAACGGCTTAATGTGTCTTGCGAAGAACGGAAGCGCTCCGAAAAATGCCACTAGCGGTAATCACGGGATGGTTCCATCCTGCACCTGAGCGCGCCTGTTGTTGCTTAAATCGAGTGATTGATTCCAATCACTCGGTTCGCGTGTTCACTTACCTCTGCCGTATAGATGATTCGTCATATGTTAAACACATAGTAGATACTGAATTTCAGTGGATCATCAGATACGTAACACATATTAATCGTACAGAATCCAGATTTTGGCTTTCGTTCGACTTTTAATGCAGAATTCAAGTCGTACGTCTTAGGGTCGTATTATACGATTTATTTGCTAAAGATGTGAGAATTGGTCCCACTAGAATACTGATTTAATAGGAAATACAAAAATCTTAATCGGTTTCGCCGTTGTGAATTTTTTTTTGCACTTTTCGTGTCGGACACCCTGTGAGGCCGGCAATTTAACCCTGTAGGTAGGTCTCGATAGAACCAGTGGGAGATAGGTGACTTAAGTCACACAATAATGTTCGACCAAGTCCAGTAGATTGCTGAATTTTCGCACAGAGATATATACTTGACAAGTTCCATAATCAAGGCGCATACATTGTGTGATGTGGAAGTTTATTTAGATTAATATTTAGGCAGGTTTGTGTGATGTGGATGTTTATTTGGATTTATATTTAGGCAGGTTTGTGTGATGTGGAAGTTTATTTAGATTAATATTTATATTTAGGCAGGTTTGTGTGATGTGGAAGTTTATTTAGATTTATATTTATATTTAGGCAGGTTTGTGTGATGTGGAAGTTTATTTAGATTAATATTTATATTTAGGCAGGTTTGTGTGATGTGGACGTTTATTTAGATTTATATTTATATTTAGGGAGGTTTGTGTGATGTGGAAGTTTATTTATATTTATATTTATATTTAGGCAGGTTTGTGTGATGTGGAAGTTTATTTAGATTAATATTTATATTTAGGCAGGTTTGTGTTGTGGAAGTTTATTTAGATTAATATTTATATTTAGGCAGGTTTGTGTGATGTGGATGTTTATTTGGATTTATATTTATATTTAGGCAGGTTTGTGTGATGTGGAAGTTTATTTAGATTAATATTTCTATTTAGGCTTAACCTCGTGTATTTAGGCTTTAGATTACCATAGGCTACTATGGTCAATTTTGTTATTAAATAGCTGATGAGACGATGAATAATCTAATAATAAGGCTTATAAATATACCGAAGCTATTTTCCTAATCAAAGAAAATCAAATATTTCAATTTCCCATCGAAAACAATGCAATCCGTACACTTAACTTTTACGCACACAATTTTCGCCGCTACCACTTCGTCTTAAGGTCGTAAACCTCATTATACCCTCAAAAAGCTTATTCCACATCCTTGGTGACCCTTACTCCCGTACAGAAGCTTCAACTTTACAGGTCACCAAGATCCTGTCTCGTGAAGTAGTTATCAGACCTGGTAGTCTCTACTCTAGTACGAAGTTGTTCTAAAGGGCAGGTCAGACAAACTGGCAAGTCCAGTGGCATTGACCCCGTTAGTTACTAGCGTACACGAAGTTATAATTGTACGGCTTACAAAGTGTTGGCGATGAATGTTGAATCTGGATCGGATGCGGCAGTTTGGGCTTAGTGACTTACTTCGAGGAGATTAATAATAAAAATGTGGACTGGCATCAAAACCCAAATTGGACTAACATTCTTTTTATACTATTTATAACGAAGAATAACTGGGAAAAAAACTGAAAATAAATCTTTAAAAAAATTTTTTTCTACTTTCTACGGGCCTTAAAATCGCGAAATATCAATTTAAAGTAATAATACAATATTTGTTGACTTAGTTATTTCATCGAGTTAATTTCCTGAGCACTAATAAATATTGATGAAGCGTAAGAGATCTTTCAGGATCGTGGCAAGTGACCCTGGTATCTGTCTACCTATAATAATAATAAAATATTTTATTTGTACAGTCTACAATTTTATCTTAAGCTAAATACAAAAGTTGTTCGTACACGGTGTCATTGTACAATTCAAACTTCTGACCCCTAAACTAGGTAGAAACCTGTGTCTTAGGGATCGTTGGTTATCCTACTGGTATTAATACACAACATATTTTAACAGATACGTAACAGCGGAAAGGACAGAATCAAGCAAAATCAATAAATCACATGCATAAATTAAAATTTAAACAAAATTTAAGTTATTATACTTTTTTATCCGGGATAGAGGCGCTTCACTGCATAACGAAAAATAGCGCATCCACTCCAGCTGTCAGCGTAATAACCTTCGAAGCTCCGCGGTCAATGTTTATGTCATAAGCAATAAGCATACCTTTATAGTTCCTTGACCACAGTAACTACGTTCCCTCGAACACATCAGAATTTGTGAGGATATCCTATGACGTTTAGCAAATAAACTCACGCCTCTATCACGGAGTGGTAGACAGAGAAAAAACGTTTGAAGAATGAATTAATGAATGTACGATTAACCGTTTATTGCCAAGAACAAACATCTTTTACACTCTTGGTTTATGACGACCTCTGTGGCGTAGCGGTAGCGCGTCTGCCTACCATGCAAGAGGTCCCGGGTTCGAATCCCGGTTGGGAAAAAAAACCCAGGTCTTGGATGTTCACAAGTTTGTGATGTCGTTGTTTCTGGCTCCCACGACACAGGGTATCCTATTGTGGGGCCAGAAGCAATGTATGTGCTTGTATGTAAAGTGTTATATGTTATGAAGTTATTATTAGATACAAATGTGTTTAACACTCGTAAATAGGGCCTTTAGCAATCAGGCCAAAATTTGTTTGTACGTTTATGAAAGGGATGATTATTTATTATGGAGAGAGGGGCGTCATAACCGAATCGTGCCAAACCCTATTATTATGCCTCTGACGTACGTCCGTCCGTGAAGCGCTCGTGGCCTAGTCGAACCGAGTGATAGGAATCCATCACTCGAGTTAAGCAACAACAGGCGCGGTCAGGTACCGCTAATGGCATTTTCTCCAAACCCTTCCGTGCCTCGCAAGGCACGCTAAGCCGTTAGTGCCGGCTGTCATACATTGGCAGTCGTTAAGTTATGGCAGAGGCCTTATGGGCGGCTGGATAACTTCTGACAGTAAGGCCCGCCACTGTCTTACAATCCTCCACCAACCCGAACTTGCCCACGGTGGTGGCATATGGCCTAACCATCCTGCGATGCAGGAATCTCGAAGACACCGAAAAATGCACCCATGCCGGGACTCGAACCCGCGACCTCTGACGAACCGTGCCAGCGCTCTCCCAACTGAGCTAATGGGCGACTACCCAACATCAGTGACATTTTGAACCTCTTTGCAACATTCTCTGTATTACGTACAGGCAGCAACATCTGGCTGAAGCAATTTTCATCACTTGCAATTATACTTTTATTTCACAGAAAACATAAGAAATACCTAACATGTTTTTTTCAATCCGTTTTATTTTAGGAACTTGTGTCACAAGGTGAAGATGACAGTCCCATCGTACCCACTATGCAATTAAATTGTCATTAATAACTATTGTCATTACGAAATATAACATGTACATAGGCTAGCTTGTCTCTGTAAAAGATTTCTTCCAGCAAACGTACCATATTGAACCACTGCTATTGTACTACTATTGACGACCTCTGCGGCGCAGCGGTAGCGCATCTGCCTACCATGCAAGAGGTCCCGGGTTCGAACACCGGCTGTTGATTAAAAAAACCCCTCAGGTCTTGGATGTTTATATGTTTGTGATGTCGTTGTTTCTGGTGCCCACGACACAGGGTATCCTAGTGTGGGGCCAGAAGCAATGTATGTGCCAGTATGTAAATGTTATGTTATTGTGACTAATTTGTGGATGGAGAAATAAAGATTATTAAATTTGTAAATAAAACAGAATCTCATTCTCTGTCGTGACAATAGTTAACGGTTTTCTTATACTTAAAAGCGCAGAGCGCTTTGTACTTCGTAGGTATAAAAAATAATTATAAATTGAGAAGGCCTTCGTGCATTGCCCCGAGCTTCCTTTATAGGGACCCGTAGTCTAAAGTTGCAATCGAGAACCCGCTAAGGGTGTGAATACGATATTTTTCTTCTAATTTTTTTGTTAAGCCTATATCACTGCAGGGCACAGACCTTCTCTCAGAGAGAGAGAGAGCACATCGCACCCTCAGAACGAAATAGGCCTAAGTCAAAAAATAGTGAAGACATAAAAAGGTATCCTCTACAGTCTATTTATTCTTACTTGTCTAATTTAGTAAACAAGATTCTAACCTTAAAATTGAGATTAGATGCCTAATCTAGACATTTTCTCGCAAATTCATGAATTATCATGAACTATGTTTATAAAATTGGCAGCGTGTTATGTAAAAGAGTGTTCCAAGTTACTTCATTTATGGAAATATGGCAGTTTTGGACTAAAAAGTTACTGTTTACGGGTAGAATCTTGTTTACTAAATTGCACAAATAAGAATAAATAGACTGTATCCGATGAATAGTAAAACAAAGGCACTTATTGTAAAAAAAAGAGCATAGCGAATCTTCCGTCACCTGGGTTAAGCAACAACAGGCGAGGTCAGGTGCTGGAGGCTTCCGTCTTTGCTGATACGCTAAGCCGTTGGTGCCGACTGCTGTCATGTAATGGCAGTCGTTAAGCCATGTCACAGGCATTATGGGCGGCTTGATAACTTCTGACAGTATGGCCCGCCACTGTATTACAACGGGGAGTATGGCCTTCTAACCTACCTGCGATGCGTGAAGACACCCGTGCCCCAGCAGTGGGGACATATAAGGGTTGGCATCGATTTCGAGCGTTACATTTTTTTGTGTAATTACACTGGCTGTAGTAACCCGATATAAATACTTCCTCTTTAACTTTCCATTTTTCTGTCTTATATTATTGTCATAGCCTAACAGTCCATTAAATTTACGACCTCTGTGGCGCAGCGGTAGCGCGTCTGCCTACCATGTAAGAGGTCCCGGGTTCGAATCCCGGCTGGGCAAAAAAAAACCTCAGGTCTTGGATGTTTACATGTTTGTTATGTCGTTGTCTCTGGTTCCCACGACACAGGGTATCCTAGTGTGGGGCCAGAAGCAATGTATGTACTTGTATGTAAGTGGTATGTTATGTTAAATGTTTGTCTTCCTCGTCGGCAACTTTTTCAGCCGTCGGTTTCTTTGTTTTTATAAAAGGCAGGTCTTTTTGCAAACGCGCTAAGACAAAGGCCGGTTTACTTTCGAAACGTATCGTAGAGTAAAACCGTAGACATAAATCGAAAGGACTCAAGTCCTTGAAGCACTGCCGTGCGTTCAAATCGTGAAATCGTGAATCGGGCTAAGTGCGAATCGAACTCTCGCATGGGTTCTGTATTACTGTGAGCATAGAATTTGTTTATTTATGTTGAATATTTTTATTTTATAATTTGGATCTATGTTGTACTTTTTATTTTTATAATCTAGTTTTATATCTAAGGATATTTCCGAGTTGCATGTTTGGTATTTATTTTTCTTGGTTATACCTAAGTAAAATTTCTTATGTACACCATTGGCTTCCACGATACGGGGTTTCCGAGTGTGGGTGCCGCCAGTAAATGTGAACTTAATTTAGTTACTGCAAATATTTTTATCTAGAATGGTGGTTAAGAGGAGAGCGGGTGATCGTGCTCTTCCACTATAAGAGAAATTTCCCGCCAGGCAGATCGTATGCCTAGGGATCGCCGCGCCGGTCCAACTGTTGTTAGTCGGACGTTGTAGTTATGTTATGTCTTTGAAACACTTTGATTACGAGATGCAGGAATGTTAAAGTTTGTAGTGCGCGTGCAGAGTTGACATGGGTAGCTCGGCGCTAGAAATCCGGCTGAATCAGAAGGTCCCGGGCTCGGATCAGCGTTGCCTGATTTTGTTTTGGCAAGTCATAACTTTGAAACTTCCCTCGTTTCAAAGTTAATCTTCCTGCGACTATGATAATGTAATACACACAGGTGAGAGCCGACGAAAATTCAACTTTTTATATTCTTCTTAATGCACTAACCCGTGCCAAGGACAATTTTAAAAACCTATTTAGAGGCTAAAAATTCCACCCATGCCGGGATTCGAACCCGCGACCTCTGGCTATCCGTGCCAGCGCTCTTTCCAACTGAGCTAATGGGCGACTCACCGGCATCAGTGAAATTTCGAACCTCTTTACAATATTCTCTGTATTATCAGGAGTTTTGAGTTCAGTTGTGATCGAATCGAACCCTTGTCTGTCCCCACTGCTGGGGCACGGGTCTTTTCCTGTATCGCAGGTGGGTTAGGCCATACTCTACCACGGGGGCCAAGTCCGGGTTGGTGGAAGATTGTAAAGCAGTGACGGGCCATGTTATATTATGTACTTATAATAAGTTTTACATTTGTTTGTATAGGTATATTCATGATCAAATTCGGACTGTTATAAGAAATGACATTGGCTTAATTTAAATGCAGTGCTATTTAACCTTAGTGCGGTAATAAAAAAATGTAAACTTATTGATTTATTAATATCTTGATTTACATAAATATTGCACTAGAACAGAAAAATTAAAAACATTACAATAACATAACAAAACAGTCATTATTTGTTCGTCCCACTGGCCGTGGAAACAATGAGGAATACCCCCGGGGGTATGGGGGGATGAACGAATACTTTTTATTAGATCGGTCGGCGCCTGAGGAGTCGGGGGTATGACGTTCGTTCCGGGGCATACCTGATGCAAAGGATCTCCCTGGCGGTGCAACGAGGTAATGTTGCTAGCGTCATGGGGACTTTTGGGTCGGCTGTGTCCCGGGGCGGTCGTCGTCGTCAGGCTATACTAGTCCACTGCTGGACATAGCCCTCCCCTAAAGAGCGCCCGGGCGGTAATTTTGATTAATTTAGTTTAGTTTTATATTGTTTATTTTTTATGACTGTAATGCCTCTTGCTATGCTCGAACCCGAGCATAGCAAGAGGCATTACATGGGGACGAAAAAAAAACCACAGGTCTTGGATGTTTACATGTTTGTGATGTCGTTGTTTCTGGTTCCCACGACACGGGGTATCCTATTGTGGGGCCAGAAGCAATGTACGTGCCTGTATGGAAATGTAAAATCCAGGGTGTCAGCTAACTTCATAGGTACAAAATTTTATTAAAATCGCTCGAGCCGTTTAGACGTGTAGAAGTAACAGACTGTAATATACACTCACAAACTTTTGCCTTCATAATATTAATATATCTCTATAATATAAAATGAATCCCCGAATGTGTTGGTAAGCGGAGCAGCTGAACCGATTTCACTAATTTTTTTTTTAGAATATTCCTTGAAGTGCGAGGATGGTTCTTACGGAGAGTAAAATAAAAAAATTATTCAAGAATCGACTGTTGTGCGGTACGAAGTTCGCTGGGTCAGCTAGTAATATTATAAAGGCGAAAGTTTGTGTTTATTATCTTCTTCTATAATATAAAAATGAATCCCCGAATGTCTTGTTAAGCGTGAATCTCGAGAGCAGCTGAACCGATTTCGCTAATTCTTTTTTTAGAATATTCCTTGAAGTACGAGGATGATTCTTACGGAGAGAAAAATAAAAAAATAATTAAAGAATCGACTGTTGGGCGGTACGAAGTTCGCTGGGTCAGCTAGTAATATTATAAAGGCGAAAGTTTGTGTTTATTATCTTCTTCTATAATATAAAAATGAATCGCCGAATGTGTTGGTAAGCGTAAATCTCGAGAGTAGTTGAACCGATTTCGCTAATACTTTTTTAAGAGTATTCCTTGAAGTACGAGGATGGTTCTTACGGAGAGAAAAATAAAAAAATAATTAAAGAATCGACAGTTGGACGCTACGAAGTTCGCTGGGTCAGCTAGTAATCTTACAAAGGCGAAAGTTTGTGTTTATTATTATTATATAGCGTGATGTGATCAAAGTGATCATACGGACGCGCAACAATCAACCTCCTTTGCTTTCGTAGTCGGTTTTAAAAAGAGGATTTATCCCAAGGAGGTTTGATTCTCTTCCTACTCTCGACTTGCGTGTAAGCAAAACGGTTACTCAATACCGACATAATAGGCCCTTGCACCGTCGAGGGCTAATTAGATTACCTGGGAGCTAATTCTCACTTCATTAGCAAATAATTCGTTTACGACTCTAAGGCTTATAACTTAAATTCTACTTAAAAAGTTGAGTGACAGCCAAAATCTGTCTTCTGAACGCCATGCTAGATTGAATTGGAATGAGAAAAAGAATTCTAATGACTCTCTCTGAAGCGCTCGTGGCCTAGCCGAACCAAGTGATTGAAATCAATCACTTGGTTAAGCAACAACAGCCGCGGTCAGGTACAGGATGGTTGAGCGTCCCGTGACTACCGCTAGTGGCATGTTTCCGAGCGCTTCCGTGCTTCGCAAGGCACGTTAAGCCGTTGGTGCCGGCTGTCATATAATGCCAGTCGTTAAGCCATGTCAGAGGCCTTATGGGCGGCTTGATAACTTCTGACAGTAAGGCCCGCCACTGTCTTACAATCCTCCACCAACCCGGACTTGGCCTCCGACGTGGAGTATGGCCTAACCTTCCTGCGATGCGGGAAGAGACCCGTGCCCCAGCAGTGGGGACATACAAGGGTTGATAACGTATATAACGTTGACTCTGTCGAATAATCTAATCTTATTTTTATGCTACAAATGTCTAATCTTTCGAATATTTTGCGTCTACGCTTTCAATTCGTTTGGAAGCCGATTCTCACCCAAACGATGCGAATTTGTCGCACAAAAATAAGATAATATAACTCGACAAAGTCATTATGCATTTATTTTCTCATTCGAATTCAATCTAGCATGGCGTTCTGAATACAGATTTTGGCTGTCGCTCGATTTTTCATGTAGGTAGAACTCAAGACTTAAGCCTTGAGAGTGGTATACGAATTATTTGCTAATGAAGTGAGAATTAGCACCCTGGGCTTTCGCATCTACGTAATGAGATGATTTATACAGCGTCCAGTGGCATCTTCACTCACACTAGATGGGTGAAGGGACCACTCGGACGCTGCTGTGCCTGGGACATTGTTTTTTAGACGGTGTGGGCTTAATATCTGTGATAACTATTTTCTGAACATACAGCCTAGAACATAGTATCAACATCCTAGGACTTTAATCGATTTCCTCTAAAAACGGCGGTTTATGGCGTAAATAGATGAAATTCCTAGGTTCTTATCAGAAGGCTGTAAAAAGGGTTACAATATTCATTACAAAAAGGTTTGACAGGATCGTGGATCACTTTGTGACCAAACCCTTAAATAATAATAATAATAACATTTACATACAGGCACATACATTGCTTCTGGCCCCACACTAGGATACCCTGTGTCGTGGGCAACAGAAACAACGACATCACACACATGTAAACATCCAAGACCTGGACTTTTTTTTTTTGTTTCCAGCCGGGATTCGAACCCGGGACCTCTTGCATGGTAGGCAGACCAAAATAAAGATTTTTAAATAAAGATTTAAAAAAAAGGATCGTGGCAAGTGGCAAGCCCTTGTCTCTCTGCCTACCCCTCCGGAATACAGGCGTAAGGTTATTTGTCTTTATTACATTAGCTGTTAGATCAGTTTTGTTACCCACGCCCCACTGCAAGGTTTAGGCCTTCTCAGTCTTTCCACAAATAGTGCATTCTTTTGTTTTGTATAATTTACCCAACGTTACTTTGTATACGAATGTAAATTGTGGACAGAAAAATAAACTATTATCTTATCTTATCTTCTCTCAGAAAGACAGATTATAGTCTTATTACCACGCGTGCTCACCGCGGACTGGCTATGTCAAGTTTTTCTTAAAGTTTACCTTCTACATTTAAAATGAATGATACTTCATCAAAATAAGCGTGACGACAGTATTAAATAATCAAAGATTTAACGACATTAAAACAGTGATTACTTAAGTAAAAGAGATTACCAATATTTTCAATAAAATAAAAGTTTACAATACTGCTTTAAAAACCTATTTAGAGGCTAAAAATTCCACCCATGCCGGGATTCGAGCCCGCAACCTCTGGCTATCCGTGCCAACGCTCTATCCAACTGAGCTAATGAGCGACTCACCGGCATCAGTGAAATTTCGAACCTCTTTACACTATTCTCTGTATTACCTACAGGCAGCGACATCTGGCTGAAGTAGATGGCATCACTTACAGCCCCGACTACCTACTTTGCAGTTAGGTTTTTACATCAGAATGATATCGCTGTACCCACATGATTATAGTATTTTTATTTTTAATGCACTAACCCGTGCTAAGGAAAATTTTAAAAACCTATTTAGAGGCTAAAATTACAATACTGCTTCCAGCCATTTTGACTGAAACACCCATCACAATGAGTGACGGCACGCTTAGGTTAACATTGGTGAACTATTGTTTACGATGTTTGTTTACCTAGGCGTGACGTCAGATTCGAAGCCATGACACTGCGAGCTGTTTTCCCACAGATTTAAAATAATCTTAGAAAAATAGCCTTCGTTAAACTTAAGTTTATTACTGAAATATAGTTTTTTTTAAAACAACAATTGTGTCCCCACATTATGGAACGTAAGATAAGATAAGAAATTTGAATATATATATATATATATATATATATATTTTCAATAAAATAAAAGTTTACAATACAAATATATATATATATATATATATATATATATATATATATATATATATATATATATATATATATATATATATATATATATATATTTACATCCTACTACAGATTCGGCGTCCATTATGGGCTTTTTTACATTTAATCGGACGTCCACCTGCTTCTGACGTCCGATATACGGAAGTCAAATAGGAGACCCGTTCCAATCGCCTCCTCTTACGCTGCTGGCCACAAATAATTAAAAATAAAAAAATAAACTTGGAAGTCATTTTTCTTCCGTTCTGACTGAACTGAATAATTCCGTAGTTCCGCGCATTTTCGTAGCCAATATCGGTGGCGCTGCTGTCTTCAATCGCCAGTTCATAGTGCGCCTCATTTGGCGTCCCGTCACTTGTTGCTGCGAATTGCGACGTTGCCGTTTAGTGCGATCTAATTTGTGACGACTGTGTTAATGTAACTGAAATGCCGTTCTCAAAGAGAAGGTTGAAGGAACGACGAGTAAATTTTTGAATGCCGTTTCAATATTTACCTATTATATTTAGTACTTATTATCATTATTTTGGGTTTGAAAGATTAATTTAAAGAATTTATTCAAGTTGATAACAGGTACGCGAGTATGTATGTACAGTCGCCTTTAATAATATGTACACTTTACGGAACTTATGTCAAGGGAATAAGGTTCAAAATTGTATTATAATTTCAAATGTGACCGTAGTACGTACCTATTCACTCGTTTTTACTACTTTATTTCATGCACCTGGAGTAGGTAGGGTAGGCACTTAGTTTTGTACTCCTGCTAGCTATAGGTAGACACTGACTGTCAATCGATAAGATATACCTAATACCTAGGCTCCGATCACAAATAGAGCTGATGAGTGATTATATAGTGTCGTTCTAAGAGAAATAGTTTCAATACTGCGAGACCTATAATATACAGATCTCGGTTTGACGCGTTCTATTCATACTGAGCAACATTTGACGTCCATGAATGTTCCCGAGAACTTAATATTTCCACTTCAGAACCGAAGATTTTGCTGCTCGCTTTGACATTTTCCCACAAGTGAATGCGTAGTTTGTGTTCGTTATTAGTAAGTTTGTAGTGCACTCATACTTTAACATAATCCTATTTAGAGTAAAATATAATTAAAAACGAAAATATGTGTCGCTCGTTGTAATGTAATGGTATAGGAAACCTTAAATTAGCCTCAGTCTGATAGATTAAAAACGTTTAGTGGTCGCGGTAGAGGCCAAAGGAAATTAAATTTTATGTCTTACACAGTGATCGTGTTGGGATTGTGAGTTGAATCAGTGAAATAATGTTATAGTTGGTAGTTTTGTGTTTTTTTATATACGGACGTCAGATTGTCTTTAATGGTTTGCATCCTACGACTGTTGACGTCCATATATAATCAATGTGACTAGATAAATATGATATTATTTATGTGTTTGCAGTACAAAATGTTATGTTTGTACTAAGCGCAATTTTTAAGTTTATCTGAAAATCCTCAGTAAGGATTTGTATGTTACGACTAATGAGTTCCGTATTTTTATCGCGGTGATAATATTGAGGGCATTGGTTTGAATTACGAGACGTTAAGTTTGTTTACAATTTTGCACTAAGCGCATTTTGTTTATTTATGTAAGTGTACTTGAAATACAGTAAAATATAGTAGAGTAATATATGGACCAGATTAAGACCAGATGTTCCACATCCTGTTTCATCTGTATACCTACAACAAACTCAATACGAGATGTTGATTAAAATTATTATCATTTCACGAAAATTTATGGGCAGTGTTTTATAAGGTCACAATAACGTAAGTTAACCAAAGACTTAGCCAAAGGCCCTGTTACTAAATACTGATTTACTAAAAGACTAATAAATATTAATAAATAATAAAAAAATACCAATATTTTAATAATAATCAATGAATCATTTAAGTTGAAGTTAAGGAACATGAATATAGTCTTGAATAAACAACTAAACGGGCGTTAGTTGATACATAATTTTCACACTGCTAAGTATCACGCGTTCGTATTTTGAAGAAATGGCGTATATATGTACAACATACGGACGCCAAACATTGAAGCATATCACAGTATTCGAACAACTGGCGTCTGTTTACATAAACAGCTCAATTTTAATTTAAAGCTCATGACGATTATATTAAACGAATGCTATTAAATGATTAATAGTATATTAGTAGCCAAGTACGGCATCAATTGCAGCCCGAGATAAGTTCGAGGGTGCAATTGATGCTAACACCCAGCTAACGTTTCTGCTTTGCATCTCGATTGTGAGGTAAGTAGAAATAAACCGGCATTACAAGAATAAAACATTTTAAAGTAAAAGTTTTCTATTCGTGCCTTTTTCATTAAAAAAATCAAGGAAATAACGTTTAAAGTTTTTTTCAAGAACGAAATGGTGCTTCGCCGTTCAATATTAAAAATTGATGACTATTATACTCACACACATAGCAAGCGACCTCTTTGGTCATTATGCTGAATGTATGATGTATATTGCCAGTATGATGGTTAGATGTACGCGAACTTTTTGAAAGAAAGAAGTGTTTCTTTTAATGTTTATCCCTAGGGCTTTTCTAGCTACATTATTACCCTAGACCGCTAATTAGTCACCTACAAGCCCCATTTGGAGGTAATAAGAACCTACTTGCCGATCATGAGAGATTTTAAAACTATTAAATAAACGAGTACCATGTACAACATGGGGCACCCTTAAAGTTTTGCACTTCTAGCTAATCGGAACTATTTGAGTTTCGAATGTTATATTTTTTGAAAGTTTTTAGTAATAATAGACATTCGGCGGGGGAAATCATTGGTCAATTGTTTTTTATCACACATCAAAGTTCTACGTACGCAACGAGAATGGAATTCAGTCGAAAGGATGTTAGAGCGATGATTTTTTATGATTTTAATATATGTAATAATAATAATTTATTTATTGTACATGTAGCAAAAACACGAATACAGTCAATTTACAGAGACAGTGACTAAAGTATAGGTACGCACACACTTAAAATAGGCAGAGGCTGTACATCATGAGTTTAAAAACTGTGTCACTCTTCTATCCCCTAAACTAAGCAAAACCTGTATCATAGGGAATAGTGTTCCTTATAAAATTAGAATTGTATGGAAGTATGGAATTTTTAGCCACTAAGTAAGTTTTTGAATTGTCCTTAGCACGGGTTAGTGCATCAAAAAGAATATCATTACACAAATTTTTAAATAAACTCTTGTATCGTGATCTTTTAGTAAGATAAAAGACAAAAAACCTTTCGTTTTTAAAAATTATTAATCCTCTATCTCCGTCCAAAATACATTATAGAGAGTTCAAAAGTTATGAAATGTCTGTTTTATTATTTTAAAAACAATAATTGCCGGAATATATTTTTTAAATTATACACTTGAACTTTAGAAATCTCAAGAAACGTGGTCGAGATGGAGCGAAAATGCAGATATTTACTGCAAAAAGTGTACGGTTTCTTAAACAAAGATTGCGTTTAACAGTATTAAGTCATTTACATAATGTTCTCCAAAAAGCAAACTTTCAGAAAATTTTGGACTTCATGTTATGTCTAGTCTCAAACTTTAAGTAAACATAGACCAATTACTTATTCCGAATAACATTAATTTTTAATTTACTTAAGTGATGTCCCGGAAAAAAATATTGTCGTAAGGAAGTCTCCGATTTTTGTCTCTGTTCCTTGGAGATTAGGTAAATAAGCCCGCTCCATTCCTATCACTGGTCATCAGCATACATGATCTCGGTGATCAGTGCGTGTAAGACTTTAGTGCGAGCCTTAAGTCTAGCCAAGTTGAAAAGGCTGCCGTCTGTGCGGAAGCGGATGCGAACTCCTTGAGAAACAGTTTGTAAGACTCTAACTACCACCGCAAAGTATTAGGCGAACAGAGTATTAGCTAAAACGCAACCTTGCTTCACCCCACAGGTAACGGGGAAGAAGTCTGTCTGATCACCGTCTATGGCAACGCACCATTGCATGTCGTCATGCAGGAGTCTAAGCAGTGTCACAAACTTTTCCGTGCACCCAAGCTTACCTAGCATCAACCATAGAGCTTCCCGAGGCACGCTGTCAAAAGCCTTCTCTAGGTCCACAAAGCAAAGGTATAGCTGACGACCCTGTTTTCTGCTCTTTTCTTGCAGTTGACGCACATAGAATATAGCTTCGCATATGCCTTGGTCCGGTCGGAAGCCAAACTGGATTTCTAGCAGAATCTTAACGGACAAGTTCTTTAGGCGGTTTAAGAGAACTGTAGCAAAGACCTTTCCGGGGGCAGAAAGAAACGAAATACCGCGATAAGCGTTGCAGTCAGATCGGTCACCTTTGTTCTTGTAGAGAGCATTTATGCGCGATTCTTTAAAGGTATCCGGAGCGCGCTCCTGCTCCCACATGCGAACAAATAGTTCCCAGACCAGCTTATGCAACTTCTCTCCGCCGTATTTTATCAGCTCTCCTGGTGAGGTCAATATCAACCGCCCGTTTGTTTTTTTACCCTGCCCAACATTTCAAATAACCCTCATACCGAGCAATTTTAAGAAAATTGACGGTCTTCAATTATTAAAATAAATGAATTTCAATTTTAAAAACCTATTTAGAGGCAAAAAATTTCACCCATGCCGGGATTCGAACCCGCAACCTCTGGCTATCCGTACCAGCGCTCTACCAATTGAGCAATCAAATCAATCAATTGAATTGAATTGAATCAATTGGTAGAGCGCTGGTACGGATAGCCAGAGGTTGCGGGTTCGAATCCCGGCATGGGTGAAATTTTTAGCCTCTAAATAGGTTTTTAAATTTGTTCCTTAGCACGGGTTAGTGCATTAAAAATAAAAATAGTGTAATAAATTTCAAGTCAAAAAGAAGACGGTAACTTGACATTATGACTGGTCACATATGACTTTCGTATACGGTAATGAAATCGCGCAATACACCTATGTTATAAGAAAATACCGGTGTAGCATTCATACACATTGATTTAAACATTCTTTCTTAAACGGTCACTTAGCATATTTCCTACTCACAGTTACCTTCATACATTTTGGTATTCAACTGGATAGGCAAAGCATAAAGCATACCTGATGATAAGCTAACAGCGTGGCCCATACAGGAGATACAATCCAGAAAAGATTCGACCCTTTATTTAATTGAGAATTCATTGTGTTAAAAACTAAGGACAAATGTAGGTCTAAGAATCCTCGGGAGTTCGGACGCCTTACTTACCAGGAACGCAACACCACGTTCCTATCGAGCAAGAAGAGGTATTCTTTCAAACAATAATACAAATATGGAAATTAGGTATTGACGCACAACATGGCAACGTCGCATTCTGAAGGAGCTGGTATAGTCGATGATGTGAAATAATTTTATAAAATATTCGCCGTGTGTTAAATGGATCGCAATATGGAAGGGGGTTCCCAGAGCTATGAGTGTGCATGGTGGTATACATATATTTGTATATCGATATAAATTACTTTATGGAAAAACTAAGTAATACACTGTAATAGCAGGTAATTTAGTAACTAATATTCACCGGCAGAGTCGATCTAAACCTGCTAGTAATGGTGGACGTCACAATGATGCGAAATGAAAGGACGCTGAATCGGTACCCAGATGTAAATATATATATATATATATATATATATATATATATATATATATATATATATATATATATATATATATATATATATATATATATATATATATATATATATATTCTTTATTGCACACTGGAATAACAGCAAATACAAAATAACAAACGTAGGTACATAGTACCTACAATTGGCGGCCTTAGTGGAAGAGGATTTAAAAATTTATCGTCATGCCTATTGTACAATTATTGTCAATATTTAGGACAATGCTTAAAACGTCTTCTTCTTCTTCAGGCTATATTACGTCGTCCACTGCTGGACAAGCCCTCCCCTAATGAGCGTCATAGCGCCCTGTCTTCAGCTTGCCACATCCAGCATCTGACGGCAGTTTTTCGCAGATCGTCATCCCACCTGGTCGGAGGGCGTCCTGCACTACGTTTGCCGAGTCGCGGTCTCCACTCAAGAACACGTTTACTCCAACCGTTGTCGGTTCTTCGCGAGATATATAAAACGTAATTTTCTCTAGTTCGAAAGGCAAGCGCAACATAAACATTCAAACATAGGTACCTACTTAAGTTGTAAATGTTTATTGACTATTGTGATGTACATTTTCGTATTTGTAGTCGCAATACCACACACGAAACCCGCGGCTTGGTTGGCTCCGCACGTATTGACTAGTCTTTCCTGTGGGCTAGGGCGACTAAGCTGTCAGGATGGTGTAGGTGCTGGGCAAGCCTACACCATCTATAAAACCATGTCCCAGGCGCTATTAATACTATACTATAGGATTTCATGTTTGCTCGGTCCTATGGTACGCCAAATCCGCTGTCCAGCCCGTATAGGGTTACCATATATTTAAATAGAAGGACGCCTGTCTATGGTAGGTACCTAAAATGCCTGATTTTTCAGAAAAATTCCTGTCTAAAGCAAAACGCTGTAAGTAATAATTAAAAGTCAACAGATGATAACAAAGAAGGATGTTTATTACTGATATTTGTCAGATGACTTTTTTTTAATAGTTCTTTCTTTTCTAATACATAAACGTAAAAATCTTCACAAGATACAGTTTTGTAATTTTCCTGAGTAATCAATATTGCTTTTATTACAAATAATTCGCTCTGCGAACTTGGTACGGGGTGCCCGTACCAAGTTCGCTTGTCCGTTAATACAATTGTACTAGAAAAAAGCTACGAGTCACACTGTCTGCCTCTGACTGTACAGACGCTGGCAGGATATCCTAGTTGGAGCGTGTAATTACGCCAGACAGTTACGTGGTCATTATGATTGTATGGTAGGATGCATTTTGGGTAAAATCACGAGTTTGTGGCCTTATACTCATAGCCCCGGCTGCCTGAGTGATCTTAAGCGATCACGAAGGTTAAGCAACACAGGGCGCGTTCAGGGATGGGCGATCGTCTATGATTAACGCTAGTGGCATTTTTCCGAGCGGCTTCGTGCTACGCAAGGCACGTTAAGGAGATGGTGCCGGCTGCCGTCGATAGATTGCAGTCTTTAAACCAAGTCAGAGGCCTTAGAGCGGCTTGAAAACTTCTGACAGTAAGACCAGCCACTATATAGTCTTGCAAGCTTCTACCAATCCGGACTTGGCCCCCGTGGTGGAGTATGGCCTATATCTTCCTAAAGTTAGAGACCCGTGCCCATCGGTGGGGGCATAAAGAGTTGATGAATTAGTATTTCTTGCTGGACGCCAGCGGAGCCCAAAAGAAGGGTAATGTATTTGGCTCGTATCTATGTATGACTGTAAGTATGTCCAATTATTGTGGCGTCTTCTTGTTATAATGTCTTTCTTTTATTTCTATTCTGTGTTCCCTCATAACTCCTTAACTAAGTTAGCTAAGGGCAAGATAAAAAGTACCCGGAACCAGCCTACATACGTGCAGCGACTAATTAATGTTTATGACGATAAGAGGTTTTTTTTTGTTACAAAACAAAAGGTAACAAACAAGGATTCAAATCTACGACCTCCCGAATTTGAGGCCGGCATACCACCGCTCCGCTATCACAGCTCTGCGTTGTTTAGTATATAGGAATATTTTTTTTTTATTTCCTGGTGTACCTACCTACTTTACTTTTCTTTATAGTTTACTAGCTGTGCCCCGCGGTTTATCGAATTCTCCATGGCAATAAGATATATTCCCGCAGTAAAACGTAGCCTATGAGTTAATCCAGGGTGTCGGCTAAATCCATACCAAATTTTATTAAAACCGCTCCAGCCGTTTAGACGCGAAGAAGTAACAAACATACACACTCACAAACTTTCGCCTTTATAATAATAGGGGTTAAAGTATGAAATATCCGTTTTATTGCAATAGGTTCTTTGAATTGACAAATCTTCATGGTTTGAGGTTTTCGAATGAAACTTTTTCAAATGGTTTCTATGATGTTCTTTTTTTAAAAAATGTGAAACTTTGAATATCGACTTTCAATTGTTTTTGTTATTCAATTTAGACATTATACATTAAAATCATGCAGAATTCACAAAATTATAAAATGAATACGTGAACACGGCGAGCTTATGTGTGAACACCTCTTCCAGCCAACAGTTATCCATCCATCCATGGACCTACTTATCCATAATTGTAACAGTTAATCACAGTTATCTAAGAGTGATAATTAAGGGAAGGAGCGACTCCTAAGATATTGTCCTACCTATGTTGAAAGAATTAACTGTATGAATATATTATTAGGTATTACATGATATAATGTATTGTAAGTAAGAAAATTGCGTGCTTTTTTACATTAATCCAATATTAAAAGGAAGCGCTCGTGGCCTAGTCGAACCGAGTGATTGGAATCAATCACTAGGTCAAATACAGGAAGGAACAATTTCCTGTCAAGTTGTTTTTCTTAAAAACGCCGTCAATTCCGCTTATTAATTGTAGAAATACAGTGCGTTCACATTAACTTGACGCGTGAGAGAATTGGTAACAAGGACATAACATGTGAATTAGCTTTTGGACCTAATCGCAAGATGGTAAAATAATAATAATGCTTTATTCATACACAAGACACACATTAAACATTTGTATGAAATTAATACTAAACACAAAAAAAAGAAAACTCATACTTACACCAAACACATTAAAATATTTGGGTGAAATTAAGATTTACACCCAATTTTGATTAAAATCCACTTGCCTCAAGAAACATGCAATTCTCGATCAAAATTCTCAATCAGTAAGTGCGGCAATGTGTGTCCTGGATATAAAAAAGGTGACTGGGCTCAGCATGTGCTACAGATAAAATCTGCAACGCTGGTTTTCAGCCAGCCCCTTTTGAGAGACAGTCACGAGTATCACAGCAGCACAAAGACCCGTGACGATACATGGAAACATGCTCTTACATGTGTAAATTAATAAAATTACACATTACTAAACTTCGTGCCGTTCCTCCGCAGACTTAGGCAAATTATACATATTAACATTAAAATTATTTAGATAAATATGTACGGAGCCCAAAATCAGTTCAACGCTTAATAATACCAGAAACAGAGTTTAGAATGATCAAGTTAACTCTAAGATTAGTATTGCATTTGTCCATTGTCCTTATCCAATATACAGTAAGAAATATAATATAGGTACCACAACAAACAAGCCCTCTAAAACAAACTAAAACAAGCCCTCAATCGTTTTATTTTCCCTAAGTAATGGGAATGATTTCTTATTTAACATGGTAACAGTAAACATCTCAGTGCTACCAATTCTCTCACGCGTCAAGTTAATGTGAACGCACTGTAAGTATCAAACCCATTATTTTTGCAATAAAAATTATTAATATTTTTAATAATGATAAGTACCTACATATAAAAAAAAATTAAGACACAGAACAAAGTTAAATAAAAGAAATGAAATGAAAGAAAGAAATGTTTTTTGACATACCTACGATCGAAATCAATAAATAGTAATCAAGGTATTTATTTATAATAACAAGAAAGTATCTAAGTTGTATGAAGTTTAAGTAAGGATTAAAACGTGTTTTGAGTAATAATTATATAAGTAATATAGGTAAGGCTGCAATTAATAAATATTGAGAGTTAATGTTGAGTTACCTAATCTTAAAAATAAGCTTTCGTAAACTTTGTTTCGGAGAACAAAGCAAAATAAAAATTCTACGGCAGAATTTTCCCGCCAAAATCAAATAACTCACCTCCTCCCTTTATTTAAAAAAAATAACACTCAAAAAAGTTTCTCACTCCACATAAAAGTATCAAAATTAAAAAAAAGTTTTCCAATCTGAATCGAACACTGGGAAAAATGGCGCGAAAACACTACGAATTCGATTTCTTACAAGATTAACAAAAGTGCAATGGCGGCGTGATAGCAAACAGCAAACGCGGCACCCGCCGCGCCTACATCGACTGAACAGATTTTAGACATAGCCTTGCTTTTTAAATAACTGCATATTATAAAATAGCATTGAGCCTTACCGATTTGCGTCAACGCCCGCCGATTCACAGTCTACCTACAGCAAAACAACTTCAATTAAATGAGTATTTTTACTGTTTTTCTCCAATTCAATTGCATCGTTTCGTTCCTCGTTACGGCAACTTAATATCCCACCTTAGGGCATTGTTTTAATCATCAAAACTTTACTAAGCTGCAAAACCCAGAAAATGCAGAAAAAACTACAAGATTGGCTAAAATTTATCTATTTTGTAAAACAGACATTAATTCACGAGCGACCTTGTTAAACAAACGATTAATCCACGTCAAGAAAAGATCTAATTGCAGCCATATAAGACTTATTTTACTCCCTGAATTTATATTATGCAGATAACACGTTATTTTTTTAAGGTCTTAGTCGATCGATTACGAAATCGAACTGTGAATCGAGGATTGTGAAGCATCGAATCAGGGCGTAAATTAATCTGTAGTAAACTAAAACAAATGAAAGTGCGGGAGAATGTGACAATCTAAGGAGAGTAAGTAAATTACCCTCAGAATGCAGATGACGTATTATCTGATCTGAATAAAAAAAATGCAAGCTAAACTGAATAAAACCTTTTTGATTTGATTTCATATTACCTACCTACTACTACATCATCACAAATATACGTAGGTTAGAAGACAAAGTCATTGCTACATGCCAAGATTCATACCCACGACCTGCCTTTAATGATACGCCACCACCGCGTTTATTCTATTGTATCTATCTATCTACCTTCTTCTTCTTGAGGCTATATTAGTCCACTGCTGGACATATCGCTCCCCTAATGATCGCCATAGCGCAGGGTTGTGCCATCATTGGGGGGGTAATGCCCATAATCCCCAAGCTGGGCATGCGGGTTGGGATCGCAGTTCGGTAGAAATTGTACTGCAGGGGCGCTGCTGCCCACCCCCCGGTTTGTGTCCCTTAGTCGCCTTTTATGACACCCGCGGGAAGAATTTGGGTTGGTGCTATTCTCTAGGCCGACACCACACAGCAACAACCTGCCGTTACTGATACGGCACCACTTATTATATTCTATCTATCTATCTAATCAGCCCATAAACAGAGCCCACTGTTGGGCATAGGCCTCTTCTCTTTCACGCCAACCCATCCGGTCCTTTGCTTGTCTCGTCCAATGTTTCCCAGCCGCTTTCACAGTGTCGTCGGCCAGATGGGCTGGTAGTCTGCCCATCGACCGTCGTTCTTGGCCACCACTCAATAGTTACTTTAGTCCACCGACCGTCCCCTTCTTGGCCGCCATATTCCATAAACCGCCGAGCCTTTCTTGGTGACCAGTTAGTGGCCACCTTCCACCGACCGTCAACACATCCTTGGCCACTACTGTAACGGTGTGGGATTGAGCTCCATCAATTAATGTAGCACTCTGGGGATTAAGTTATCTCTTTCTATCGAAACCCTAGCGAAGCTGGGTCTCCTGACACCTCAAACAAAATTTAACGTTTTCACATAACATAACCTCGCGCCTGTATCCCAAAGGGGTAGGCAGAGACCAGGGACTGCCACTTGCCACGCTCCTAACAGATCACCTTCGCTTCATCAACGTTTATTTGGAGTTGCATGCACGCCGGTTCCGGGTACTTTTTATCTTCCCCTTTGCGAATCCATCCCCTATTTGGTCGATGTATGTCCGCCTGGGACGTCCCTTACCAGCCCTTCCACTCACAATCGCAATATATATTTGTTTCGTCAATTGATATCGATATCGACTCTTGTATGTCCCTACTGACAATATAAGTAATTTATTGGCAAAAAACATACAATGAAACTTTCAACATAGGGTAAACTAGGGTAACCTGTAACCTGTATCTTAGGAGTCAGAACTTCCCTTATGGTGCAATTCACGCTGTTTTTAACTATTCCTCGTACAAATATAATATGATTAATAATATCATAAAGTGCTTTCGTTAATTACATCTTGTTAAGTACATCTTGACTCTGTTATACCTATGTTTTACAAATAAATGCATCTTATCTTATCTTACAATAATTTTAAAGTTTGAAGAATTTAATTAAATTAACTTTAGAATAGACCTGTTTAGTAGTGTGTGTATATTTTTTTGGTGTGTGTGTGTGTATGTTTGTTTGTGATGGAAAGTATTGGTAGGTGATCTCTTCCAGACAACCTTTGGATTGTATATTTGTATTTAAAGACTTTATTTGTTACGAGTATCAATCAGTTGCTGTGTGGTGTCGGCCTAGAGAATAGCACCAACCAAAATTCTTCCCGCGGGTGTCGTAAAAGGCGACTAAGGGACACAAACCGGGGGGTGGGCAGCAGCGCCCCCTGCAGTACAATTCTACAAAACTGCGATCCCCAACCCGCATGCCCAGCGTGGGGATTATGGGCATCAACCCCCAAAGATGGCACAACCTTGCGCTATGGCGCTCAATAGGGGAGGGCTATGTCCAGCGGTGGACTAATATAGCCTGAAGAAGAAGAAGATTCAATCATTAACAACTTCATCCAGGTAATTTGGACACACCCTCGTCACGTCTTAGTTACTGAAGAGGAAGTCGACAACCGTGGCTTGGTAGAAAAAGCTGACCTTTTGAATTAACGAAATATTTTAGTTAATAATTTTGTTGTCAACCAATATTGATTGACAGCCTTCACGGCTGATTGTAAACTGTCAATTGCGAGACTAGTTTTCGCCTGCGGTTTCCGCCTATTCTATTTACAGATCGTTTATGTATGTTTATAAGTAATAGTAGTTATCTATGTAAGTTTATTTTATTACGTATACACGGTTGTAGTATTTATCTGGTTGTGCAATAAAGTGTTCTCTATCTATCTTTCTCTATCTACACGTATGTACATTAATATTCGATGAGCACCAACTATACCCGTCTCAATTTCTCCTTCTGCAATCTTTCCGATTTAAGGTTGCCTGGGAGAAATTGCTATGAGCAATAAGGCCGCCAATTGTACCTCTTCTTTTGTAACTGTTGTCTCTGTAATTATTTTCTGGTGTGTACAATAATGAATAAGTATTCTTATCTTATCTTCTCGTTATCTGTCTTCCAGTTTCTCATATGGTAACCGAATGTTGTTGTTTACGTAAGAATTTTTATTTAGAAGAAAACAGTCAACACCGGGAAAACATCGTGTGGAAACCTGAGTGTCCGAAGTGTACAAATACCTTAGCACTTGAAATTGCCAATCCGCGGTGGGCGCGGGTGGTAATTAAGCCCATACTCCCTCTCTGAGAGAAGGCCTGTGCCCTGCAGTCGGAGGTTTATAGGCTACATAAAACAAGCCTCGGGTTTCCTCACGATGTTTTCCTTCAATGTTAGCGTGTGGTATTGTTACTACAAATTCACAGAATGAATGTACTTACGGAATCACACAAGGAAGGTCACAGAACTAAGCACATACATACATACAATACAAGAGACAGACTACACTACCATACAGTAACTTTCCTAATCTAAGATAAGATAAGAAGTTCTTTAGTGTACCTACACCGAAAAAATATTTACAGAAACTTATTGCTAACAGCAATTTCTTCCGGGCGACCTCAAGGATAGGATTCGTAACGAATGCATCCGACAGAGAACCAAAGTTATCGACATAGCTCAGAGAATTAGCGAGCTGAAGTCGCAGTGGGCTGGCCATATCTCGCGAAGAACCGACGACCATTGGAGTAGACGTGTCCTTGTGTGGAGACCGCGACTCGGCAAACGTAGTGCAGGACGCCCTCCGACCAGGTGGGAGACGATCTGCGAAAAACTGCCGGCAGGTGCTGTATGCGGCAAGCTGAAGACTAGGCGCTATGGCGCTCATTAGGGGAGCTATGTCCAGCAGTGGACTAACATATAGCCTGAAGAAGAAGAAGACGTTTTAAATAAGCATTGTCTTAAATATTGACAATAATTGTACAATAGGCATGACGATAGATTTTTAAATACTCTTCCAATAAGGATGAGCATCTTCCTTAATTGTAGTCCACTATATCCTGAAGAAGAAGAAGAAGAGAACCTCAAATTGGAGAATTTCCCGAAGGAGAAATAGAGTGAATCCGGAATTTACCCCAGTACAAACGTAATGGTACACAAACGTTTATTACTAGATGTCTCAATTGCCCAGCTGATGACGGTGTTAGGTATAGACGACTAACTTTGAATTAATCTAGAACTGGGCAAAAAACGCTCAAAGAACTTGTGGCATATCTAATGTTCAAGCGTGAAGTAAACACGTACCTACCTATGGGTGAGTTCATTCGAGGTTCGACAGCATTTCAAGTTTCAGCAAAAACCTCCGCATGTCCATTTTCAGGGTCTTGTTCGGACGTTTCGGCCTCACAGCTAGGCCACACAGACTTGACTCGGAAAAGGCGCGTCGCCGTCGTCGTCAGGCTATACTAGTCCACTGCTGGACATAGCCCTCCCCTAAAGAGCGCCACGTTGTGCTATCATAGGAGGTAATGCCCACAATCCCCACGCTGGGCATGCGGGTTGGGGATCGCAGTTCGGTGGAATTGTGCTGCAGGGGTAGCTGCTGCCTACCCCCCGAATTGTGTCCCTTAGTCGCCTTTTACGACACCCGCGAAAAGAATTGGTGGTGCTATTCTCTAGGCCGACACCACATAGCAAAAACGCGTCTAGTCCCAAATAGTAATTCGTACATCGATATCAACCCTTTGTATGCCCCCACTGCTGAGGCACGGATCTATTCCTACATCGCAGGAAGGTTAGACCATACTCCAACACGGGGGCCAAGTCCGGGTTGGTGGAAGACAGCGGCGGGCCTTACTGTGAGAAGTTATCAAGCCGCCCGACAATTTGTCAATCTCTTTCTTAAAATATTACAATTTATTCTGTGTGTATAAATAGTAAATGTACATAGTTGCCATATTATTGTATATTGTTCATTGTGTTTTCTATGTGTTATTTTCTTTTGTTACTGTATCGCCTTCTTAATGTTGGTCTTGCGGTGTGTGTGAAAATGCAAATAAATTATTGTATCCATCTATGTTACGTCTTAAAAACCTATTTAGAGGCTAAAAACTCCACCCATGCCGGGATTCGAACCCGCGACCTCTGGCTATCCGTGCCAGCGCTCTTTCCAACCGAGCTAATGGGCGACTCACCGGCATCAGTGAAATTTCGAACCTCTTTACAATATTCTCTGTATTTTTAGCCTCCAAATAGGTTTTCAAAATTGTCCTTCACGGGTTAGTGTATTAAAAAGAATATTATCTTACGTCTGTGAGAGATTTCTTCCAGCAAACCTTGGGGAGTCGAAGTGGAGATGTGAAACGGTTTCTTTACGTTGAAATAACATTGAATTGAATGAAGGGATGGGCCGGAGCCCACACAAAAGTAGGTACGGGGCGAGGGTGCGGATTCTAAAAAACGCATCGCGTCTTCAGGAATTGCGTGTTTCAATAGCAACCATGTATGAAAAAAAGTGATTTTTCCGTAGCGAAAAGGCCTTTTGTATAGGATTCTTATGCTTAAGCATACTTACGAGCGTGTTCAGGCATAAGTAGGTAGGTACAACTGACATCACTGGAACTTAAGCAGCGGCCACACAAGGGACATGGGTCGAGGGCGTGACTTTTCAAAAAATAGTCGTTATCAACCCTTGTATGTCCCCACTGCTGGGGCACGGGTCTCTTCCTACATCGCAGGAAGGTTAGGCCATACTCCACCACGGGGGCCAAGTCCGGGTTGGTGGAGGATTGTAAGACAGTGGCGGGCCTTTTCTACTGTCAGAAGTTATCAAGCCGCCCATAAGGCCTCTGACATGGCTTAACGACTGCCATTATATGACAGCCGGCACCAACGGCTTAGCAAAAAATAGTCTGTAGGTACCTCCTTTAAACTATAAACGGCGCTGACACAAACCGTATCTGCATGAAGGAAGTCCAGAGGACCAGGGAGCTAATTTTCACTTCATTAGCAAAAATTCGTATACGTCTCTAAGGCTTCTGACTTGAAAACATCATAAAAAGTTGAGCGACAGCCAAAATCTGTGTTTTGAACGCCGTGCTAGATTTAAATCGAACCAGAAAATAAATGTCTAATGACTCCGTCGAGCTATCTTATCTTATTTTTATGCGAGAGATGCCTAAGCCTGCGAATATTTTGCGTCTACGCTTTCAATTCGCATTGGCGAGAATTGGCCCCAGCCCTTCTATTACGTAACATTCCACTCTATCGAGTGAAACATTTAGGCGACTCGAAAGTGTCAAAATGTATGCATTTGACAGTTGGAGTAGCTTAAAAAAACTAAAAATAAACGTCACACAACTCAGTGGACTCTTACATAATAGAACTTCAGAAACTAAAAAAACCAAAACTCTTCGAACTTTGTTGAAACTCTATTGAACAAACGTCTATAGTAAACGCGCCTCACATGGCATCTATGATGTAAGTATTCACTGGTTAAATAGAAAAGAATTCAAGTGAGTGATTAAATAGAAAGAAAAAGAAATAACATGAGCACAACAGAAATAAACGAAATATACAATAAAAGAAACAAAAAAAGACATGACAGAAGGTCTAGCCTGTAGTGTGTCTGAATTGCCACTAAAGGCAGCTCAGCGTAAATGAAGTCGATTTTTACTTTTTTCAGCTACTCCAGCTAGGGAGGACAAGATAAAAGTTTCATTCCACTGTTTCTTACAATAATCTCATTAATATTATAAATTTAAAAACCTATTTAGAGGCTAAAAATGTCACCCATGCCGGGATTCGAACCCGCAACCTCTGGCTATCCGTGCCAGCGCTCTACCAATTGAGCCAATGGGCGACTCACGGCATCAGTGAAATTTCGAACCTCTTTACATTACACTATTCTCTGTATTACGTACAGGCAGCGACATCTGACTTAAGCAAATTGCATCACTTACAGCCCCGACTACCTACTTTGCAGTTAGGTTTAACATCGGAACGATATCACTGTACTCACATGATTAAGTATACTATTTTTATTTTTAATGCACTAACCCGTGCTAACCCTTGGCACGGGTTAGTGCATTAAAAAGAAAAATAGTATAATAATATTATAAAGTCGAAAGTTTGTAAGATGGATGGATGTTTGTTAGGTACTCATTCACGTAAAAACTACCGAATGGATTTTAGTGAAACTTTACAAATATAGTTTATAGGAGCACACTGCACTAGCTACCTATAGGCCAATGATTAGGGCTCCGCTTACCTTACGTATTTCTTATGTTGTTATGTTATGAATAGTGCGACTGTAACATCTCAATATTGTCAGGTTATATTTTTTAAATGCGACCCAAAAATTATTTATGTGATAATTTAAATGTCATAATGTTAGTACTTTTGTACGCCACGCTAATAATCGTTATCAACCCTTGTATGTCCCCACTGCTGGGGCACGGGTCTCTTCCTACATCGCAGGAAGGTTAGGCCATACTCCACCACGGGGGCCAAGTCCGGGTTGGTGGAGGATTGTAAGACAGTGGCGGGCCTTACTGTCAGAAGTTATCAAGCCGCCCATAAGGCCTCTGACATGGCTTAACGACTGCCATTATATGACAGCCGGCACCAACGGTTTGACGTGCCTTGCGAAGCACGGAAGCGCTCGGAAAAATGCCACTAGCGGTAGTCACGGGACGCTCACCCATCCCGTACCTGACCGCGCCTGTTGTTGCTTAACCACATGATTGATTCCAATCACTCGGTTCGCCTAGGCCACGAGCGCTTCACGCTAATAAAAGCTACTCGAAATACTAATCCTGCTCAGACGTAGTCGCGGGACCATCTATAATATAAAAAAATTAATCGCTAAATATGTTTGTAAGCGCAAATCTCGAGAGCAGCTGAACCGATTTCGCAAATTCTTTTTTTAGAATATTCCTTGAAGTACGAGGATGGTTCTTAGGGAGAGAAAAAAATCGACTGTAAAGCGGTACAAAGTACGCTGGGCTTATTAGTTATAAATAAATATTCATGGACATATTACACAGAGCCCCATACTAAGTACCTACAACTAAATGACTTTGTTACAGGTGCTATCTCGACAATAGATTTAACACAATAAATACATATAGATAACATCCAAGAACCGAGACAAACTAGAAAAGTTCGTTTCCTAGTTTGACCTGGCCGGGGATCGAACCGAGACCTTCTGTTTTACAGTCAGCGTGCCGAAGCGCTCGTCGCCAAGTCGAACCGATTGATTGGAATCAATTACTTGAGATAAGCAACAACAGGCGCGGTCAGATGCAGCATGGGTGACCGTCCCGTGACTACCGCTAATGGCATTTTTCCGAGCGCTTCGGTGCTTCGCAAGGCACGATGTAACAGCAGTCGTTAAGCCATCTCAGAAGCCTTATGGGCCGTTTGATAACTTCTGACAGTAAGGCCCTCCCTAATATGGTCACTTTAGCAGAACATCTTTCCTTCATCCATTTGACAGTTCTCGAATACACAATCGGGTGATTAGTAGGTATCTAATACCAGGGGCATTATTACGTAAGTGTCCACTGAGTTGAGTGACGTTGAATTTTACTTTTTTTAAGCTACTCCGGCTGTCATATGCATACATTTTTTGACACTTAGGAGACGTCTTAATGCTTCACTAGATAGAGTGGAGTGCTACGTAGGTAATAGGAGGGCAGGTGTACTACTCCTTGGTAGAACTAGTGACCCAGAGGGATATTTTGACACTTCGGACTCGTTAAGATGGACAACCCAACATAGTTGTCCATTACATAATAGTTGCAGGCAGGTATGCACTGCAAATAAATGTTGTAGGTACTACAATATTACGTGCACCACTGTTAGGTCACCGCAGTCATCCACCGGCAGGTACTCCACAACTTTAGAGACCTTGACTCGAATGGTAATGTTCTGTCTGTCAGATAAATTCGTTACGTACGTACTCGCTACGGAATTGGTAGGTAGGTAAGGTAAGTATTTACCGTAGTAGTATATGCAACGTTTTAAGATAAAATCAACATCCAGTTCTTTCGTTGGTGCCGGCTGTCATGTAATGGCAGTCGTTAATCTATGTCAGAGGCCTTATAGGCAGCTTGATAACTTCTGAAGGCCCGCCACTGTCTTACACTGTCCCCTACACCAACCCGGAATTGACCCCCGTGGTGGAGTATGACCTAACCTTCCTGAAATGCAGATATTATTAATACTTTCGTTGCACTTAAATAAATGTAAAATACGGCAATAATGCCTCAAGCATTTTCTACCAGTCAACCGCAGGTGGTGGTTTATCGAATGGTCGTATTGGATCAAGTGTAAGCTATGAATTCTAAGTAGTAGTTCTACAATATAGGCTTCGTGTAAGCTAGGTAATTAGCTATGTTCCTTAATATCGAATAAGTTCTTAGTTCTTCTTCGAAATATACCCATACGAATTCAAAGTCAAACGCTGTAGTTATTTGTATGGCATTACACTACATGGAGCTCCTTAATGCACGTTATTTGGGTGAACACTGATTGATATTATCAAAAAAAAAATACACTTTAAATAAAAAAATATATATATGTTAATTCCATTATGATAATTTTGTTATGTAATTCCAAATGTTCATCTGATTATCAGGGAAAAACCGTTATTGTTAAAGCCAATAACGGTTTCTCATCTAGTCTGTTAGAATATACCTTGGCTACTATCGGATAGAATCGGATATATTCGTGTAAGAGATATATCGGAACTAAGTATATGAGACTTATATATGATGTGAAACACAAGCGCTCTGATAGATCTGCAGTCAGCGAGCATACACTTAGCGGTACCAACCACTTTATACATTTCGATAAAGTTAAAGTTCTAGCCCGAGAAGACCGTTTCTTCCCTAGAATGATACGTGAGGCAATAGAGATCCGCCGGCATCCAAATTTTAATAGAGATCGTGGTTGGAACATACCGGTAGCATGGGAACCAGTGCTTAAGTGCATGAGACCCCCTTGCTAGAAGTGTGACTGTAGAATAAATAATAAAAAATCTATTTAATTTCAATTAATAATCGGTATCTTTAAGTTCATATAAAGTAATTAGTTTATAAATTTAATTTTAACTTCAATTACTAATAATCAATATTGTTGACTTTATATAAAAAATTATTGGTTTGTCTATTTTGGAACGTAACTTCATAATTAACTTTTGTAATTTTTGCCGAGGGTAGTAAACTAACCGTTAATGATTTCTAAAAGACACCAGTCACCTCAGTCATCCGGGACCACGGCACCTGAAAAAGTGCCGAAACGTTGGAAAATTGTAAAAATGTAATAAACGAGCATAAATCCGTATAAAAACAGTTTTAATTATATATGAGACTTAATTTCGAATAACTTTTCAAAATAGTGAATATAAGTTTTATACAGAGCAGGAAGTTAGTATTACACTCGTGTGCTTTCGGCGAAAGCCGAAGCCTACTGTAGAGCCCTAGGTTTATTCTAAAGGCTAACCGACTGTATGTAATTCATTGTATTTTTTGGAAAAAATACCTCTTGCATGAGCTGTTGGTTTTCCAATAAACAATTAAATAAAATATCACAAGCTCTTAATTTAAAGGACAGAGAGGCTTTTGCCGCGTAAAAATATTTTAACTTAGATGGAAGTTTATCTCAAAGTTTTGCATATACTGCATTACCAATTTTTGGGACCATAGTGACACAATGCATGCATTAGTGACCTTGCTCCAAATCCCAAGTTCACAGTGTATTTGTGATTATAGTAATAATAAGCTATTCGTTCCGTCGTTCTTCTATTTTTCACCAGACTGCGCATGTTCGCGCAGGGATTTTCTTAGGGTTCCGTATAGAAAGAGTAACGGACCCTATTTATAACTAAGACTTCACTGTTTGTCCGACTCGACTGCCTGTCATCAGACTGTATAATATCATGAACCGTGACAGCTAGACAGTTAAAATTTTTACAGGTATCGATATCAACCCTTTTATATGACTGTTCCAATGCTAAAATGCTGAGTCGAGTCCACTTTAGGGACTCAATATCTGTTAACTTATTACTGTTGTTTAAATGCTTAAAATTGTTGTTTTTATTTTAATTTTTTAAGTATAATTGTTTCTATATGTCTGTAAAACATATTAGAACTAAAGTGATCAGCTGTCGACAGGGAAATATTAGGTACTTTAGTCTTTTTTTCTCTTTTATGTAAAGTGAAGAATAAATTATTTGTTACCTAATGAATGAAAGTCACATGCATGAAATCACTGTGATATAACAAAGGTATTTTTTTCGTTCTTTTTGTGATGCATGCAGGGCAATACGGCTTTTTTTTCTTAGCATATTGTGTGTTTAGTTTTAAGCAATGTAAGTTTTAATTTCTGAACCGATAATAAATATATTTCATTTTCATTTTCTATTGTTTTTACTTGTGTTCGTATTTAATTTCATTGTTATTATATATAGTCCATTTCGGTATGTTCGTTTTTAGTATTGTGTTCGTAAATAAATATACTTCTACTTCTTCTAAAGCACGGGTCTCTTCCTGCATCGCAGCAAGGTTAGACCATACTCCACGACGGGGGCCAAGTCCGGGTTGGTGGAGTACCGTAATTTGTAAGACAGTGGCGGGCCTGTCAGAAATTAGCAATCTGCCCATACGACATCGGATATGGTTTAACAACTGCCATTACATGACAGCCGGTACCAACGGCTTAACGTGCTTAGCGAAGTACGTAAGCACTCGGAAAGAATGCCCCTAGCAGTCACGGGATGGTCACCCATCCAGCACCTGACAGCGCTCACTCGATTCCACTGCGATACCTGCATTACCCACTATGATATCACAACGTGGCGCTCTTTAGGGGAGGGCTAGGTTCAGCAGTGGACTAGCATAGCCTGACGACGACGACTCGGTTCCACTAGGCAAACGAGTATCGTTATGCCAAATTTTAGCTCTCTAGGACTTATCGTCTCTGTGTTAGCCGCGGACAGATAGACACAGGCAGGTATGACAAATCTATAACAAGTTCCTTGTTGATTACGGAACCCTGAACGCGCGGGGGGGTTAATTAATTACCGTGCCTATTTCATACATACATTTAACGTCACGCTTCTATCCCGGAGGGGTGGGCAGAGATCAGGGTCTGGTCTGCCACTACCTGTTTCAAAGAACTACAATTCGATGTGCGAAGTATATCAACCCAAATATTAATATATAAGTAGGAAAACTTGGCTAACCAATAAATAAATATTCATGGACACGTTACACAGATCTCGTTAGCAACTTAATGACTTGTGTTACAGGTGCCAACTCAAAGGCACGCTAAGCCGCTGGTGCCAGCTGTCATGTAATGGCAGTCGTTAAGCCATGTTAGAGGCCTTATGGGCGGCTTGATAACATCTGACAGTAGGCCCGCCACTGTCTTACAATCCTCCATCATCTCGGACTTGGCCTCGTGGTGGAGTATGGCCTAACCTTCCTGCGACGCAGGAAGAGACCCGAACCTCAGGAGTAAAGTCATAAAAAGGGTTGAAATCTAAGTAAAATTTATAGTCAAGAAATAAATAAATACTTTTATTATTATTATAATAGGCTATTGGAAAAAGTATTACTTACCTATAATAATACATTTGTATTTTCGATTTAAGGCAATTGAACTAAGAAATGGGATCATTTATACAAAAAAAAGAGGATGAAACTTGATAATTTTGTACCTGTAGTTATTTATCGAACAGCCAGGATTGGTCGAATCTATAATGACGTCATTATAGACATTAATTACAGATTAGTAAATATAGCAAGAACCCGAGAGTTGACTTGAGGTTTGTTTGTTTGCTGACCAGTGACATCACTAATTGCTATGCGACGCCATATTGCTCAAGATAGGAGCCTTTTGGTCCGGTCTGTTAGGACTGATTTCTATATTATACTGATCTCATATTGAACAAATATCAAAATCACCTTTTCCCAAACAGATTGATTTTCTAAATGTATTTCTAAATAGTTTTATTTCCGCTATTCACAATAACGGAAATAAAACTATCAATTTCATGTACAGTTCGTAATAACTCTCAATTTTTAAACCTTACTAGTAACGAAATTCTTTTCTCTTTAAGAAAGAAAAACAATACCTATCAATAATGACTTTAACACAAATAATTTTAGCTTACTAATATTAATTACCTAATTTAGTACCTACTCTTTGATATGATTATGTATATTTTTTTGCTTATTGTCAATAATGTGTCTCTGTGTGTTAATACACACACACAATTAGTACTAATAACTATTATCTATAATTGTCTAATATTATCTAATCTAGATTATTACTAGATATTCTATTATCGTCCAATAAACAATCTTTACTTTCGTTCACCATATTCACTTGAACTAAGTTTAGACCACAGTACCGGTTTAGGTTATTCATCTCAGCTTCGTGCAATGTATCGTTTATCAATTTCTCTGCTAGACTCATTTGATCTTTGCTTAATTCTCTCATTTTCATCGCTACCAAATTCCCGAACACATCAAATCTGTCAGGTGCGTGGCGTTCTTTAAATTCCATGTCATACCCTTCGTTATGTGCCTTTTTTGGTACATGAGTTTGTGAATCTTCTGAGTCGTATGTCTGTTTGAGGTCAGGTTTTATGTCTTTTTTTTCTGAAGAAACTACTTCTTGGCTGCGTTCTTCGTCAGACACGGAAAGGACAAAGACCCCACTGCCCGAGCCTGAATTGTTGTCTTCGTCGGGAATTTTGAATCGTAACGGAACAGACTGGTTTTGACTTGCTTGCTGAAATATATTTATAAAGATTATTAGAAGAGGCCAATTAAACAGTACCTGAGACTTTCATCATCGTCATCATAATCAGCCGTTGTCACTCCACTGCTGGACATAGGCCTCTCTCAAGACACGCCACTGAGGCCGATGTTCGGCTCTCCTCTTCCAGTCTCTGCCCACCGCTTTTGAATACTGCCGCTCCCGCTGGTCAAAGGGCATCCCATTCTGCGTTTTCCGCTCAAACATTCATGGCATGGTTAATTTATGAAACTGACTCAAGCGAAGGGCTATCATCAGTCACACAATATTTATAATAAATTCAATATAATAAACAATCATTGCTTTACAGGGGATAATCATTGCTTTACAGGAGATTGGGTTGCCCTGGAAAATAATATTGCCAAGGTGGACGAATGTAGGTTGTTGGGTAAAGTTGGGGGCGGCGGAGTAGGATTTGGTTGGTGTGTAAAGTTAGGTTTTGTTCAAGTTTAATTTGATTATGATAATGGCGTGTTCTGAACGTACCTCCTCTTCTATGGCCGTCATAACGTTCGGATGCTTCTGACGAATATGCCGCGCTAAGTTCCCTGTGCACCCTTTGACAAGGCAAGACAGAACTTGAGGGCAATACTTGCAGGTCGCTTTCCTTCTGTTACGATCGACTGACTCGCTCATATAAAAGTGATTCCAGTAGGGCGATCTGCGTCTGCTTCCGTAGAATACTTCCATCGTTGAATCGAACTAATGGCGCTATATCACTGCGGTAAATAATAAACAGATTCGAAAAGAATCACGCACGGTAAACGAATGAGTGACTGAGTTGGTGGAACCGTGGATTTGGAAAATCAAAATCCTTTGACTTTGACTCATTGCGATGCGTCATACTGGCGATACGTCAACGTTGGTTTTCTCTCGAGAAAAATTAAGGATTGAAATTCACAGTTGAGCATAACGTTGAATAAAAAAGTGTGGGACAATTCCTTTGACAGCTAACGTCATTAACCTCTGGAACGCCGAAGCGCGGATCCGCGCGGCAGTACTAGAATGCCTAAGCGCGTATCCGCGCGCATCCGATATCGTGTAGGTTTTGCGCTATTTTAATCAATAATACAAGGGAACAGAGTTTAAAATAGTGTTTTTCTTAATCCTAATGAACGAATGAACCATAAACAATAGTCACCCACAGAGTACAATGTCAAAAAACCGGTCAATTCAAGTGGTTGAAATTCAAACTTGCCGAGTGCGCGCAAACAACTACGAGGTAGACAAAAAAGTGAAATTCTAAGGAAAATAAGCTTATTTACGAAATAAGGGGTAAGTAATCATTATTTATAGTTCTTCTGCTATCCACATAAATAAAATTTTGATTGAATCTATGCATTATTATCGTATTATCTTGAAACCAAACTAACATTCTAAAGTACTTGGAATGTTTGTTCCATGTTTGTACACATCTCTCAGTATGTTTGTATTGACTTACTTGTATCATTTTGATGGGAATTTTGTCCCTTTTATATATTTCAATTCAATAATTACGTTGGATAAATAGTGTAGCAGATAAATGCCTTTTTTGGCCATCATGTCTAAAATACACGCACACATGCACACATACGATGTTGTATGTTCACTCGCCGCGTAAGCGCGGATCCGCGCGACTATACAGGTGGCTCTTTCCTATTTCGAAACACATCATGCCATGTAAACATTGAACATTTTAATATGAAGACATATTTTACGATTTAGAAAATAGCATAATAATGATAATATAAGTTTATTTCCAATTTTAATTTATAAAAAAATATCTAATATATAATTAATTATATAATAATAATTATTATAATACATAACTAATAACTCCATTTTTTTTCCTTTCTTTACTTTAAATAAGTTTGTAAATTCTTCAAGCTTTATATGTATATTTATTTATACTAATTATCTGATTGAAATGCTGTTAGGATATGATCTTTTTGTTGGAGTTGCGTTACACGATAAAGTTCTATTCGTCACTCACGTGTCACGCGTTTTCCCGTTGTTTGTGTAATATACCGCTTCATTCCAAAAGGTCGTATCCTAACATCATTTGAACCTGATAATATTATATTATGTTTATTATATATTAAATATAAATACTATATAATATAATAAATATCGCGTCGATCTTGCCCCCGATAAACATAGTCTTTCTTACAGAAGAAATAATGGCGGATTTACCACTCCAACCATCGCTAGTACTGGGCATGGTCGTCGATCGTACTCCTGAAAGTAGTTTTAGGGTACGGAGCAACGACCAAGTAATATTAGAGAGGAGTGCGTCAGGGAGTCTTAGAGTAGGTATAAATCTATATTTAGTGAACAATTTTATTTTGTGTCTAATGCATATTTTATGATTTGATAAATGTACAAAATTTTTGCAGCAATTTAGGCCCCAAGAAATTCTTGGAGGGGAAAGGGTTGAGGTGGTTGAGGCCACGCAGCCTTTTTCACACGGACAGTGTATGTATACTTTTTTACTTATTGTGTTGCCTATTATTATTATTATCCCCAGCAAACTAGGGATACATTTTGTGTGTGAAAGAATGTGTAAGCCTTGGCAGACCAACATTATTAAAAAAATTGTAAAAATGTAAATATTGTTTATCAATAAAAATATTTTACTCTATCCTAACTATTTATTTACACCATCTCAATAATATTAAATAATAAAACGTAATTGTAATTGGTACGAAATGTCCCTAGCTTTTTAGCGTCTATACGACCCCCTGTATAGTCGCGCGGATCCGCGCTTAGGCAGGTGAGTAAAGATTACTTCGCGCGGATACGCGCTTCGGCAATTGAACGCAGTAGGCCGTTCACTCACACATGTATAGAACAGTAGAAATGTGGTGCGAGAATATGCTGTGTTTATAGTTTATTTTCTCAAAAAAGTTGCTCCACAGAGTACTACTGTCTTATACACATCGACAGTCCATTTATTGAACATTGCGATACCGCTACTTCCAGAGACAAAAGAGTAGATCTTCATAAAAAAAAGCTTGAACGAAAATAACCTACTCTAAACACAATTGTTAGATTCATTTGGCAAAAAAATGTTCATTAGAAGGATTATGCGATTTATTGATAACTATAAATGAAAAAGGACATTATATTTTACCTAAATAAGCACGAACATATGACTTACATCAATGTGACGATGTGTTGTGAGCCTCGAAAAGTGAGCAACGAACAAGTGCAAAATGGCGATTCTTCTGGAGAAATGTGGACTTTTGATAATAGTTTTTCGGCGACAATTTTCTCTAGAAATGCGCTGTTTTTCATGTTAATGAATTCTTAGGTACATGGTGAATAGTTAGTGCTAAGTAAAAGTAAAAATAAAACAAAGTAGTTGACAGAAAACATCATCAATGCAGGAAGAAGGGAAAAAAAAACACATTGTTTACTTTTTGAGGCTGTAAAATAAAAATAAATGACGACCTTACAATCTTATTGTGTTTATATTACTTGTTCGTTATTGGACTTTCCATAACAATCATAAATTTCATAGGTTCCATACATTTTTCCAAATTTCCAAGACATTATCTAACACGCTGTCACTCGCGCTAATTTACACCGTTACGCCCGGCGCACAAGGGTGCAACATTTTCGGTGGCTCTGGCATTCCAAAGGTTAATGTTTTGTTTCGTTTGCATTGACATGCATTTTCAGTTTGCATGACTTTTATCGTCTTTCTCCCTGTGTGAATCATTAGTCATTACGGTCGTAGATAGGTTTTACTTTTTACTCCCTCTACGATTACGGTGAGTCAGTCAGTCACATTGATACTGGTGGTCACACACAATATAAAGAGGAAGGCCACACAGAAGGGACCGGAACGGACGTTAGGCGAGGGTGCGGAAAAGACCGTACGTACGTCTCTTCTGTATGGCCAGGGAATTACTACTTTTCTTGCATTGCCTCCTTCCTTTTTCATTTGTGTGTTAGTGTAACTGACTGACGCACTGTAATGAATGATACACGGATTGACTAACTCTTATACATAAAAGGAAGATAGAAAAGTTTAGTACAGAAATACAAATACATAGTAATGTTATCATCGACTAAGTCCGCAACTGAACATTAAACATTAGCGTTATTCCAGGGGCCACAAAAACGACGGGGGCGCGCAAAAGACGCGACGTGTTTTATAGAATTCGCGCCGTTTGCTTGCCCCGTGTCTTCGCGCCCTCGCCCTACGTCCCTTCTGTGTGGTCGCTCGCTGCTCTACGAAATATGTAGGTTGGTACCAACCTACCCTACTCTCACAACTCCTACTTGAAAAATTGAGCCATCTAGTGCCAATCACAAGTACTAATTTGGATAATGCCACCTAGTGTCGAGTAGTAGAAGTTAACAAGGAAAGTACTAGAATAATAACTAGATGGCAGTAAAAGCAAGCGAATAGAATGGAGTTGCACGTTTCATTATTCGCTAATAGATGGCGACGAAATGAAATGGCATTGAGGCCGCATGAAAATATAGCAAGTTTCACAACGATATTTTTTTTATTAAATACTCATGAACACATTACACTGACTAGACTACGAGTATAATACCCAGTACAACTGACTTGTGTCATAGGTGCAAGATCAAGATCCGAGACAAACTAGAAAAGTTCGTTTCCTAGTTTGATCCGGCCGGGGATCGAACCAGAGACATTCGGTTTTAAAGTCAGGGTGCCAAACCGCTGCGCCACCGAGGCCGACAATCAATCTTCTATGTGTAATAATCTTCTTCAATCAATCAATCTTCAAGGTGCAGAAGGAAGCCACTGTTTATTTTATCAATTCATTTATTTATAAAATACAAAAAATACACAAACCAAATTCAGGTGAGGCTGCGATATAAATACAATTTATAAAAACACATGGCCTTCTTTATAAAAATACAACTCCTTAAAACACTCCAAACACGCCCACTAAAATAGTCTGTGGTGGCGATTTTACAAGGAAAATCTCAACCACAGATTAAATAAACGGACTCTGAGGAAAGCTTTAGAGGAATGGTGTTTTTTTAAAATACAACCGTTGAAGTAAAAGTCGAGCTGAGATTCTTAGCAAAATTATTCATAACCGTAAATATAATTACAAAAAGTCTTACAGATTGGATGGAATTGATTATTTGTAGCGAATATAGTAAAAAAAAAATGGAATGCCTAATTTTTTTTCACACCGAGAATAAAGAGTCACAATTTAAAAATAAAGATTAGATTCCAAAATTAAAATAATACCATTACTACATTGTCTCTTCAAAGACTGCCTGTAAGCTTAATCTATGGCCTAATTGAATTAAAGGTGTAAAAGTGTGTAAAAACATTGTAAAGTCAACTAATAAAATAAAAGGTGAAGGCTGTTCATTTGTACATTTTTTTCCTTTGCTGATCAAAGTTTAATTGTTTCATAAATATTAGTTATTTAATGTTACAAAATAAGTAAATTTTTGCACTAACAATTTTAAAACGTGCACATTTCACATTGTATGAATGCATTCTTGTATATTGTAGGGAATAACTAACACAATATAAGTGATGTACAAACTGCAATACATTTATGAAGAAAAAAAATTCCACAAACTTCGCACAATATTTCGTTTCTTAATAATTATTGTAATAAACTTAGTAACTTTTAATAAATTTGTTCCGATCGTTTGATGCACAATTAAATCACGGACATTTAAAATAAATTTTAGTTTTCTTATACGTAACTGGAAGAGATCTCTCACAGAGGTAAGCTCGCCTTTGTACATGTTTTTCCTTGTTGTGTTTTTCGTGTGCAATAATGTATAAATTAAAACCTATTTCAAGGATTTAAAATTTTGGAACCATGTTTTCCCAAAACAAAACTTGGTAAAAGTTTAGAATGCCTTGCCTTGAATGTCCGCAATTCAATCATCCGCCATACCCTCCGAACACATTCATCAAAAGTGTACCGATTTCTAAGTAAATACTTAACTGTAGTGCCGTCTCTACGAATCTCCCAGGGAAGAGCGCGACAGAACGTTACCTTGATACAGCCCTCTTTACATTACTCCCGTACAACATCTTAGGGAGAAGGAAGTGGCTGAAAACCAGCGCTGTCCGGGGCTGACCCGGGTCAGCACCAGCTGAGCCACTAGCTTTTGCCTTATTTTATAATATCTAGTTTTAAGTCTTACTTTGTTTAAGTTGTTTTTGATGAGGCAATAAAATTCTTTTTATTCTATTCTTATTCAGTATTTACTTAGTGAAAATCTCAATTCAATAAGCGGCCCTAATTTTACTAAAAAATACAAAATACATTGCGAGTGAAACAGCATGCCCTTACGTCAGAACAGCCTTTACAGACGAACCATAAAATACGCTCTAAACGCAAAATATTGTTTTAAACATAAAAAGGTGATGTCATCAAAAAAAAAAAAAACAAATCAGGTACCTACTTACAGCCTGTTAGCCTTTAGAATATACCTCGGGCTCTAGAGTAGGCTTCGGTTTTCGCCGAAAGCACACGAGTGTAATACTACTTCCTGCTCTGTATAAAACTTTTATTCACTATTTTGAAAAGTTATGTAAAGTTAAGATATTAGTTCAGATATTTCTATTACACGAATATATCCGATTCTATCCGATAGTAGCCGAGGTGTATTCTAAAAGCTAACAGACTGTACTTACCCTAAAATTTTTACAATATACAGCAAAAGCAAACTTTTTTCCCCATTGAAATTAAAGCGTGGGACACAGGACGTGGGTGCCCTAGTCGGACCGAGTGATTGGAATCAATCACTTGAGTTAAGCAACAACAGGCGCGGTCAGGTGCAGGATGGGCGTCCCGTGACTACCGCTAGTGGTATTTTTCCGAGCGCTCCGTGCTTATTTTACGCGAGTCACGTTACCCCGTTGTTGCCGGCTGTCATGTAATGACAGTCGTTAAGCCATGTCAGGGGCCTTATGGGCGGCTTGATAACTTCTGACAGTAAGGCCCGCCACTGTCTTACAAACCTCCACCAACCCGGACTTGGCCCCCGTGGTGGAGTATGGCCTAACCTTCCTGCGTTGCAGGAAGAGACCCGTGCCCCAGCAGTGGGGACATACGAGGGTTGAAATCGAATCGAGTGTTGCGGTCACCAGATTTCATGTTCATAATACCATTTCTGTGAAATAGGCCCCAAACGCCGCTGATGTCAAGCGAAGGAACCCGTTCCTAATTCATTAAGTCGCTGTCGATCTTCTGCGTTCATATTGTTAACTGTCCATTCATATCTTATATACTAAACAGCATAGATTGTTATAAACGATCCCTTCACAGGTAAGCTTAGTAAAGCGGTTAGAATTTGACGTATGTAAAGGTATTTTTTTCAAAACGCTGCATAACAAATAGTCTGTGGCAGTGACTTCAGAAAAGAGACTCGAACACAGACTATTTATATTGCGGTTATCCCCCTCAGTCCTGCGCCTTCCCTATATAACTTTCAACGTATACAACTGTGTGCGAAAGAGGAATGTTAATTAGCTTTGAGGAGTAATATTAATGACACAAATTGTAAATCGCATATCTGTGGATATCGGAGACATGACATTAATAATTTAATACGCGATTGTACGACAAAACAGCGCTGAGGGCTCACTCCCTCGGCACAACGCTGAGTCAGCTGCTTTTGTGGCAATTTAGACACACCACAGGCTAAACCTATGTCTTTTTTTTTGTTTAGTTTTTTGTGTATTTAATTCATTAGCGTTGTGCTCATATTATGTAAATTTATCTGGTTATTTTGTTTCTATTATGTGTTCTGTTGGTAAAATAAATGTCTTTATTTCTTCTTTTCTGTCTTTCACAAAAGTCAATAGATAATTCCTTTTTGCACACCGATATAAAACGTTAAAATATACATAAGGAATACTTGATGGTTTCCTCTGTTATTTTCCTGTTCAGTATTGAGGAGTTAAGGAGGCCTTAGGGCGGCTTGATACCTTCTGACAGTAAGGCCCGCCACTGTCTTACAATCCTTCACCAACCCGAACTTGGCCCCCCTGGTGGAGTATGGCCTAGCCTACCTGCCATGCAGGAAAAGACCCGTCCCCCAGCAGTGGGGAGATACAAGGGTTGATATACAAAAAAGTTATAATTTCTAATGACCGTTTCAACAATTGAATTTTCTCGAGGTAGCCTATGAGCGTACCTACAAACAGATTGATTATAAAAATCGACCGATAGACGATTGTGAAGACTACCGCTAATAAAAAGGTACAAATTTCATTACTTACATACATTATTGGGTGTAAATCTGCCCCAGAGATAGAACTGTTTTCTTGACACTCATACGTAGTCGACTAAATAATATCTAGACGCCAAAATGCTTTGAAACGCATTGAGTGAATTTATTTAATATTCGAGCTGTGCCCCGCCCACTGCCTCTTCAATTGAGAAATTCTTCGAGCTACGGTGGCGGAGAGTCGCTGGATGCGGACGGCACAAGACCGTGAAGCTTGGAAAACCATGATAGCGAGGACATATCCTGAAGTGGGCGTGAAATAGCTGATGATGATGAGGATTTAATAACCATATCACATCACACTTCACACTAATGTTATAAAGGCGAAAGTTTGTGAGTCTACTGACACCCTGGACTAACACATAGGCTACGTTTTACTGCGGGAAAATATCTTATTCCCGTGGGAAAATCGATAAACCGCGGGGCACAGCTAGTCGCACAAATATTATCCCTTCTAAGTCCCAAAGTCCTCAAGTGATCACAAAAACTATTGTTATTTTCAAGGTCCGGCCTTACGAGGTTATAAAAGCGAAACCAGTGGCGTAACGACACCATCAGAGGTCCGTGGCAAATTCATGGGATGTGGTGCCCTCCCAGAAAAATCTGTGCTATGAACGTTGGTATTTAACTAACGGTTGCATTGTAAAATTGATCGATTCATTTTCATTTGAATGCTTTGAACTACTTCACTTATATCCGACTATAAATGACATATTGTTGTGCTCTACATAATTTCTACTAATGCTAAGAAAATTGCATCTTACGAACTACTGAAAATATCAATTAGCTCAGTCTGTATCAATAAATATCTCGATAGATACAATAATAATTTAATTTAATATATTCATAATTTCGAACCGATTCATTGATAAAACATTAATTTTTCACATTTACAAAACTACTAAGAAAAAAAAATAGGTAACTTCAAATTCAATCAAAGCTTACTAGGTACTGTTTGAGACTCAATTTCGAACCGACTCCAAAAAGCAGAAAGTTGTCATTATGTTTTATGTATGTCCAGCGATAATTCTTTAACTTGCTGTCAGATCATGTGATTCAGACGATGTACTACTTGGAAAAAAATACATTTAGTTATGGGTATACTCTGTGTACCTATAACTATTGTCATGTTAATTTTAGTCAAAATAAATTACATGATCTTGATTCTTTTATTGTCAGAGAGGCGCCTCAGAGATGGTCCCATGTAAATTTGTTCAACATCTGTTATCGACATCTAGGCTAAAGTTATCGAACTGTTCTTTCTATTGTGTATTGTTCTTGAAATCGTTTTTTGTCTGCTATTTATACACTACTTTTAATTAGTCCTTTAACAGAGAGAATTGTACCAATCTGTGGGTTAAACGGTTATGCAATGTACATTAACATAGTAAAAAATCCATATGAATTGTAGTACCACGGAATGACCCCAGACGACCCTCGTGTTCAGAAAGAAGTTAACCTTGTCCTTAAGAGTTAATCTGTGGCGTAAAAAAAAACACAAACCTTCAGAAACATCTTCTAGCGAGTCTACAGTACAAAACGGTACATATTTCAATGTCCTCTGAGACGGCCTAGTTGACTAACAATGGTACCACTAGGAGAGCTGTCCATTTTAAGCCGATTTGTTGTGTGATGGTGTTTGTACCTCCATAATATCCGTAGACCAGAGGGTCGGGCCGAAGACCCGCGTGGTTAATATCGGGTATTGGCGATTCTGGAACGGACACAGAAGTTATATTAGTTTCGAATGGCAAAATAGAGTTTCTAATGTTAGTGTGAGTTAGTTGTGGGACTGTGAGACATTTTGTGGAACGGATGCTGGAGTTATATTAGTTATGACTTGCAAAATACAGTTTCTAATGTTAGCGTGAGTTAGTTGTGGGACTAGGAGGTGTTTCACGGAACGGACACGGGAGTTATATTAGTTTTGAATTGCAAAGCACAGTTTTTAATGTTAAGTGTGAGTTAGTTGTGGGACTGTGAGACATTTTGTGGAACGGATGCTAGAGTTATATTAGTTTCCAATGGCAAATGCAGCTGCAAATGTTAGCGTGAGATAGTCGTGCTAATGCAAGGTGTTTTATACAATGGACGTAATATTAGTTTTGAATGGTCATACACGGTTATTAATTAAATTATTTTTAATACACTAACCCGTGCTGAAGACAATTTTAAAAACCTATTTAGAGGCTAAAAATTCCACCCAAGCCTGGACTCGAACCCGCGACCTCTGGCTAACCGTGCCTAACCGTTATTAATGTTAGTGTGAAAAACTCGTGGGACTGGTAATTGTTTTATTAAGTGGTTACAGGTTTTTATTAGTGTCGAATGGCAGAATGCAGTTTCTAATGTTAGCGTGAACTGTGTGTTAGGTGTGAAACTCTTCACTGTCCCCCAACACGTGTTAGTTGTGGGACTTTGAGGGGTTTCACGGAACGAACACGGGAGTTATATTAGTTTTGAAGGGCAAATTGATGGAGCGGTGTGTGAACGCCTGCTTCTCAATCGGGAGGTCATGAGTTCGAACCCCGATCATGTATATTAGTGCACTGCTGGCCTTTTGGAAAGAGATTGACTGGCTGAAGTGACCATACAACCCTGCTACGTACAACGGTCCAACTATGAGGCTAAGTGCGGAAACCATAGGACATACCGACTAACCCACAGGCTCACAAATAGGAGGATTCCACATTATGGCAATCCTACGTACTGCAATGATTCAAAGTAATAAATCGTATTTCAGCAATAAAGTCAAAGTAAAGTCGCTGACGGTGAAGGAAAACATCGTAAGGACACCCTAGTGTCTGAAGTGTTAACGTACCTCAGCGCTTGCTACGTACAATGGCCCAACTATGAGGCTATTACGGAAATATCAGGTTTAACTAACAATGTTAGCGTGAGTTAGTCGTGCGACTGTGACACATTTTATGGGACAAACATGGACGTTTGTGTTAGTTTTAAATACCGAAACACACTTTCTAATTTTATCGTGCGAATAAAATTAGAAAGTGTGTTTTGTCAATAGGTGGTAAGGTCACACAGTTTAAAGGTTAGCTTCACATTGTTAAATAAGTGCTGTGCTTTCAAAGCGCTGGCGTGAGTGAAGAGATTGTGTAGTTACTTAAATACAAATATAACAGAGGTATGGAAATTAATTACTAACTTGATTCCGGGATTGCTTACTTAAATTCTTATCGAAAGACCAGGGGGAGTCTCAAAAATGCATAGTTGTTGAATAGAGTTATATTAGTCCGGTAGTGGACGTTTCAATCACACTATCGATAGTCTAGTAACTCTTCCACTATAAATGGAAATTTCCCGCCAGGCAGATCGTATGCCTGGGGACGGCAGTCTTTTTAATCTGTGGGGACGGCCGGTCTAACTGTTGCTAGTCGCACGTTGTATTTATGTAGTGTCATGTGAAACACTTTGATTGCGCGATGCAGGAATGTTGGAGTTTGTAGTGCGCGCTCAGAGTTGACATGTGCTTGCCACAGAGGATATAACAATTCTATTTACTTGGAGATAATACAGGGACAGATAAGGAATATTTTATGGAACATTTCTTTATTGAATACTAGCTGACCGAGCGAACTTCGTACCGCCTAACAGTCGATTCTTCATTTTTTCTCTCCGTAAGAACCATCCTCGTACTTCTAGGAATATTCTAAAAAAAAGAGTTAGCGAAATTGGTTCAGCCGATTTCGAAATTTGCGCATACCAACCCATTCAGCGATTCATTTTTATATTATAAGATTAACTGTGCATTTGAGAGACTCGCCTTTTGGCCTTCTGTATTATTTTATTCAATTAATTGTCTTAGAAATAATGGGATCTTGTTAGGAGGTTAGTTTCTCGTAACAATTTATGTATGAGATTTCGTATGACTTGAGAAAATATGGTCGGAGTGGAGTTTATTTTTCTTCACTACAATTCGAACACTAACATTGTACATTGATGTTCCGCAAACAGAATGTAAATTCTGTTTGTGCTGCACTACCCTATACACATTTACATATGTACCACTACAACATCCGGGCGGTCCCTTCACCCATCTAGTGTGAGTGAAGATGCCACTGGACGCTGTATAAATCATCTCATTACGTAGATGCAAAAGGCCAATCTAACCCTATCTATTTCTAGTTCAGCAACACTAAGGTTACCTGGACGGTAATGCTGTTAGGATTAAGTTGTCCTTTGTCCTTTTTAATTTGTTTTAATTGTAAAAACGGTTTTTACACGGATTTCACTCGTTTATTTTACATTTTTACAATCTTCCGACGTTTAACCTCATAAGGCCTGACTTTGTAAATAACAATTGTTTTTGTGATCACTTGAGGACACTGGGCCTTAGAAGGCCTTGGGCCTTAAGCACCTTTTCAAAATTGTAAAAAAGTAAAATAAACGAGTAAAATCCGTGTAAAAACAGTTTTTATTATGTGTAGTGCTCGCGTTAACATTAGAACATACTATATTGTTTTAATGGTGCAATAAAGAATTTAAATAATAGTAATGAAATCTTTAAGTTGAAATAAATTCTGCACTTCTAAATTTATTAACCTAATATATCGCACCCTCAGAACGAAAGAGGCCTAAGTCAAAAAATAGTTTAAATACTCAAAAAAATCTTAAAAATTGAGTACCTAACAATCATAGAGAGACATAAAAAGGTATGCTCTATCCGATGAAAAGTAAAACAAAGGCACTTATTGTAAAAAAAGAGCATAGCGAATCTTCCGTCCACGGAATACCTTTTTATGACTCTATGATTGTAACTCAATTTCACAATTTTTTGACTTAGGCCTCTTTCGTTCTGAGGGTGCGATATGTATTTGTAAAAAACAAACGCCAAGCCGAGCCGACCAGCCACCGAGCGTCATGCAAAATCCGAAGTCCACACCACTAACCTCCTCACGACGTAGGCCCCATAAATGGCGCCCACTAGCGCCATTGTGGTCGCGGAGGGCGCCAAGGATTGGGCGCCCCCGTATCGCGCTTGGCCGCACGCAGGCGGACACACCGGGATGATGGTCTCTGGGGTGGCATGCGGGGTACAATAAGCCAGAGAAAAAAAAACACAAAAACAGCAGAAAAATACACAAAAAATACTATTAAAAAAACGCCGGAAACTGTTTTCTTGCATATTGTAACAAGATTGCAGTTCCCGCGTTTGTGGGAGACGCGTAAATATAAATTATTCATCTATTTGTAACTACGAAATTATGAAAAATAATGTTTGTCTAACTTGCAAAATTAGCATCTAGCATCAGAGACGCGTAAATATAAATTATGTATTTGTAACTACGAAATTATGCAAAATAATGTTTGTCTAACTTGCAAAATTACCATCTAGCATCATCAGTATGTCTCTGTAGTTTAACTACAAAATGATAAAAAAAATACATATACTAAACTACGACTTATATAAAGTAAGTGTAACTTTATAGCACTTAATATTCCACCTCTTTTAATAAATGGCGCCCCCTAGCGCCAGTGACCCTGGAGGGCGCCAATGACTACCGAGTTTGGCCGCACGCCAGCGGACCCACCGCAATGATGGTCTTTGGAGTGGCATGCGGGGTACAATAAGCGAGGCAAACCACACAAAAACAGCAGAACCTTCACAAAAAAAAACTTATATTGCATAGGATGAACTGAGTAATCATGGCACAAACGGGATTGCACTGAAATTGTATTCTAAGGAAATAAAGAATGCAGGTTGGTTTTTTGTCTTTTTTTTACATCATTTTGCACTTTTTGCCGTTTGTGGGAAAAGTGCAAATAAAATATTTATCTATATAAGTACGAAATTATTAAAAAGTACTAAGTACATTCGCCTAGCTTACTACTTAGATGCAGCATCACAATGATTAGCTAGAGAGCTTTACTACAAAATAGTTAGGAAATACATAATTATACTAAACTTCAATTTAAATTAAGTAAGTCTCCTCTATATATTTAGCAATTAAGATTACCTCTCTCTCTCTCTTAGGCACCCCCTATGGCCGTAATGATCCTGAAGGGCGCCAATGACTTGGCGCCCCCGTATCGCGCTTGGCCGGGACACGCTGATGACACGGACACGGGACAGGATGATGGTCACTTGGGTGGCATGCGGGATACAATAAGCTAAAGAAACAACACAAAAACAGGAGGTATCCTTGTTATACGCGGGCCATTTCATCACGCCTCCTTATCTCATACAACTCACCGAACAGCTCCACCACGCCCTCGTCCGCTCCAAGCTAGTTTTGCGCGCGGCATTTGACCACGCCTTCCTGTTTCATACAACCCATACAACTCACCGAACAGCTCCACCACGCCCTCATCCGTGTCACGCCTTCCTATCTCTTACAACTCACCGAACATCTCCACCACGCCCTCGTCCGCTCCGAGCTTGTTCTGCGCGCGGCATTTGACACGCCTTCCTATCTCATACAACCCATAGATCTCATACAACCCATACAACTCACCGAACAGTTCAACCACGCCCTCGTTCGCTCCAAGCTTGTTATGCGCGCGTCATATGACACGCCTTACTATCTCATACAACCCATACAACTCATACAACTCACCGAACAGTTCCACCACGCCCTCGTCCGCTCCGAGCTTGTTTTGCGCGCGGCATTTGACACGCCTTCCTATCTCATACAACCCATACATCTCATACAACCCATACAACTCACCGAACAGTTCAACCACGCCCTCGTTCGCTCCAAGCTTGTTATGCGCGCGTCATATGACACGCCTTACTATCTCATACAACCCATACAACTCATACAACTCACCGAACAGTTCCACCACGCCCTCGTCCGCTCCGAGCTTGTTCTGCGCGCGGCATTTGATACGCCTTCCTATCTCATACAACTCACCGAACAGTTCCACCACGCCCTCGTCCGCTCCAAGCTTGTTATGCGCCCGTCATTTGACAACCCTTCCTAACTCATACAACCCATACAACTCATTCAACTCACCGAACAGCTCCACCACGCCCTCGTCCGCGCCAAGCTTGTTCTGGGCGCGGCATTTGAAAATTCCATATTGCCTCTTCTCAATCGTGATCACGCGAATTGTCGTGTCTGTAAACTCGTCAGCGGTGGCGAAGTGCGATATCCTGAAAGAGTAAGATTTAAATAGAAGAATGATATAAACAAATTTTTATGTAGCCTATACAGGGTGTCTCATTCAAATCGGTCAGTATGGGAAAGTCTGAAACTATAAGACATACGAAGATCTGTTCTGAGGAACCATGTCATCGATTTTAATAACAAGAAAAACTGCATTCATACATTTTAAAAAACATCTGTACTCCGTTCGGGATCGAACCCGGTTGTTTTGGTCGCGCCAACCTCTCCCCCCTCGGAGTGGGGGGAGAGGTTGGCGCGACCTATCGCCGGCCTCGAGGTGGTGGCCGCCGTTCGGCCCGTCCTTCGGGACTGGGCCGACCGCAGGCACGGCGCCCTGACCTACCGTCTGGCGCAGGTCCTCACCGGGCATGGATGCTTTGGTGTGTACCTGTGCCGGATAGCGGGTCGGGAGCCGTCGACGGCGTGCCACCACTGCGACGCGGCGGAGGACACGGCGCAGCACACGCGCGCCGTGTGCCCCGCATGGGCGGAGCCGCGTGCCGAGCTGGCCGCGGCTATTGGGGCGGACCTCTCGCTGCCGGCGATCGTCAGTGCGATGGTCGGCAGCGAGGAGGCCTGGGCGGCGGTCCTCGCGTTCTGCGAGGCCGTCATGGCGAGGAAGGAGGCGGCGGAGAGGGCGCGAGAGGATGATCCTCTTGCGCTCCCTCTCCGCCGTCGGAGAACCGGGCGCAGACGGCGGGCGTATGCCGACCGTCTGCCGCCATAACGGGGGCCTTCGGGCGGTGGGTCGGGGGCCCACCGCTCGATTAAGAGGTCCCGTGCTGGAAGGCGCTCTGCGTGTTCCGGAGTGCCTTCAGCGGAGTAGGGGGGAGCAAACGCATCCCCCCGGAGGAGTGACCGCAAGGGCACCTGCAGACGGGGTCGCGGAAGTGTGCGATAGCGTCCCCGCGGCCCCGTCCTTAACGAGTGCGGAGGAACACCCCAGGAGGTTTAGTCGGTATACCGCCCTTTTCAGGGCGGGGAGTCCGACATAACCACCGCGCTCCCCCGAGCCGGTGGTACCCGTAATAGGGTTCCTCCTGGGTGAAAAAAAAAAAAGGATCGCATAGCACAACGTAGCGCTCTTAAGTCCAGCAGTGGACTAGCATAGTCTGACGACGACGACGACGATGATTATTATTATAATCTTAGCCGAAATGAAGATTGTCGGACGACGAAGAGACATCGGATGTCGGAAGCCGGGTCTAGTACGTAAACTACTTTCGAAATAGTTCTACGACTACTTCGGACCGTATTTTCACGGACTCGGATCGGATTGGGATCGGGCGTAGTGCGAAAACGCTATTACAGTTTTCTCACCGGTAATGCTGATTGTTAGAGAGCTGCACTTCGTCCTTCAGCCAAATGATGGCAGGCGGGGGATACGCCTCCACGTGACACTCCAAATCCATGTCGTATTGCAGGGCCTGCGATTTGAAAAGGGCATACACATTAGGCGAGTCTGTAGTTCACGATAGAATGCTTCTAAAGAACTACCTTGTAAAACATTTGAAATGAAATGGACAAGGTTTTATTCAAAGTAGCGCAGAAACTGCGGCTTAATGAACGTCAAATTAGGTGTCAAAATCTAGATCTAGATAAAAAGGACAATAAAACTCCAAACTTAGTCTTTTCAAAGTCCTTAATTAACAGAGTTTACATCATTATTATAAAACATAGAACTCATGCATTGTACTGGCTTGAATTCCAGACATCATTGTCATTTAAATAATCCTTTATGTTACACTCGTAGTAGTCCTTTTGGCACAAAGTGTCCTTAACACATTTTTTAAACCGCGTTTCGGCTAGCTTATATTAATTTACTCTTTCTTGAAGCCCGAGCGTTTGAGATATAGATAGATAGAGAACACTTTATTGCACAACCAGCAAAAGAATACAACCATGATTTCTTAAATCATATAGATATACTATTTTTATTTTTAATGCACTAACCCGTGCTAAGGAACAAATTTAAAAACCTATTTAGAGGCTAAAAATTTCACCCATGCCGGGATTCGAACCCGCAACCTCTGGCTATCCGTACCAGCGCTCTACCAACTGAGCCAATGGGCGACTCACGGCATCAGTGAAATTTCGAACCTCTTTACAATATTCTCTGTATTACGTACAGGCAGCGACATCTGACTTAAGCAAATTGCATTACTTACAGCCCCGACTACCTACTTTGCAGTTAGGTTATTTTTAGTTAGTTATTTTTAGCCTCTAAATAGGTTTTTAAATTTGTTCATATAGATATACCTAAACGCTTCAAATTGCCTACGCGCGGTGGGCATCCGTGGTGATTAGGCCCATACTATCTCTGTCTCTGAAAGAGTTGTGCCCTACACTACAGTGGGTTTTCTACAGGCCGAATCATTTATTTATTCATTCATTCACTACATAACTATTTTATTGTAACTCAATATTATTTATACTATTATAATGCACTAACCCGTGCTAAGGAACAAATTTAAAAACCTATTTAGAGACTAAAAATTTTTCTCAATTGGTAGAGCGCTGGCACGGACAGCCAGAGGTTGCGGGTTCGAATCCCGGCATGGGTGAAATTTTTAGTCTCTAAATAGGTTTTTAAATCAATATTTTTTTTTTAAGTTTTTTATTTACAATTTAAAAATAACTACAATTTTCTTTTTGTCGATCATGCCGGCACCAACGGCTTAACGTGCCTTGCGAAGCACGGAAGCGCTGGGATAAATGCCACTAGCGTTAGTCACGGGATGGTCACCCATCCTACACCAGAGCGCCTGTTGTTGCTTAACTCAAATGATTGATTCCAATCACTCTGTTCGACTAGGCCACGAGCGCTTCTTCTTGACAATAATAATTGATGAATAATAGAAAAAATCGGACTATTTCCATTTTCTATTGAAATTCGTACAACTATACATTCATTTATTCACTACATTTTGTATCTCCTTCAGATGAATAGTTGAACGTGTGAACTATTATTAAAACAACTAATACTTCATATTGATTGTCCTTCATTATCAATCAATCAAAGTATTTTATTCAAAATGAAACAGAAACTGTGACTTATTGTGTAAATTTTTCTTAAATAATTTTCAATCTGGGGGAAAACAGCTCGCAGTGTCATGGCGTCGAATCTGACGTCACGCCCAGGTAAACAAACATCGTAATCACTAGAAGTCAGAACAAAGCACAGGTGAAGTTTACCAATGTTTACTTAAGCGTGACGTCACGCGATGTGATTGCTGTTTCAGTCAAAATGGCTGAAAGCAGTATTATATTCTTTTATTTTATTGAAAAAATTGGAAATATCTTTTTTTTATATAACTAAATCAGTGTTTTAGAACCTTTTTATATGTACTTCCCCCGAAATCGTTAAATCTTTGCTTATTTGATGCTGTCGTCACGCCTATTATGTAATATAACTACAAAATATAGCTCGAAATAAACATAAACTTTCGTTTCCAACATTTAGGCTGGCAAAGGTTAAAACATCCTTCATGGGGCACTGTAAACGTTTCCATAATAAATATCTGAAGATATATTAAGCTTGCCTGCAATTTGTGCTAATAGGCCTACTATGATGATTCGATATCAACCCTTGTATGCTCCCACCTCTGGGGCTTCTTCCTGCATCGCAGCAAGGTTAAGCCATACTCCACCACGGGGACCAAGTCTGGGTTAGTGGAGGATTGTAAGACAGTGGCGAGCCTTACTGTCAGAAGTTATCAAGCCGCCCATAAGGCCTCTGACATGGCTCAACGACTGCCATTACATGACAGCCGGCACCAACGGCTTAACGTGCCTTGCGAAGCACGGAAGCGCTCGGAAAAATGGCACTAGCGGTAGTCACGGGACGGACTCCCATCCTGTACCTGACCGCGCCTGTTGTTGCTTAACTCAAGTGATTGGTTCCAATCACTCGGTTCGGCTAGGCCACGAGCCCTTCTATAATGCTTAGCAGTTGGGATTATTTTTATTTCAGTTTCTTCAAGTCGGCCATACCTGTCCAAGCCTGGGCTTCGGCACAGTGACCACAGGTGCGAACTCCACCTCCAGATTGATGTTCCGGCGCGCCCCCTTACCGACGCCATTCTCGGCCACACAGTAGTAGGTGCCGCGGTCTTCCTTGTGGATGGCGTTGATCTTCAGAATGTTGCCTCTGGATTAGATGAGATAAGATACGTCTTAAACATAAAAATAAGTCATGATATCAAGCCTAAGGAAAAAATCGCGCGATAATTAATTACTCTTACCCTCGTGTCTGAGGAAGTAACAAATATACACACTCACAAATTTTCACGTTATCAACCCTTGTATGTCCCCACTGCTGGAGCTCGGATCTCATTCTGCGTCGCAGGAAGGTTAGGCCATACTCCACCACGGGGGCCAGGTCGGTGTCTCTGGAGGGTTGTAAATGAGCGGAGAGCCTTACTGTCAGAAGTTATCAAGCCGCCGATGAGGCTACTGACATAAAGACAGTCAGGACATGACAGCCGACTCCAACGGAACGTGCCTTGCGAATCACGGAAGCGCTCGGATAAAATGCCACTAGCGGTAATCACGGTACGGTCAACCATCCAACACCTGTTACTTTAATTCCCGACGTTTCGGCAGCAGAGGTTTAACGTAATAAATAATCGCGATTGTAATTTAAATAAATCATTAAAATAAATAAATATTCATGGAAATATTACAGAGATCTCGTTAGCCCTATACTAAGTAAACTAAATGACTTGTGTTGTAGGTGCTAACTCGACGATAAATTTAATACAATAAACACAAAGAGAACATCTGAGACTCGTGAACGAGTGCTGTTCGTGTGTCTGGCCGCAGCACTTGTCATGTTTTCACGGCCTATGTAAAAAAAAATTAATAATGCCTTAGCATTTAAAGTTATTAATGGCAATCATGGAATCTTATGCGTATAGGTGGTATCTAATGTATTAGATTTAAGAGGACTTGAGAAAAGATGGTCAGAGTGGAGTTTTTTTTCCCGCTGCCTTTTTCTCCACTACATTACGGCCCGAAGGCGGCGGCTTTCACTTTCATGTTACATTGTACTTTGACATTCAGCAAACAGAATGTAAATTATTTACGTTGAAATAAATTGAATTGAATTGAGATAAACTAAAAAAGTTCGTTTCCTAGATTGACCCGGCCAGGGATCGAACCCGAACCCTTCGGTTTTACAGTCAGCGTGCCAAACCGCTGCGCCACCGAGGCCGTCGTTTATCGATATCAACCCTTTATATGTCCCCACTGTTGGGGCACGGGTCTATTCGTAGGCAGGTTAGGCCATACTCCACCACGGGGGCAAGTCCGGGTTGGTGGAGGATTGTAAGATAGTGGCGGGCTTTACGGTGAGAAGTTATCTAGCCGCCCATAAGGCCTCTGACATGGCTTAACGACAGCCATTACATGACAGCCGGCACCAACGGCTTAACGTGCCTTGCGAAGCACGGAAGCGCTCGGAAAAAATGCCACTAGCGGTAGTCACCCATCCAGTACCTGACCGCGCCTGGTTCCGCTAGGCAACGAGCGCTTTATCATCGCACGCTTAAAATAATCGCGATTGGAATAGAACCCATGCTTACCGATAGATGGAGCCTCCGGTGGGTAAGATGGCGTTATTCTCGCGCCTCCATGATATCTTCGGGACCGGGAACCCGGCGGCGTAGCACTCCATTTGGGCACCTGCGGAGGGGCATTGAGTTAGGGCGCATAAAAATCAAGCGTGGTGGCTGGGTCATATATCTCTCCATGTAAACTCAAGCTTACATTATGTAGGTAGGGCGTCGTCTCAGGAGGCGTGGCTTTGACTACCGCTCAGGGGCATTTTTGATGCAAAGGATATCCCTCGCTGTGCGGCGCGGTAATGCTGCCAGAGTCATGGGTACCTTTGGGTCGGATATGTCTCGGGGCGGTTTATTTGATTCACTTTTTTTGTATAGATTTTGTATTATTTTTGTCTAATTTTGTGGACGAAAATTTTGTAAATGTTTTTTTTTATTATTGTTTGTTATTTTGTAAATGAAATTAATAAATAAATACGAGGCAATAACAACAGATTGGATAATATAAACCATGCTGTCTAAGTTCAAATTTAGCTTACATTGAAGCCACAGTCCCCTTCCTCCTCCCCCTACTAAATCAAACACTCTCACACACACACTCTCAACACACACCCTATCAACGGTTCTCTGCCTTTTCGCAGAAAAAATTTCGGCCGATTATCATTTGGAAACTAACGTTTCGAAGAATTTTATTTTGCGGGATAGTCATTTGCCAACTTTTGTTATATTTTTTTATTATTTCCCAACCTCGCAGTTGCCAACTGTTTTTTTTTTTTTTTAGTAAGGTTATACTGCCACCATTTATTACGTGGCAACCTTGTGGTCCTTGGATTAAAACAAAAAAAAAAATTTAATATAATAAAATTATGATGTACAATTGTCTACTGTTTATTGTCCTAATTAATACTACTATAGCTTAATCTAATGGGTGAATTAATCTTTCTTTGTTTTTTTTTTTAGTTTCTTTTCTTTCTTTCTTTCTTTCTTTTTTTTTTTTGTTTTTTCTTTCGTTTGATATTTGGTTTTTGTTTATTACTGTTCTTATTTATATATATATATATATATATATTTTTCCATATATTTCGCCCATTTACATAATTTTTTTTGAATAAAATAGCAACTAAGTAATAAAAAATAATATGTAGACATTGTTAAAATTAAATTTAAAATTATAATGGTCAATTCCGGATTTTCCCCCGGCGCCTTATCTCTGTTTACTCCGAAGAGTAGTCACAAGCAAGGCGCCGGGGTTTACAAATATAGAATGTCAATATTAATAAATTCAATACAATAATAATATACAATAACATTAAATTCAAATTTATTAAAATTACAATGCCAACTGTTTGTTTGGTTAGCTTTTTATAATGACTTCTTTCAAAATGCCAACTTTCAAGTAGCGTATGTTTTACGCGTAATATTCATTCGGTCGGCCAAAATTTTTTCTGCAATAACATTCTTTAGGATAGGCACGCGTAGTAATTAAGCCCATACTATCTGTTACTGAGAAGGCCCTGTGCCCTGCAGTGGGACGTATATAGTGCCCTATCTTTCTGAGATAAGGCCTGCCCCTGCAGAGATATAAGGCACGCGTAGTATTCACGCCCATAATCTCTCTTTCTGAGATAAGACCTGTCCCTGCAGAGGGATATATAGGCTGGGCACGCGTCGTAACTAAGCCCATGCCCTATTTTTCTGAGATAAGGCCTGTCCCTGCGGAGATATAAGGCACGCGTAGTATTCACGCCCATAATCTCTCTTTCTGAGATAAGACCTGTCCCTGCAGAGGGATATATAGGCTGGGCACGCGTCGTAACTAAGCCCATGCCCTATTTTTCTGAGATAAGGCCTGTCCCTGCGGAGATATAAGGCACGCGTAGTATTCACGCCCATAATCTCTCTTTCTGAGATAAGACCTGTCCCTGCAGAGGGATATATAGGCTGGGCACGCGTCGTAACTAAGCCCATGCCCTATTTTTCTGAGATAAGGCCTGTCCCTGCGGAGATATAAGGCACGCGTAGTATTTACGCCCATAATCTCTCTTTCTGAGATAAGACCTGTCCCTGCAGAGGGATATATAGGCTGGGCACGCGTCGTAATTAAGCCCATGCCCTATTTTTCTGAGATAAGGCCTGTCCCTGCGGAGATATAAGGCACGCGTAGTATTTACGCCCATAATCTCTCTTTCTGAGATAAGACCTGTCCCTGCAGAGGGATATATAGGCTGGGCACGCGTCGTAATTAAGCCCATGCCTCATCTTTCTGAGATAAGCCCTGTCCCTGCAGAGATATAAGGCACGCGTAGTATTTACGCCCATAATCTCTCTTTCTGAGATAAGACCTGTCCCTGCAGAGGGATATATAGGCTGGGCACGCGTCGTAACTAAGCCCATGCCCTATTTTTCTGAGATAAGGCCTGTCCCTGCAGAGATATAAGGCACGCGTAGTATATACGCCCATAATCGCTCTTTCTGAGAGAAGTGCCCTGAAGTGTGACGTTTACCCGCTATTTAAAAAAATGCCTATTAACCCTTTAACGGGCAGACCTAGTATACATTACCCGTTGGTTTTAGACATTATTTCAAAGTGATTAATTTCAATTTATGGGGGAAACTGTTATACCATTGCAGAGTAAAGTGCTAAATAAATAAATTTATAAATAAATATTCATGGACACATTACACAGATCTCGTTAGCCCTATACTAAGTAAATATAAATAAATAAATATTGATGGACATATTACACAGATCTCGTTAGCCCTATACAACTACAGGTGCTAACTCGACGATAGGCTTAACTCAATAAATACATAGATAACATCCAAGACCCGAGACAAACTAGAAAATTTCGTTTCCTAGTTAGACCCAGCCGGGGATCAACCCGAGACCTTCGGTTTTACAGTCAGTGCCAAACCGCTGCGCCGCCGAGGCCGTCAAGGTAAGGTTGAGGTAGGTTAGACTCACTCTCGCCCTCGCTGGCCACCAGGGATCGCGTGGAGTTATCGGAGACTATGGGCGGCCGGCGCACCTGCAGCTCGACTTCGGCCGTGATCTTGTTGGTGACGGAGATCAGGACCTGGCACTGGTACCAGCCGGCGTCCGTCTCCTGAATGTCGCGGATCTGGCGCAGAGGGAGATGGCATCAATAAATAACTTCCACACAACACAATCGAATCTCTCGTATAGTCTGTTAGCTCTTAGAATATATTTCGGGCTCTAGAGTAGGCATCGGTTTTCACCAATTTTCGCTGGTTTCGAAATTAAGTGTCATATTAGTTCAGATTTCGAAATGATGTGCCAAATATCCGATTCTATCCGATAGTAGTCGAGGTATATTCTAAAAGCCAACAGACTATAGCCCCCGTGCATTAGCTGCCTGAGTGATCTTAAACGATCACAAAGGTTAAGCAACATAGGGCGCGTTCAGGGCATGGATGGGTGACTGTCTATGCCTAACGCTAGTGGCATTTTCCCGAGCGGTTCCGTGCTTCGCGGGGCACGTTACGCAGTTGGTGCCGGCTGCCGTCGATAGATGGCAGTCGTTAAGCCAACTCAGAGGCCTTAGGGCGGCTTGAAAACTTCTTACGGTAAGACCAGCCAGTAGTCTTGCAAACTTCCGTCAATCCGGACTTGGCCTCCGTTGTGGAGTATGGCCTGGACCGTCCCCAGGAAAGAGACCCGAGCCCCTCGGTGGGGACATAATGGGTTGATGATGATGATATGACACAATCACTTGTATTTAAAGTTGCGAGTGTTACAGTATAAATTGATGGCAATCATGAAATCTTATCATATGTATAGGTAGTACATTGATGTAATTGGCAATAAATCGATGAGTTTAAGATGACTTGACAAGAGACGGTCAGAGTGGTTTTTTTTTTCACACTGCCTTTTTCTCCACTACAATACGGCCCGAAGGCAGCGGCTTACATTTTACACTGTACTGTATTGACATTCAGCAAACAGAATGTAAATTCTTTACGTAGACGTAAATTGAATTGAATAACTTTGGCCTTTACATTTACGTAATGAGATGATAAGGACATACAATTCCTCATAGCTCGATTAATCGAACCACGGTTTACTTAAAATAGCAAACTCCGGACAGTTCGACTTTTCAATCGAACCATAAGAATATAAATTTCCTCACAGTTCGATTAATCGAACTGTGCGATCGAACCTGGCGGCCGGAGGGTGATTAATAGAGCGTCCATTGGCATCTTCTGGACGCTGGTGAAAGTTACTTCACATATTTCCGGAAGGCCGAAAGCCGAGTTAAATCGAAACTTACCGTACAGCGTATACGCCGCCGAGTCGAACTGGAGCGTGAAGTGCGATTTCTTTGCTAGGACACTTTCGAGAGGCCGAAAATTATTATATTTCCAGCAGGCCGAAAGCCGAGTTACTTCGAAACTTAATGAAATTTCAGAGGCAGTACACTTTTCTCATTAATTGCGGCAGGTCGAAAGCAGAGTTACTTCGAAACTTACCGACAAGTTGTAAGTGGCTGATGCGATGTCGAATCGGAGCGTGAAGAGCCAATTCTTTATGATGACATTTGAGAGTGGCCGAAAGTAAAGTTTTCCATTTATTCCCGGCTGGCCGAAAGCAGAGTTACTTCGGAACTTACCGACACGTTGTAAGTGGCTCAGGCGAAGTAGAATCGGACCGTGAAACGCTAATTCTTTATCATGTCATTTGAGAGTGGCCGAAATTAAAGTTTTCTCCTTATTCCCGGCAGGCCGAAAGCCGAGTTACTTCGAAACTTACCGAAAGCGTGTACGTGGCCGAGGCGATGTCGAATCTGAGCGAGAAACGCGAGTCCTTGATGATGAGACCCGAGTTCGTGGACAGCGGCAGGCTCTCCACACTCTTGTGACGGTCGTACTTCACCTGAGGGCGAAAAGGGATGATTAGTAAATTAATAAATAATCTGTATTGACTCATTCACGTTGTTTTACAAAGCTGCTATCACATTAATGATTACATAATTTAATTTTTGTTGCATGGTTAGAACACTTTATTGTACGAGTACATCATATCAGCCTTTTTGTATGTCCCCACTGCTGGGCACGCGTCTCTTCCTACCTCGCAGGAAGGTTAGGCCATACTCCACCACGGAGGCCAAGTCCGGGTTGGCGGAGGATTGTAAGACCATGGCGGGCATTACTGTGAGAAGTAATCTAGTCGCCCGCATCTGACATGGCTTAACGACTACCCTTAGATGACAGTCGTCACCAACGGCTTAACGTGCCTTGCAAAGCACGGAGGCGCACGGAGAAAAAGCCGGTATAAATATTATTGTTCTTAAATTGTCTACAGTACAAAAAAACTGTTCTTGACAATTGACATTTAAATTTTTTAGCATACGTATTTTACTGTTACTAAAGGAAATACGAAATAAAACGACCCACATTTTTTTTTTCGGAAATTCGATATTTTTCATTCGATAATTTTCTGTTTGAATTTCGTCTTATTCTAAAAAGACGTAACCGCCAAATGACGTCACACATACGGCTTAATAATACCATCTAACACCCTTGACGCCTTTTTAAAAACCATTGGAATTAAGGAAAGGAAAAGTAATTTCTCCGACAATTTGAATAAAATTTAAAATGACATCTGTCATATAATTTTTTATATTTGGCAACGGTACCTCCTCATTCCACCGTATGTGTGACGTCATCACACAATTATTGGTCTTTATTTATTTTCTCAAAATTAAGCAATAATAAATTTTCTAAATATTTTTTCGTAATCAAGATAGCAAAATTAAGAAACGGTATTTTTAGTTTTGCGCGTTTTGTAAAATATGAAATGTTGTCAATTTGTATAATGTGTTTTCCTTCAATCCAATAGTAATTATAAATAGGCCCTGATAATGACCCAAGGGACAACGGCTGAGGCAATAATAGAGCAGTTTTATAGAGCAGTTTTATCGAGGTACTGATAAGAGCTAATTGGGTCTTGCCTAAACAAGGTTTTAACAAAATCTGGCATAAATATTATTTGTCAGTATAGTAGATGTAGCACGAATATTTTAAAAACCAATTTAGAGGCTAAAAATTCCACCCATGCCGGGACTTTTTTTTTGCAACCCCGTTCACTCCCTTAAGGGTTAAATTTAGAAAAACGGCGAAACACATGTTCAATCAATTGTGTTGAAGAGTATTTATTTTAAGTTTCAAGAAAATTAGACAACATTCTTTATGGGAGGTCCCATACAAAATATTGGCCCCCTTAGGGGTTATATTAAAAAAATATATACCTCCCATAAAAATGTTGGCAACCCTTTTCGCGCCCTTAAGGTTTGAATTTTAAAAAATCCAGTCTTATTCCTTGCCTACATTATATTATAGACCCTCTGTGCAAAATTTCGGCTTCCTAGGTCCAACGGCTTGGGCTGGGCGTTGATGAGTGAGTCAGTCAGGACTATAAGGATCCCTTGTCGATTAGGGAACTCTAGAAAACAAAACAAATCTTTCACCTTCGGCTACACGATAACTGTTTGCTCTGTATTTGAACAAAATTGGTCTATCACCCTATTTGTTTGTGAATTTATATGACCCTTTTTTAATTAACCCTTGTTTTAGATATGACCCTATAGTTTTAATATTAAATCTAATTTTACTAGCTCACGTAGAAGCACTCTAGGCCTAGTCATACCGATCGATTGGAATCAATCACTCAAGTTGAGTTAAACCACAACAGGCGCGGTCAGGTTCAGGATGGGTGACCGTCCCGCTACTAGCATATTTTACGTGCTTTGCAAGAAACGTTCAGACGCTGGTTACGGCTGTCAAGTAATGGCAGCCGTTAAGCCAAGTCAAAGGCCTTATGTGCGGTGCGGCTTAAAAAATTCTGACATTAAGGCCCGCCACTGCCTTACAATCCTCCACCAACCTGGACTTCGCCCCCGTGGCGCAGTATGGCCTAACCTTTCTGCGGTGTAGGAAGAGACCCGTGCCACAGCAGTGGAGACATACAAGGAATAACGTGATATCGAGCAAGTATCTTCCTAATCAATTTAAAATGTCCCCCACCGAAATTGAGTCATTGAACCATGTCGTTACAAAACACCGGGACATTATAATGGATGACGAGTTGTAGGGCTATTGACAGAGCATTTAGCTGACGACTTTGGGAGGCATTGTCGGAGTTTCTAGACCGCTTAACGTCTTTTAAGATGGGGCATGTCGAAATATATTACACGGCTTTTCGGGGATATTTTAATCGAGGAGGTAAGAAGTATTGTAGGTTTTCTTTTTTTTCTTCAGGCTATGTTAGTCCACTGTTGGAAAATGGACATAGCCCTCCCCTAATGAGCGCCATAGCGCCCTAACTTTCGCTAGTCGCATCCAGCATCTGCTGGCAAATTTAAAAACCTATTTAGAGGCTAAAAATCTGCTGGCAGTTTTTCTCAGATCGTCATCCCACCTAGTCGAAAGGCATCCTACACTACGTTTGCCGAGTCGCGGTCTCCACTCAAGAACACGTTTACTCCAAGGGTTTGTAGGTTTTGATAGCAGATAATCTTTCGTCCAGCTTGCCTCCCTGCCTGAAGGTGGTTTTCTTACGAGGTCATTGGTACATTTGGAACTCATTGGAACTCACGACCTCCTGATTGAGAAAGGCGGCGTTCTAGCGCTCCGCTACAATCGCTCTGTGAGCGGAACTCATCTATAGCACTGGATAGAGAAGGCAGTGAGCGGTACTTACCTATAGCACTAGATAGTGAGTGCTGTGAGCGGGACTTATCCATAGCACTGGATAGTGAGCAGTGAGCGGTACTTACCCATAGCACTGGATAGTGAACACAGTGAGCGGTACTGACCCATAGCACGGGATAGTGAGCGCAGTGAGCTGTACTTACCCATAGCACAAGATAGTGAGGGCAGAAAGCACTACTTACCCATAGCACTGGATAGTGAACACAGTGATCGGTACTTACCCATAGCACGGGATAGTGAATGCAGTGAGCGGTACTTGCCCATAGCACAAGATAGTGAGCGCTACTTACCCATAGCATTAGATAGTGAGAAGTGAGCGGGACATACCAATAGCACGGAATAGTTAGCAGGTTTTATCAATAGTTTACTTTGTACTTTAATCCACACCTAAAACTCATTCATAAAACAAACCAAGGAAAGGATAGTGAACGCAGTGAGCGGTACTTACCCATAGCACGGAATCATGAGCGAAGTGAGCGGTACTTACCCATAGGACTGGATAGTCGGCTGCGTAGTGCACGGAACAGTCCAGGTCGACCTGCCCGCCGATGTCACGGATCTGCTCCTGTGTGATGTGCGAGACAGTCGGCGTGCGCTGCGCGTGCGCTGGAATGGGGAACATGACTCAAAATTAGATTAGAGTGACTTTGTATGATTTTTACTATTATTTTTTTTTTACCAAGGCTGGGAGCCAAAGGTGAGAACTGGCAGGAAATATATATTTTTTAATTTATTTACTTAGGACAACCAGTAATTAGTTACACGAATACATCGCAATTACCGTGCGGTGTTACCCGCGGTTTTTTTTAGAGAAAAACTGATAATGTGCAAAGTTCCCCATACACTATCCGCGAATTTTTATCGATTCCCATGGGAATAAGATATTTTACCTCAGTAAAACGTAGCCTATGTGTTAATATAACACGGAACATTATAAATTATAGGAATATAGAGAAATTATTTATTGCAAGAACTCACGAAAATCGCATAAGTTTCGTTTATAAGTTAGAAAGAAAGTAAGAGAAACATTTATTGCTACAACAGTCACACACACAGAACATATAACAAATACGAAACAAACTTATCGGAGAACAATCAAAGGGTAAGATACTACAGACAATTTAAGCAGTTTTGTCGCGGTGTGTTTCCGTTGCTGCAAAAGGCAGCTGACTCAGCATTTTGCTGAGGGTGTGAGCCCTCAGCGCTGGTTTTCAGTCAGTACCTGAGAATATCTCACGAGTGTCCCAGTGCGCGGGTCGGTATGTCGTAGATTAAATACCATCGATAATACTTATGTATACTATAATTTATCCAAGTTACGTCATTTGTGAAGTTATTGTAGCAAAACCACCCGCTTATGTGAAGTAAAACATCGTGAGGAAACCCTAGTGTTTTACGTGTTCACATACTTAAGCGCTTGAACTTGCCAATCTGCGGTCTGCGGTGGGCATGTGCGCTGATTAATCTCATACTCTTTATCCGAGAGAAAGCCTGTTCCCTACATTGAGACATTCGGATTAGCTTTTAGAATATACCTCTGCTACTATTGGACAGAATCGGATAAAATATTCGTGTAATAGAAATATCTGAACTAATATCTTAACTGTACATAACTTTTCAAAATAGTGAAGAAAAGTTTTATACAGAGCAGGGAGTAGTATCACACTCGTGTGCTTCCGGCAAATACCGAAACCTACTCTAGAGCCCGAGGTATATTCTAAAAGCTAACAGACTCTAAGTAGGTACCAGTTTTGGTTTTTTTTTTTGTTGTTGACATAACCATTTTTAAAACTGTTTTTGTACGGATTTATGCTCGTTTATTACATTTTTACAATTGTCCGACGTTTCGGCACTTTTTCAGGTGCCGTGGTCCCGGATGACACCTACCTGGCACCTGAAAAAGTGCCGAAACGTCGGAAAACAGTTTTAATTATGTCTACTGCTCGTGTTAACCTTAGAAAATACTATAACCATTTTTATGTTTAAAACAGTATTTTGAGTTTAGAGCGTATCTTAAGGTTCGTCTGCGAAGGCTTGTTGTGTTGTGTAACTTTTGTAAATAATAAAACTGGAACGACTTCAATTGTTGCTTTATTTATTTAATATTTATTTATTATACTTATATTTATTTAATAATAAAACAGAAAACGGGATAAAAACGGATAGGCTGGTAAAATAGTCAGATATAGTCAATGTGTGAGGTGGTAATGATGAAAATTTCGTAATGTGTGACATAATTTAAATATTTGAAAATGATAGAAAAAGAAATATAAAAAATGGTGTAAAGAGGTTTGCACCGTTACAAATGCAAAAACGGGTTCAAAGTGCTCTTTACGAAATTAATCCGATGATTCGACGCACTGCCATCAAACTGTCATCAAGTGAATAAAGCATTCATGTCACTAAGTACGTTTAATTGATGGTGGTAGCTTCGATGCGAAGTACAGAGGGTTGTGCCTTGTCCCCTCTGAATTGGGCGTTTGGATCTATTGTTGACTATTCTATTTAAAAATACCCTTATAAAGGTAACCGATCATGTACGTAACAAAAGAATGAATGAACGAACCAATGAATGAAATTTTTTTTTTTTATTTCAGACCGAGATCCTTATACATTTAGATAAGTCGTTAAGCAGGCCTTAGGGCGGCTTGAAAACTTCTGAAAGAAAGACCAGCCACTAGTTTTGCAAGCCTCCACCAATCCGCAGTTCGAACTATGTGCCCCGCCCACTGTTAAGGACTCTACATCCGACTCAAATACTACTCACTTCGGATCAGTGTTGATCTTTCGTGGCGGCTTTAACTTGGTTTTTAATTTGGTTGATCTTTGCCAAATATTGGTAAGCGCTCGTAGCCTAGTCGAACCGTGTGATAGGAATCAATCACTTGAGTTAAGCAACAACAGGCGCGGTAGGTGCAGGGTGAGTGACCGTCCCGTGACTACCGCTAGTGGCTTTTTCTCCGAGCGCTTCCTCGGTTCGCAAGGCACGTTGAGCCGTTGGTGCCGGCTGTCATGTAATGGCTGTCGTTAAGCCACGTCAGAGGCCTCATGAGCGGCCTGATAACTACTGACGATAAGGCCCGCCACTGTCTTACAATCCTCCACCAACCCGGGCTTGGCCCCCGTGGTGGAGTATAGCCTAACCTTCCTGCGACGCAGGAAGAGACCCGTGCCTCAGCAGTGGGGACATACAAGGGTTGATATCGTAAAATAAAAAATACAAATTAAACTGATCTCGTAGTTCTATCTTAAGTTGACATTAACCCTATGCATGCATTTGGGCACACATTTAGCCAGCAGCTTACACGGGTAATGCATACCCTTCTATTAAAGCCGTTGGGGTGTTAAGACCACCCTCCATCCTGCTCCGTTGAGGCGTGACCAATTTGCATACTCCATCGATTTAGGGTCAACGTTCTGGCAAATGCAGTACTGGGATGGCAAGTTAAAAAGAGACGAGTTTGGAAAGAGTTGAGTTTAAGAAAATGTCAAAGTCCTCCGAAGGGTATAAAATCTTTTATGTTACATTTTCAAAAGTGATTGATCTGTACGTAATACAGAGAATATTGTAAAGAGGTTCGAAATTTCGCTGATGCCTGTACTTGCCCATTAGCTCAGTTGGGAGAGCGCTGGCACGGTTAGCCAGAGGTCGCAGGTTCGAGTCCCGGCATGGATGGAATTTTTAGCCTCTTAATAGGTTTTTAAGAAAAGGCAAGTTAAAAAACAGACGAGATTGGAAAGAGGTGAGTTTAAGAAAATGTCAAAGTCGTCCGGAGGGATTTTAGAACATAAGGCCCTGACAAATAGGGTTGTCAATAACTGGTGGCTTAGTTGAACCGAGTGATTGGAACCAATCATTTGTTAATCAACAGCAGACGCGGTCAGGTGCTGGATGGGTGACCGTCTCGTTACTACCTCTAGTGGCATTGATCCGAGCGCTTCCGTGCTTTGCAAGGCACGTTAAGCCGCTTGTATCGGCTGTCACGTAAGGGCAGTCGTTAAGCCATGTCAGAAGCCTTATGGGCTTGATAAATTCTGACAGTAAGACCAGCCACTAGTCTTGCAAGCCTCCCCCAATCCGGAATTGGCCCGCGTGGTGGAGTATCGCCTTCCTTCCTCAGGGAAGAGTCCAGTGCCCTTCGGTGGGGACGTAATGGGTTGAAGAAGATGAACTGTCTAACCAGTTCACGGGACATGTCTGATGCCCAGAAGTATGAAACCTTTATTTTTGTGATTGTACTAAAAAAAATAATGAAGCGCTCGTGGCATAGGCGAACCGAGTGATTGGAATCAATCACTTGAGTTAAGCAACAGGCGCGGTCAGGTGCAGGATGGGTGACCGTCCGTGACTACCGCTAGTGGCATTTTTCCGAGCGCTTCCGGGCTTCGCAATGCACGCTAAGCCGTTGGTGCCGGCTGTCATGTAGCTGACTTACAATCCTTCACCAACCCGGACTTGGTCCCTGTGGTGAAGTATGGCCTAACCTTCCTGCGAACAGGAAGAGACCTGTGCCCCAGCAGTGAAGACATACAAGGATCGATAACACATAACACTAAAAAAATTGCAAACCTTTTGATAAATGTGGTCTGAATTGATAGATGATTAAATTAAAGACATTTTAAATACATTTTGATTTTCCTACACTTAGACTTGTCGAGATTTAATAGTTTGTTTGGACAGCTGTCATTATGAAGCAATTCGGCAATCGGTATCCTAATTAATACGCAATTATCATGACAAATCAATCAATTCCAAATTATATCAACTTTGATTTGTTTCTTAATGATACTGTTTGAAAGTTATAAAAATATCAACAAAAATTTCACACATTTACATAACTTTAAAAACAAATTCATTGGTACATTAAAAAGAATATAATCATGTGAGTACAGCGATATCATTCCGATGTAAAAGCCTAATTGCAACGTAGGTACTCGTGGCTGCAAGTGATGAAAATTACTTCAGCCAGATGTCGCTGCCTGTTTGTAATAGAGAGAATATTGTAAAGAGGTTATGCCGGTGAGTCGCCCATTAGCTCCGTTGGAAAGAGCGCTGGCTTGGATAGAGGGATGCGAACCATCGACCAAAGGTCGCGGGTTCGAATCACGGCATGGTGTAATAATTTTTAAAAAAAAGAGAAAATATTTTTGTTTATTTATTTTATGTTGGTTAGCTTATTTAAGTTACCTTTAATTTGGTTGAGTTCAGATTGAACTTTCAATTAAGGCGAGGCTCTTCTTGATGTTCAATAAGAACCCACTTTTAGAGGAATGTTTAGCACTGACCAAATGAAAAGCAAATAAATAGAAATATAAGAGAAACAGCTTATTAATTTAACCCCTCTACTATAAAACAATTAGAAGATAGGCTGAAAAAAATAAACAAATTAGAACTCGGGCGCCAGGCCAGCACTAAAAGAAGATACCGTGGATAGTAGTAGGTAAAGCGCTTGGGTTTTAATCTCAAGGCGGGCATGAATTGAGTCTGCTGAAGGAGATCAAAGAAACTAGTTTAATGTTTAAATATCTATATATTGCAAGATCTTACATATGGCTTAAGGCCGCTCCCCATGGAGGTTTAAAATTTATAACATAGCAGGTTAAGTAGCTGTAGGTATCACCAGGTCAGTAGTCAAGTCACTCCACCCCTCAGAAAGTCAAGTAGCGAGGAAGTCGGTCTATGTGGAAACTTAACCACTAGCCGTTAGATACTAGTGAAAATTTATGATAAACAACACAATAACTTGGTGAATTATCTGAAACCCTAAGGAAGTTCTAATAAAGTTAAATTTAGCCAAAACTACTCATTTTAGATTTGTACCGAAACTACTTGTTTTAAATTTGTACCAAAACTACTTGGATTATCGCTTTCAAGTTATTTAAAGTATAGAGGGCATCGCCTCTGGGAATGCTTCTCTCCGCAGAAAATTAAAAGGAAACATACCAGATAACATAGGTAATATATAAAACATCTGGATGGAACCTGCGGACGTCCAACTCTGGGTACTCAGGAACCCGCAGTCCTCACCACTCTCCGGCTCAATCCCGAAGCATTATGTAGTAATTAGGAAATTTCGAATGGCAGTTCGAATATTTATTTATAATAATAATAATAATAAAAAAAAAAAACCGGCCAAGTGCGAGTCAGACTCGCGCACCGAGGGTTCCGTACAAACCTGTATTATAGACCTGAGTATTTGGTATGAATTTCAATTTAATACCTCTACGCGTTTATGAGGAAATGGGTAGTAAGTTTAAAATTATTAAAAAAATATATATTATGTGATGTAACTAAAAATTTATGGTTTTCGTAATTTTTCCTTTATCTATGCTATAAGACGTTGCTTCGTACCAAATTTCAAGATTCTGAGTTCACGGGAAGCACCCTGTAGGTTTTGATTCCCTTGCAAGTGTCGAAAATGCGGCATAAACGGCTGTATCTTTTGATTGCGTTGGCTTAGAAGTTTGATTTTTTCACAGCTTCAAGGGACAGTAGACCTGAGTAATTGATATAAATTTCAGCTTCATACCTCCACGCATTCCTGAGAAAAAGGGTCTTGACAGACGGACGGACGGACGGACAGACGGACAACAAAGTGATCCTATAAGGGTTCCGTTTTTTTCCTTTTGAGGTACGGAACCCTAAAAAACCCGACTAGAAAGTCTGAAAAAGAAAACAAACCTACGATTAACATCACGGCACTTCTAGCAAAGGAATTCGAATGAATTTATTTGGTACGGGACCAAAAATGCCCTAACGCAATTAAAGAAAAATCAAGAACACTCACCGAGTTTCTTTAGGTTAAATATAACGACGATACTCCATTGTCGTTAATAGTTCATATAAAATTCTGTAAGAGAAAATGTGCACTTTTAGGTTACAACGTAAAAATATGATGTAATTCGATCGAAAATCGCTTTTATTTCCTAGCGAATCCTTGAAATACTTACTTTAGAAAAAGATCAAGACATGTCCCGTCTATATTTCCGGGGACATGGAGGAAAAAGCCCGAAAACCTGCAAAGGCACGCCAACGTCAATATTCTATATTCGACACAAAACCCAAAAATAATGATGGAATCGAGTAAATCCACTCACCGGGAAGAAGAATAATATGGTGATCGGTCGCTAGATACGCCGATCACAAAAATAGGAACGGCTTACGCCGTCTATCTCGAGATCAACCACTTTGTTCCATTGTGGTGTCTCGTATGAAGACTTCAACGAACGTCAAAATGTCGTTGGATAATGTTTTTTTTAAAAGGGCCTATTCACGATCCAAAAAGAACAAAACACGTCACTACGCGAACTTCCGTTTTAAAACAGAGATTAAATAAACTATGTTCCTCCACAGAACCTACTCAAAATAAGGTTCGATAGGGTAACCCTAAGAAAAGTACTGCTACCTGTCAAAACTGGTAAACAAATGTATCGTGTAAATAGAAAGAATCCAAAAACTGGCTTAAAGCCAATGTAGCGAAAATACAACGCTACATCACACCCCACCCCAGAAAAATAAAGACTGAAAGTCTTTATGAAAAACTTCAAAGTATGAAAAAGAAAGCTAATAATGAAAATCTTTACCACCAGACGGACACAATCGTCGCTGACTTTAAACCTCCATAGGAAATAAAAATAGGAATAAACAAAAAACTCTAATACAATAATAAGTATGGTATATTAGAAAATATCGAAGATCAAAACGGCAAACCCGTCGCTGAGACGATCTTCCACGTATGTATAGAAATTGGAATCATATGCAGAATTAGAATTATGAAATGGAACGGAGTAAATGGAATCATAACGCTATATGCGTGCATGATAGGAGATCAGTTAGACACATTCGTCGCTGACTCAAAAACTTCACCAAAACTCAACATCCATAAAGTAAATAAAGAACTAAATAAAATTCAGTTAGACACCATCGTCACTGACTTTAAGAATAATAATCCTGTAGAAAAACTATTTTAAGTTCAGTTTGGCACCCTCGCCACTGACTCTTAAAAAAACTAAACCTACCGAAGAACCATTTGAAGTTCAGTTAGGCACCCTCGCCACTGACTCTAGTTGAAATGCATAGGACAAATCTAGAAAAAGAATCGCCCCCGAAACAAACACCAACCCCGATGAGTCTAAAATTAGAACATCACCTTTCAAAATAAACCCCAATAAAATGAAGATAAGAGACTACGTGACTGGAACAACAAAACACCAGACTTCCATGCACGGAGCTCAGTATATGGTATGAATGTTTATTACAGCTTTATAATCAAAGCTGTAACAAAAAGGTGGAACGATGTGACTGGAACAACAACCCACCAGACTTCCATGCACAACGACCAAAAAAAGTAAGATGAAACAATGTGACTGGATCAACAACCTTCCAGACTTCCATGCACAAAGTCCAAATATGTATGTGTAAACTAACTCAATACCTAGAGCAGCTACGAAAAATATCCATCGTGACTGGACCAACAACTACCAGACTTCCACGCACGATGTAAAGAATATGTTATGGTATGTATGAGAGACCAAAGCCTCAAAAGGTTTTATTGCAACCCTCTACAATCCGGAGAGTGCAATAAATGTTGGTTGATCAGACAACGCCGTCCAAAACGAAGCTGATACAACAAGGGAATAAGTCAAAATCGAGAATGTATGTATGTGTCAAATCCGAGGTTCTTTACAACTTAAACTACGGTGACTAAAATTAAGGTATGTATAGATAGTTAGCTTAAATATTTATATGGACAATATGATTAGCTAGACAGCTAAATTAGAGAGAGGTATGCAGAATATAAAATTTTATACATCTTACTCATAAAATTTTATACATAAATATAATATACAAAAACTTTCTTATAGTGTTTTAATTTAGAATGGGAATTTATTTAATCCAAAATGTCCTAAGTATGGTAAATATTAAATTTGAAATTAGTAATTGTAAATAGAGTATTTTTCTTACATTCTTTCTCTTTCATAGGGCAATATTCCTTTCATACAACATTCATCATCTTTACAAAATCACCTTCTCTATCAAAACCCGTACCCTAATATTGCAAATACTAATAGTCCGAAAAGGTTAAAAGGAAAATAAATTTTAAACTTTAATTATGTCTTTAACGTGAAAAAGACCAACTTTCCCATTAGGAAGATTCTTTAAAACATACACGTTATTTGAAATTTTATTTACGACTTTACATTTAATAAACTTAGGAGCCAACTTAGCAGAAAAATAATAAGCAGCATTAGATTGAACAAAGTTACGCCTCCAAACAATATCACCTACACTATAAGAAACCACCCTACGACCTTTATTATAGTTGGCCGCGTTACGCCTATATGCGTCCAACAAAGAAGAAGAAACCTTCTCAAAAATGTCTTTGAGAATGGATAAAGAATCAGCAAAGGTTTGCCTAGTAGAAAAATCAATGGTATCTAAATCAAAAGAATCATTGAATCGATGCAAAGAAGCGTCAATTATCAGTTCTCTACCGAACATCAAAAAATTCGGAGTAAAATCCGTAGCTAAATTAACACTATTGTTCAAAGCCAACTGAACATGAGGAAGAAATTGAGACCATCTTCTATGATCATCTCTAACAAAGCAGGATATACAAGTTTTAATAGTTTGATTATACCTCTCAACAGGATTATTCTGAGGAGTATATAAAGTATTATAAAATATTTTATTTATATTATATTGATGTAAAAAGTCTACAAAATTTTTAGAAATGAACTGTGAACCGTTATCGCAAACAATGACCTTGGGAACCCCAAATTTCAGGAATACATCTTTTTCAAGGAACTTTACTACGGCGCGAGTTGTAGCATTGACCAGCGGGAATATCCAGCAATACTTGGTAAAAACATCTACTACAGACAAAATATAACGATGACCAGAATATGTACGAGGTAAAATTCCAATAATATCAATAGAAAGCATCACCATAGGGCGATCAACAGTTTTAGGATTTATCATTGTACCAAAAGGTGGAGAATTAGAGTGCTTATAAGCTTTACATGTATCACAAGAATTGATAAATTTACGAACATCATCAAACATTTTAGGCCAAAAATAGTGAACTTTTAATTTATTTAAGGTTTTATGAATACCTAAATGACTTGAATTTACATCATCATGATTATTTCGAATAGTATCCAAAATGTTTTCTTTAGGAATAACAATTTTCCAGTCTAAATTTGAATTTAAAGAATACTTTGCTTTGCAATATTTATATAGTATTTCGTTTTCAACTCTATAATTTTTAAAACGTACAGGATATTTTTGACAATTTATGAAAATATTTCTATACCAAACATCTGTTATTTCATCATCAGGTGCAACGATTTGTACTTCATCAACAAAAAGTGAAGCCACTTCAATTCTAGAAAGCGTATCAGGAACCACATGTAAAGAGCCTTTTTTATGCATAATGTCAAATGTAAATTGAGAAATTCTAGCAGCCCAACGAGCTAAGCGTCCACTAGGATTGCTTAAACCGAGTAACCATTTTAAACTAGCATGATCTGTAATAACAGTAAATTTCATGCCTTCAATATAAGGTCGAAAATGTTCAATTGAATCTAAAATTGCCAAAAGTTCTCTTTCAGTTGTACTATAATTTTGCTCACACTTAGATAAAGCTCGAGAATAAAACGCAATAGGATGTTGAGAATGATCGTCATCTTCTTGACTTAGAACACTTCCAATGCCTACAGAACTAGCATCACAATGTAAAAAGAAAGGCTTCTCGAAATTAGGACATTGTAAAACAGGGGATGATACTAATGATTGTTTTAAAGCAACAAATGCATTTTCAGCTTCAGAGTTCCAAATAAGTGAATGTTTTGAATTTTTACTACCACCAGTCAAACGTGTCACTTCATGCAAATCACTTCAGATTGTACCACATTCGTGTTCGAGGAAAAATTAGATTTGTTGGAAACATTTGAAATTTTGGAAATATTTGGAAATAGTTGAATCTTTTGAAATATTTGCGTTTTTTGAAATGTTAGAAATACTTGTCAACACGGGAGCAGGGGGCAAAAATTGCTCAACCTCTCTACCGAGCCTAGTTAAGGAATCAAGTGAAGTTATATTCCGGCCAATGAGATGAACGGCGTATGTAGGCAAAATGTTGTGACGAATTATTTCGAACAATGTAAGAAAACCAAGAGGATTCGATAAATTATTGTTGAGATAGGAAATTTCAACAATAAAATTCGCTAAACTTTCCGTAGGTAATTGTTTACGAGTGCGTAACGCAAGTTCGGTTTGGTAATCAAAATCAAGCTTATCAAATTGTTTGAGAAGTTCCACTTTTAAAGTAAACCAAGAGTGAACTCGTTCACGAATTGTTCTGTACCATTGTAACGCGATACCGTCTAACACCTCAGTAAATGCCCTGACAATTAAGTCGCTGTCAACGTCTCGTGCAAGACGAAACTCCTCCAGTCTCTGTATGAATTCTCTGACGCAAGTCGAACCGTCAAATTTTAACTTTGATTTAGTCAAGTCAACATATTTATTTAATTTAGTTTGAAATAAAGCAGTATTTGCATAGTCAGCTCGAGTAACAGAGCTGGAATTCACATTCGCATCAGCAGCTAAAGGAACAGTTACATCAATCATGTCCAAATGAGGATGATTCTCTAAAAGGTTTAAACTCTCAGGTTCAGATGTGACAATATTTAAAGTTTGAGTAGCCATATTGTTAGAAACTACCTGCTCGTCCTCAGAAACTAAGTTCTTATCAGACCCTTCCATAATAAAAAATAGGTCCCAAAAATACACCACTTAAAGCTAGCACACAGTTCAAAGCAGTAAAAAAGTAACAGCGAAAACTGTTAAAATAAAGTTATAGCATTATAATTATAACAGTAGAGAACCTTAATTAACAACTAAGTTGCTAAATATGTATGAAAATATGAGAGAATATAGCGATAATACAAGCAGTCCAAGTAAACAATGTTTAAACCTCCCAAAGCAGAACTCAGGAAAAAGAAAGCATTTAAATATTGTATGGTATGCATGAATGTAAAAAATATTTAAGCATGGTATAAGGTATTTCAAATATAATAAGCAGAAAGAATTTCAAGCATATTATGTAGGAGGAATTAAGAATTTCAAGTATAAATGCAAAAAGAATTAAGAATTTCAAGTCCCTGTTCGCTTGGCGACAATTGTAATAATTTTTAAAAAAAAGAGAAAATATTTTTGTTTATTTATTTTATGTTGGTTAGCTTATTTAAGTTACCTTTAATTTGGTTGAGTTCAGATTGAACTTTCAATTAAGGCGAGGCTCTTCTTGATGTTCAATAAGAACCCACTTTTAGAGGAATGTTTAGCACTGACCAAATGAAAAGCAAATAAATAGAAATATAAGAGAAACAGCTTATTAATTTAACCCCTCTACTATAAAACAATTAGAAGATAGGCTGAAAAAAATAAACAAATTAGAACTCGGGCGCCAGGCCAGCACTAAAAGAAGATACCGTGGATAGTAGTAGGTAAAGCGCTTGGGTTTTAATCTCAAGGCGGGCATGAATTGAGTCTGCTGAAGGAGATCAAAGAAACTAGTTTAATGTTTAAATATCTATATATTGCAAGATCTTACATATGGCTTAAGGCCGCTCCCCATGGAGGTTTAAAATTTATAACATAGCAGGTTAAGTAGCTGTAGGTATCACCAGGTCAGTAGTCAAGTCGCTCCACCCCTCAGAAAGTCAAGTAGCGAGGAAGTCGGTCTATGTGGAAACTTAACCACTAGCCGTTAGATACTAGTGAAAATTTATGATAAACAACACAATAACTTGGTGAATTATCTGAAACCCTAAGGAAGTTCTAATAAAGTTAAATTTAGCCAAAACTACTCATTTTAGATTTGTACCGAAACTACTTGTTTTAAATTTGTACCAAAACTACTTGGATTATCGCTTTCAAGTTATTTAAAGTATAGAGGGCATCGCCTCTGGGAATGCTTCTCTCCGCAGAAAATTAAAAGGAAACATACCAGATAACATAGGTAATATATAAAACATCTGGATGGAACCTGCGGACGTCCAACTCTGGGTACTCAGGAACCCGCAGTCCTCACCACTCTCCGGCTCAATCCCGAAGCATTATGTAGTAATTAGGAAATTTCGAATGGCAGTTCGAATATTTATTTATAATAATAATAATAATAAAAAAAAAAAAACCCGACTAGAAAGTCTGAAAAAGAAAACAAACCTACGATTAACATCATGGCACTTCTAGCAAAGGAATTCGAATGAATTTATTTGGTACGGGACGAAAAATGCCCTAACGCAATTAAAGAAAAATCAAGAACACTCACCGAGTTTCTTTAGGTTAAATATAACGACGATACTCCATTGTCGTTAATAGTTCATATAAAATTCTGTAAGAGAAAATGTGCACTTTTAGGTTACAACGTAAAAATATGATGTAATTCGATCGAAAATCGCTTTTATTTCCTAGCGAATCCTTGAAATACTTACTTTAGAAAAAGATCAAGACATGTCCCGTCTATATTTCCGGGGACATGGAGGAAAAAGCCCGAAAACCTGCAAAGGCACGCCAACGTCAATATTCTATATTCGACACAAAACCCAAAAATAATGATGGAATCGAGTAAATCCACTCACCGGGAAGAAGAATAATATGGTGATCGGTCGCTAGATACGCCGATCACAAAAATAGGAACGGCTTACGCCGTCTATCTCGAGATCAACCACTTTGTTCCATTGTGGTGTCTCGTATGAAGACTTCAACGAACGTCAAAATGTCGTTGGATAATGTTTTTTTTAAAAGGGCCTATTCACGATCCAAAAAGAACAAAACACGTCACTACGCGAACTTCCGTTTTAAAACAGAGATTAAATAAACTATGTTCCTCCACAGAACCTACTCAAAATAAGGTTCGATAGGGTAACCCTAAGAAAAGTACTGCTACCTGTCAAAACTGGTAAACAAATGTATCGTGTAAATAGAAAGAATCCAAAAACTGGCTTAAAGCCAATGTAGCGAAAATACAACGCTACAATGGGTAGAATTTTTAGCCTTTAAATAGGTTTTTAAAATTGTCCTTAGCACAGGTTAGTGCATTAAAAATAATATAATCTACAAGTTATCCAAAACATTGGCTTTTACAGTCTGTTAGCTTTTAGAATATTCCACCACGGGGGCAGAGTCCGGGTTGGTGGAGGATTGTAAGACAGTCGCGGGCAGTCATAATTTATCTATTGAAGCCGCCCATAAGGCCTCAACAGTCGTTAAGCGAACTATACAACTACATATTAAAATATTACTAAGAACAGACAAATTTTAGGAATAATAAACATGTCTACTTCTTCAGGCTATATTATGTAGTCCACTGCTGGACATAGCCCTCCCCTAACGAGCGCCATAGCGCCCTGTCTTCAGCTTGCCGCATCCAGCATCGCACCTGCTGTTGCTTTACCCGAGTTATTGATTCCAATTACTCTGTTCAACTAAGCCACAAGCGCTTCAGCGGTCCATTTGGCGGGCCCTTATGTTATACAATAATTTACGTTACATTTACAAAGTAAAACACTTTGGAAATGTACTATAATATCTTGTGTAATTATTGTACACATACCCACTTTATGTTTTCGACAATACTACCGAAAAATTGACTTCAGAAAACAGGTCCCCGTAGCCCCTTCTTTTTATATTTTTAATCAAAGGAAGGCATCAAAATGAGCAACTTTTCCCCAAAAAAAATCTTTAAATTAAATATTTCAGATTTTAAATCGCCTGTAAAATCTCAAATATTTAATTTCGAGATTTTTTTAAGGGGAAAAATTGCTCATTTTGATGCCCCCCCTTTGATTAAAAATATGAAAAGAAGGGGTTACGGGGACCCTATTTTTTCCCTTGCACACCCTTTGCTACACCATGACCTTTTTGGTCACATTTTTAAATACCTAAAAGGCACTTTCACTTTATTGTCCTAGTTGCAAGATTTGAGAGCTTTCCCGCCTGACTGTAGGCTCGGGTCGTGCGTGATAAAAAAAATAAACAAATTAATGAATCACGGAAACAGAATCGAAGCGTTCGCAAAACAATAAGGTTAAATCTTATGTACATACCTATTAGAGATTGAACCGGCGGGTTTTCATTACTAATAGAGCTGTTAAACAAGTGTATCTTACATCCCTGTTCTAATAGTCCAAATTTCAACAGTAGAATACTGTTGAAATTTGATTGACACAATAAGTTTTAATTGTTTTGCACAAACGAACTGCGACTAACCGTTTGGGCGTTGGCGACTTTGGTCGCAGACAATAGTCGGAAATAACCGGTCTGAAGTGCAGAAAGCGATTTTGAAGGTGAACACTAGTTTTGGTAAGTGAATTAACCCGTTGTTTCAGAAAATGCACGAGTAACTTCCAAAATTGAGGAAATTCGGTGATGCGAATGGTTGAGATTGAACGCAGTTTTTGCTAGATTTATAAAAGAAAATAAGTGGATTTACTTACCGATTGATGCCAGACAGAAGAAAAGCGTCGCCAGACGCATTTTTAACGACATTTTAACAATATATTTCACAAATTTGGACTAGAAGCGTCTAGCGTCCACCTCTACAGAAATATTATTTATGAATAATGAATGAATGAAATTAATGTGTGAGTGAGTGAGGGAATGAATGAAATTAAATACAAAATACTATTCATTCTATCGTTAGTTTCACATGGTATCGATAGATGGCGATGTTGGAAAAATTCTAAATAGCGCCATCTGTTATTGAGTAGCGTTACAGAAGTTACTACTTTTTACTGCCATCTAGCAAAATGTTGAGGGAACGTTTTAAGTAATTAGGCAACTGCCATACAAAACAGGCGCGGAAAAGACGCGACATGCCTTTTATAGAAATCCCGCCCTCGTCCGTTTGGTTTTATCCAGTTTTTTTTACATAAATGATCCACTTTTCTTAGTTAAAGCTTTAATCGGTTTTAAACCTCATAATTGGTATAAACGTAGAAAATTAATACTTTTTTTTACACTGTCAATAGCTTATTGTATTAACGACGCATCCCTCGTGGATTAACGGACGTGACGTGGACGCCCCTGAACTTCGTCACGTCGGTTCTGTGTGGACACTGGCTTATAATTTTGTTGCGCGCAGATTATACCAACTAAATACCTCCTATGGTGTGTGTGTATATATATATATACATTTACCTACTGTGATAATTGTAAATTAGTCTCCTATTTTGGTATTACCAACTGAATGTTTTGTTACTGATAAGATAATGTTTTGATAAGTCTTCAAAAACAAAGATTAAAACAGAAACATAAATTAAGTCTTCAGATATATTACGGTATTAGTGGTATTAAGAAGTGTCGGGCAGAAAAAAGTAAGCACTATCTAGCAAGGAGATTCTCCTTGGTACCTACTGGTATGTACGTAATTACAGGGCAAGAAAAATATTTTACAATTTATAATTATAGCCATTTATTTTCCCAAACAAATAGACATAGTTTCATATAAGATTGAAATAACATTGAATTAATTTAAAATTGCTCCGTCGAATTTAAAACACAAACTAGTAAATTAGGTATCATATTTGATCATCCAACTTTAGCTTTAAATAACAGAGAAACCTTAGATTTTTTGTAAAATATAATGCAAACGTGAAAAATATAAAAAAACGAATGTATGGTAAACAAACGTTCCTTGAGGATTGAAGAATGTTAACTAAGTTTGATTATTTAGCACTCCATATTCTCTGTGAAAAATAAAAAATACTAGTGAAAGAATTACTAGGATACGTCAATTAGTTTCCGATTTAGAAGTAAAACAAGTTGTAACCGAAGACGCGGGCCGCCGGTTACGCTGTCGCTGTGACGTCATCGCACAACACGCTCAGTCTGGCTCAGTCCGCTCGTAGTCGCGCGCTCGTGCCGTCGAAATTATACCTACAGTCTATTTATTCTTACTTGTCCAATTTAGTAAACAAGATTCTAACCTTAAAATTGAGATTAGATGCCTAAGCTAGACATTTTCTCGCAAATTCATGAACTATGTTTATAAAATAAAGTGTTCCAAGTTACTTCATTTATGGAAATATGGCAGTTTTGGACTAAAAAGTCACAGTTTAAGGGTAGAATCTTGTTTACTAAATTGGACAAGTAAGAATAAATAAATAGACTGTAAATACTTTTAAAAATGTCCAATCCAAATACTAGGAAATCATGTGTTGTACCTAAATGTACTAATACAACTACTAATTCGCCGGAAAAGATGTTTTTTATAGTTCCAGAAGACGTTAAAATGCGAAAAAATTTATATTTATAGAGTTTTAATAAAACTATATTACATTAGGACAATTTTATTTTATTATTTTTGTCAAAAATATTTTTCTTCCAAAACTTTACACATTTTTCAAAAAGATCATCACAATATTTTTTATTATAAACTACTTCATGCACATCAACATTCCTCGAGGTTTCGAAGTCAACGTGTGCAATACAAAATAGGGCTTTTCTTTTTCCGGTGATTTGTTTTTGTACCTATCTGAGCATAATATTTTTCGCCTAGTTTACCTTTACTAGTACGTAATAAAAGTGTTTGGCTTGGTTGGACACTTTACTTCTATAACGGAGTCATCAGTACGCCCGTCAGGCGAGGCACCGATCATAGGCCACTCATTCTTTAAAAACCGGCCAAGTGCGAGTCAGACTCGCGCACCGAGGGTTCCGTACAAACCTGTATTATAGACCTGAGTATTTGGTATGAATTTCAATTTAATAACTCTACACGTTTATGAGGAAATGGGTAGTAAGTTTAAAATTATTAAAAAAATATATATTATGTGATGTAACTAAAAATTTATGGTTTTCGTAATTTTTCCTTTATCTATGCTATAAGACGTTGCTTCGTACCAAATTTCAAGATTCTGAGTTCACGGGAAGCACCCTGTAGGTTTTGATTCCCTTGCAAGTGTCGAAAATTTGCGGCATAAACGGCTGTATCTTTTGATTGCGTTGGTTTAGAAGTTTGATTTTTTCACAGCTTCAAGGGACAGTAGACCTGAGTAATTGATATAAATTTCAGCTTCATACCTCCACGCATTTCTGAGAAAAAGGGTCTTGACAGACGGACGGACGGACGGACAGACGGACAACAAAGTGATCCTATAAGGGTTCCGTTTTTTCCTTTTGAGGTACGGAACCCTAAAAAAAGTGATCCTATAAGGGTTCCGTTTTTTCCTTTTGAGGTACGGAACCCTAAAAAGACCATATTCCACTATCTTTAGAAAATGTATCTTCGTGACTTCCTTTAAGACATCTTTTTATATCATTTTTCCTCTTTTGATAGCATTCGTAGCACAACACAGATAAAAAATATTCGCATATCGAATCGATGAATGAAAACGTTCTGTTTCATTATAATAACCTGACAAAGGTGGATTATGCAGAAATGCAGTGGCTACTTGTCAAAATTCAGGAGATTTTACTCAATTCTACAAAGAAAACAGTAGTCAGGAGACAGTGCTTACAATCAGGAAATCTCCTGATAAATCAGTAGAGTTTGCAGCACTCGCCACGGCCCGCTTAGTAAGCGTAAGCGGGCCGCGGCCCGAGCTCGCGCGGGGCGTTGTGACATGACGTCACAACGCGTCGCGCGACTGTTAGCGGGACTCGATATTTTTCATAACTTTGAATGCCTATAAAATCAATACCTAAGGTACTACTAGGTATTTTTGGCTACAGCAAAAACTAGTGTATTTGTATACATAGGTACAGGCTTTACTGAGACAAGCATTTCAACCGATTTGGCATACCTAGTAACATTCTTCATTGACTGTACTCGCCACTATAGTCTACCCGTGACCACGGCAACTGCAACGCTGCGAAAGCGTCGTGAATTAAGGTACATAATTACTTCTTAAGTACCTAATAATCACGTTAGACCCAGTGACAGCTGTACCTTCCCACGTTTGACTATGGCACAGTGGAAATCCCTATTTGGTCAAGCGTTCATTGCCTAGTCGAACCGAGTGTTTGGAATCATACACTTGAGTTAAGCAACAAGAGGCGCGGTTAGGTGCAGGATGGTTACCGTCCCGTGACTACCGCTCTAGTGAAATTTTTCCGAGCACTTAGGTGCTTCGCAAGGCACGTTAAGCCGTGGCACCGGCTGTCATGTAATGGCAGTCGCTAAGCCAGGTCAGAGACCTTATAATATGGGCGACTTTTGTTCTTGAGGACAAAAGTCCACCAATCGTAAAAATGTCATCCAAGTATTTGTCGCGGACTCAACGCCTACGGTGTGAAGTCATATGTTACCCGGAAATTGAGTGAAGCGTACGCTCTGCAAATATTCTGAGATTCTGTTGTTTTGTAATTTACATGACGTTGAAAAAGAAAAGGCGTTTTAAAAGAAAACACCGAACTTTTGTCCAGTCCGGTCTCATGTCCTCGGCAACTTGAGGGACTTTTTGTACAGGGTAATTTTAGTCGTTCGTGTGCGTTATTTGATACAATTTATATTAGATGTATATCGACGGACAAAAGAGTACCCGGGGGATAGTCCCTCGTCTGCGCAGCCCTTAAATGAGACCAATAACGACATTCATTGTCAAACAAATTCTGATACCTTAGCGCCAGAAAACGCGTGACTCATTTTATCGTTTAAGTAACCCATGATTTCTTGAGTGGTGCTATGTCCATTGCGTGACAATATTCTTTTCGTTGCACTAACCCGTGCTGAGGACAACTTTAAAAACCTAATTATAGAGGCTACAAAATCCGCCCCTGCCGGGACTCGAACCCGCGACCTCTGGCTTTTCATAGCCTCTAAATAGGTTTTTATGCTGTATGGTGTCGGCCTAGAGAAAAGCACCAACCCAAATTCTTCCCGCGGGTGTCGTAAAAGACACAAACCGGGCGGTGGGCAGCAGCGCCCCCTGCAGTACAATTCCGCCAACCTGCGATGCCTCAACCCGCATACCCAGCGTGGGGATTATGGGCATTGCCCCCCAATGATGGCACAACCTTGTGCTACGGCACTAATTAGAGGAGGGCTATGTCCTGCAGTGCACTAATATAGCCTAAAGCAGGAAGGAAGGAAATAGGTTTTTGTATGACCGTTCAAGCAAATTTCAACCTTCCGCAGACCATGGAGGCACTAGTATTCGACGGCCAGACCCTCTCCCTCCAGCACCGGACCGACTACCCTCTGCCGAAGATCGTCAACGACGATGACGTCATTGTGAAGGTCGCTTACTCTGGGATCTGTGGTACTGATCTGCATATCATCCAGGTAAACTATTGATGTTGACCCTAGACACGTAACCTTCTCAGATACCCTATTTTACTGAAGACACCAAGTCACACGACGGGGTTCTTCAGTAGTTAATTTACGGTAAGGGCCGCCCGGCTGTGGAATGACCTGCCGGTTGCGATAAGGCGCTCCCCATCTCCGGCTATATTTAAAACCAGAGTTATGAAATTCCTTCTCTCTGAGTAACTTATTTTGCTGTAAGTATTCATTAATTTCCCTTCATACCTAAATATGTTGGTATATCACCTGTTTCTTGTCCTTATAACACACTTGTTATATAAGTCACTATTGTAAGTATGTGTATATTTATTGTATTCAAGTAATATTTATGTATGTTTATTATTACGTATACGTATGTTTATTAATTTTCCTATTTTTACCGACTACCCGTATCTATTTCTCCTTCGGCAAATTCTCCGATTCCAGGTTGCCTGGAAGAAATTGTTAGTAGCAATAAGGCGGACAATTGTATCTTATCTTCTGTTTCTGTATCAATTTTCCGGTATACCTACACTAAAGAATATATGCAATTGCAACCCTGTTATGTCCCCACAGCTGGGGCACGGGTTTCTTCTGCATTGCAGGAAGGTTAAGCACACGGATGTAAATAGGCCATAAGGGGGCCAAGTCCAAGTCAATTTTCCAGTATACAAGAAAGAATAAATTCTTATCTTATACCTAACCATACCTACGTCGATTCGACGATATTTTTATGACAGTGTTTTGTTTTTGGTACCTTTTGTTGCACCGATATATTTATTTCAATAAAGTTGTTTATTGTTATTTATTGCACAGATCGATAATCAATCAATATTTATCAATTGATTATCGATCTATTATCGATTAATCGAATATGACGACCTCTGTGGCGTAGCGGTAGCACGTCTGCCTACCATGCAAGAGGTCCCGGGTTCGAATCCCGGCTGGGAACAAAAAAAAATCCCAGGTCTTGGACGTTTACATGTTTGTGATGTCGTTGTTTCTGGTTCCCACGACACAGGGTATCCTAGTGTGGGGCCAGAAGCAATGTATGTGCCTGTATGTAAATGTTATGTTATGTTATGTTATTTTATGACAAAAGTGCTTAAGCGACAATGCTAGTAAGATACGAATCAAAATATGCTAATACCCTGGAAATAAAAAAAAACGTGGATAGCGAAGAAATCCTTAAGTGACATAAGTTTGAAAACCGCTAAAAATAGGTTGCTTAAGTCGCGTCAAGGGAGAATATTTGAGAAATTTCTGAAATATTCAAAATACTTAAGCGCCAAAAAAGTACTCGGATACTTCGAAACTTACACAGATCGACGCAGAAAAAAAATTCTATCCAACCATACCTATTATAAGCATTGCTATAATAGGTATGGTTGCTATAATACCAAAAAATGCTATGCAAAAAAAAATGCAAACAAAAAATGCTATAATACCTATTATAAGTATTATAGCATTTTTTCCTTTTCACTGACGATACATTTCTCAATAAAATTATTTATTGTTATTTATTCCGTGTTTTGCAAGGCGCGTTAAGCTGTTGGTGCCGGCTGTCATGTAATGGCAGTCGCTAATCCATGTCTGAGGCCTTATGGGCGGCTTGATAACTTCTGACAGTAAGGCCCGCCACTGTCTTACAATCCTCCACCAACCCGGACTTGGCCCCCGTGGTGGAGTATGGCCTAACCTTCCTGCGATGCAGGAAGAGACCCGTGCCCCAGGAGTGGGGACATACAAGGGTTGATAGCGATTTATTGCGCACTCTTATTTATTTTTCCTTCAGTTTAAAATGGCACGTGTTTTTACGGATCAAATCCATATTTTTATAAAAAAAAGTTACTGCCTGCGGTGTGGTACAAGCGTTGGCAATACCATAGAATGTTCATCATCAACCCATTATGTCCCCACCGAGGGGCACGGGTCTCTTCCCTGAGTAAGATATACGCCATAATTATAGAATACTCTTGGTATTCTATTATATATATATATATATATATATATATATATATATATATATATATATATATATATATATATATATATATATATATATATATATATATAAAGCTACAATGCGATATACTCACTGATCTAACATAATACGTTTTCTCGGAAATGGAAAAAAAATACCATACTTTCTATAATTTAGTATTTTATCATTAATACTGTATATCAATAATGAAAAAGTATGCTACGCAAATAAGAGATTCCTCCACATCAGAAATTCTAGTTTAATTAGTATACAGACCGGTTTTTTTTCTTCTGTATTTATTGTTATGGTCAAGATTCGATTTGTACATAAATTTAAAATTTTTATTTTCCTACCCTCTGCAACACGAAAGGTTTGCTGGAAGAGAATGCTTCTTGCATTGAGCACGCCCTTGTACATTTACTCATTGTAATTAGTGCATTAAAGAATTAAAATAATAATAATAAGGAGCGCTCCTTTCCTCTCGGTTTACCGGCTTCCAGGTTGCAAAAACCTGCGTGCTGCGAGCCGGCCAAACCGCGTAGTTAGAAAGACCTGAGTGCTTAGTGCGAGTTTTTTAACTACTCGATCGCGTTAACGTAAGCTCATATTTCTATGGCATCGAGGAAGCGCCACCTAGCGACAAGTATGGAAATTAAAATTGATGAGTGCAAGTTGTAATGGTTTACGTTGAGAAGTGAACACGTTTACCAGCCAAAACACGAATAAACATGAGTGCGAGTTGTGCTGTGCTGACAGCGTTTTGCCAGTTCGAACGGTCAACTTACTCATACTCACTACTCAATGCTCGATTAACGCGGTAGTAAAGTTATTCGATTGGATCTGTCAAACTCGCACTAAGCACTCTGCATGCTTAAGGTCAGCCGAAACATCGTGGTCAATCCTCAGCACGCAGGCCTTTCCAGCAATTTGCACTAAGAAGCACACTTTCGCTCAAGATATCAAACTTCCGTCAACAGGATGAGTTCTTGGTCATGAATGAGCGCTCCTTTCCACTCATTGACGAATGCAGCTGCTTTCGGGTTGAAAAGACCTGCGTGCTGAGAGCGTACCAAAATGTTGTAGTGGACACTCAGTACCCAGGCCCGTTAGAAAACCCTGCATGCGTAGGGTCAGCTAAAACCTCAGCATGCAGCTTTCCAACAATCTATGCTAAGAACACTTCCGCTCATGATGTCAAACTTCCGTCAACAGGGCGAGTTTCTGACCATGAAGGAGCGTCCCTTCCCGTTGGGCCACGAGTTCAGCGGCGTGGTCGCCCAGGTTGGAAAAGCCTGCGTGCTGAAGGTCGGCCAGAACGTCGTGGTGGATCCAAATAGGTGAAGTTTTATTACAGTCATGTTCCTCGTATGAAGATTGAGCATTCCTCCCATACGTATTTGAAGAATACCATGGGAGCATAAGAAAAGCTTCTCGAAGCTACCTGGGCCAATTTTAAAGAACTTTAGCTCATTGTTTTCTTGATAATTCGATGTAAATCGTGCAAATTGTAATAAAAAACTATGAATCGTAACTTCATTAAGTGCGGCCACAGTTACCTGATAAATGATCTGTAATAAAACTTGTTTCTCAAGAAATGCGTTCCCCCAGCGGATGCCTAGGGTTCTAGATAAAATAATTGTATTTATATTTTTAGAAAGACGTGATTGTGGTGTTGTTTGTGAGGAATCTTGCGTTGGTTAGGACATGTGAGCGGATGAAGGAAGAAAGATTGACAAATATATATTGCGAATGTGAGTGGAAAGGCTGGTAAAGGACGTTCCAGGCGGATATACATGGACCTAACAGGGGATATATTAGCAAAGGGGAAGATAAAAAGTACCAGGTACCAGGACATATGAACGTTGATGAAGCGTAGGTGATCTGTCAGGGTCGTGGCAAGTGGCAGTCCCTGGTCTCTGCCTACCCCTCTGGGATACAGGCGTAAGGTTATGTATGCATGTAGTTTTAGGAACACGTGATTGTGATGGGCTCATCACTTTACTATGTAGGCCTCGCACGCGACTTCCGCGCATTTAGCCTCATATTTGGGCTTTTGTACGTACTAGGTGGAGCGATGACATTTGTACAGGGGTGGGCAGTAACTGGAAAGGAGGAGCCGAAGACCGGGCTCAGTGATCTGCCTTAGGTGAGGCATGTCCACCAGACTGACACCGGCTGATTAAGACGAGCAGTGAGATGACTCCTTCACTCCAAAATGTTACTCTTTCCATGCTATCTCCAGGCCCTGCAATCTCTGCGACAGCTGCCGACGCTCCAAGTACCAGTTCTGCTCGAGCCCCATCAAGTGTAACCTTGGAGTGTTTGCCGACGGTGGCTGGGCGCAGTACGTGTGCGTGCCACAGGTCCAGGTCTTCGCGCTGCCTGATCACGTCACCTTGGAGCAAGGTGAGTTCAAGAAATGAGCCGTTTTGTGAGCTGACGAGCCGACGTGAATGAGCCGACGGCGCTTATAGCTGTGCACATACAAGAACAGAGCCGCGTCTGTCAAATTTTGCTTCGATTCGACATCAATCCTTGTATGTCCCCACTGCTGGAGCACGGGTCTCTTCCTGCGTCGCAGGAAGAGACCCGAGCCATACTAGGTTAGGCCATACTCCACCACGGGGGCCAAGTCCGGGTTGGTGGAGGATTGTAAGACAGTGGCAGGTCTGTCAGAAGTTTTCGAACCACCCATAAAGCCTCTGACATGGCTTAACGGCTGCCATTACATTGACAGCCGGCACCAGCGGCTTAACGTGCTTTACGAAGCACGTAAGCACTCGGAAAAATTCCACTAGCGGTAGTCACGGGGCGATCTCCCATCGTGCACCTGACCGCGCCTGTTGTTGCTTAACTCAAGCGATTGATTCTAATCACTCGGTACGACTAGGCCACGAGCGCTTCAAAAGAATCAAATAATTACCTCTTCCATGCATGATCTCTAGATGCCAAGCCAAGTCAGAGGCCTTAGGGCGGCTTGAAACTTCTGACAGTAAGACCAGTCACTAATCTTGCAAGCCTCCACCAATCCGGATTGGCCCCCGTAGTGGAGTATGGCATATACCTTCCTCAGGGAAGCGACCCGTGCCCCTCTGTGGGGCCGTAATGGGTTGATGATGATGATTTTTAGATGCCTAAACTAGGTCAGACCTGTAATAGAAACATTAAATGTTTCTCTTACAGTAATGTACTTAAAGAGTCTGTGCAAGTGGACGCTATTTCAACATAAGACGGAGTTTACACGTTCAGTCTAATGTCAGTTCAGTCCGTGTACTTGATCGAGCTCGGATCCATGCCTGAATGATGAATGATATTCTTTTTAATGCACTAACTCGTGCTAAGGACAGTTTTAAAAACCTATTTAGAGGCTAAAAATTCCACCCATGCCGGGATTCGAACCCGCGACCTCTGGCTATTCGTGCCAGCGCTCTTCCAACTGAGCTAATGGGCGACTCACCGGCATCAGTGAAATTTGAACCTCTAAATAAATGAAGAGAAAAATAATAATTATAGTAATTAACTCCACGGTTGTAATTATTGCTAGGGGGAATCTGCGAGCCATACTCCTGCGTTTCTCATGGCTACGACCGCGCCTCTCCCCTCAAAATTGGTGACAAAATCCTGATTATTGGAGCCGGGATCATCGGTGAGTCTTCCAGTGATTACTTGGAATTGTAGCTGTATTGGTCTGGATACAGCAGGATCCTCATGCTTAGTGCGAGTTTGACAGATCCAATCGAATAACTTTACTACCGCGTTAATCGAGCATACGCAGTGAGTGTAAGTTAACCGTTCGAACTGTCAAAACGCTGTCACAGTACAACTCGCACTCGCGTTTATTCGTGTTTTGGCTGGTAAACGTGTTTACTTTTCGATCGCCGTCGCTCTCACTAGTGACAACGTAAAGCATTACAACTCGCACTCAGCAATTTTAATTTCCATACTTGTCGCTAGGTGGCGTTTCCTCGATGCCATAGAAATATGAGTAGTTAAAAAAACTCGCACTAAGCACCCAGAGCTGAAATTGTCGGTGATTTAAAGGAATTTAGCGGTACTTAGAGAAGTACCTACTATATTAGTCTGGACATTGTCAGGATCCCAATTCTGATAGGCGGAATTGTCGGTGAGACAAAAAAAAGTTGTTCCTTAGAGAAGTACCTACCAATAGTATCTACATACCTACCATTCTAGGTAGGTACTAGAAAACAGTCTGTGGTAAATGCCCGCACTGGGAATCAAACCTGGGTCTACCCACTGTGCTACCGCAGCTCTCTCAGTAGTCTGTTAGCTTTTAGAATATACCTCGGCTATATCCGTATTCTTGTAATAGAAATGTCGGAACTAATATGACACTTAATTTACCTACATAACTTTTCAAAATAGTGAAGAAAAGTTTCATACAGAGCAGGAAGTAGTATTACACTCGTGTGCTTTCGGCGAAAACCGAAGCATACTCTAAAGCCCGAGGTATATTCTAAAGGCTAACAGGCTGTACATAATTTTTTTAATTCTTTATTGCACTAATTACATGAGTAAATATACAAGGGCGTGCTTAATGCAAGTAGCTTTCTCTTCCAGCAAACCTTTGGTGTTGAAGAGACTTAGAAAAACCTATTTGGAGGCTAAAAATTTCACCCATGCCGGGATTCGAACCCGCAACCTCTGGCTATCCGTGCCAGCGCTCTACCAATTGAGCCAATGGGCGACTCACCGGCATCAGTGAAATTTCGAACCTCTTTACAATATTCTCTGTATTACGTACAGGCAGGTTGAAGAGACTGGCAAAGGGTAGTGCAGGAAATCTTTTTCTAGGTGAAATACAATAATGAACTTACATAAAAATAGAGAGATACATAGGGGATGTATTAGCAAACGGAAAGATAAAAAGTACCCGGAACCGGAGAGCGTGCATGCAATGACTTACGAACGTTGATGAAGCGAAAGTGATCTGTCAGGATCGTGGCAAGTGGCAGTCCCTGGTCTCTGCCTGCCCCTCTGGGATACAGGCGTGAGGTTATGTATGTATGTAAGTGTGTATGTATGTATGTATGTATGTATGTATGTATGTATGTATGTATGTATGTATGTATGTATGTATGTATGTATGTATGTATGTATGTATGTATGTATGTATGTATGTATGTATGTATGTATGTATGTATGTATGTATGTATGTATGTATGTATGTATGTATGTATGTATGTATGTATGTACGTACGTACGTACGTACGTACGTACGTATGTATGTATGTATGTATGTATGTATGTATGTATGTATGTATGTATGTATGTATGTATGTATGTATGTATGTATGTATGTATGTATGTATGTATGTATGTATGTATGTATGTATGTATGTATGTATGTATGTATGTATGTATGTATGTATGTAGATACATTACCCATAATATGACATAAAAACTACGCGCAGTATTCTACGTCCCTGGACTGAAACCAGGTCATAGCTGCATCTCATCACCTCTTGACCTAGACCTAATGTAGACTAACAGCGTATATTGCAGTACACTCAACTGCAGGTCAACCTTTGCAGTACATTTTTACTGCAAAATCGCTCTTTACGTAAGAGTGCACATGTGTTAAAGTCGATTTGCTGTTGACTGTACAGTAGCTAGGCGAACATTGCTGTTGCAAAGACTTGCCGATCCCTGTGGCGCACCGGTAGCGCGTCTGCGTTCCATGCCAGAGGTACTGAGCTTGAACCCCGGCTGGGGACAAATAAAACCCCAGGTCTTGGATGTTTACATGTTTGTGGTGTTGTTGTTTCTGGTTCCCACGACACAGGGTATCCTAGTGTGGAACCAGAAGCAAGGTATGTGCCTGTATGTAAATGTCGTTATGTTATTAAAGCCGCCTGTAACCGATTAGATGCATGCTTAAAGGCTATCGTAAAGTCAATCAATCAAAGTATTTTATTGAAAATTAAACAGAAACTATGAATTGAAATGAAATCAAAAGGTTTTATTCAAAGTCGCGCAGAAACTGCGGCTTAATGAACGTTGAAAGTCAAACTAGGTGTCCATTTCAAAATCTAGATTACTATTTTGGAGAATAAATGGACAAAAAAACTCCAAACGTTCTAAATAAGACAGAACTCATGCTTTAATTCAAGACATCATTGACGTCTAAATAATCCTTTATACCCATTGTATCCAGTAGCCCTTTTGGCACATAGTGTAGGTACTTTACAAATTTTTTGAACCGCGTTTCAGGAAAGCTTAATATACTTATATCTTCAGGAATTTTTATTACCTACAGTCTATTTACTCTTACTTGTCCAATTTAGTAAACAAGATTCTAACGAATTTGCGAGAAAATGTCTAGTTAAGGCATCTAATCTCAATTTTAAGGTTAGAATCTTGTTTACTAAATTGGACAAGGAAGAATAAATATACTGTAGAAACGTATCCAGTCCCCCGTGAAGGATGTATTAACCTTTGCCAGCCTAAGTAAATAAGGTCGTAAGTACTTGTCTAGTAATTATAACCCCTATCTATTGAAGAGAAGGTCACAGCCTTGCTAAGGGTCACGTATTGGTATTGAGTTAATTACGAATCGTGATTGATGTTGCAGGTAGTTAGAGAAATCACTTCCAAGTACAGTACTACACATCATAAAAGTCCCTTTTAGAAGTCTAAAAGTCAATTTAGCAAAGTAACGCCAGATTCCATACAACGTTCGTATATATATATGTATATATATATATATATATATATATATATGTGATGTCCTTGTCTGGGAACTATATCATAGAGGTAGAACACAGATTTATCAACTGGGAGATCGCGGGTTCCAACCCCTTTATTTTCTAAGTTATGTACATTTGTGAAGTTAAAGATATCAATACTTACCACTCGCTAACTGTGAAGAGAAAAAAAAACCTAAGAAACCCCTCCGGAACACCACGCTGCGCGCAAATACCAAGATCACTGAAATTGGAGTTGCGACCGCTAAGCTCAAGTGGAGCTGGGCTGGGGTCAGACGTCGTTGTCAGGCTGTACTAGTCCACTGCTGGACACAGCCCTCTCCTAAAGAGCGCCACGTTGTGCTATCATAGGGGGTACCTTATGCCCATAATCCTTGTCAGACGTATGGAGCCGGAAAGGTGGGCGAAAATCGTCACTGATTGGGTCCCGTGCGATGGCTACCGACGACGTGGCAGACCAAGGCGGAGATGGTGTGACCACCTGACCAAATATGTGGGTGGGAAGCATTGGCCGTAAACAAAGAGGAGTGGAAATCTGAAGGGGAGGCCTTTGCCCAGCAGTGGGACACAGCCATGGCTAATAAAAAAAAACCCTAGTGTCTGAAGTGTCGTCAACCCGTTATGTCCCCACTAAGGGGCACGGGCCTCTTCCCAGAGGAAGGTATATGCTATATTCACCACCTTCCCTTTTATAGCTAACATTAATGCCGGGTTTTCGCGGTCTTAGTCGGCTCGGTCCGAGTGCGCCATCCGAGTAAACTAATGCTTCTGATTGGCCACTTTGGTGCTGTCACGAAAAACCGTCCAATCAGAAGCATTAGTTTACTCGGATGGCGCACTCGGTCCGAGCGTACTAAAACAGTGAAAACCTGGCTTTATTCTTGGGAAAGATTGGCGCGTTTTTAGGAGTTTCAAATTTGTCACTCACCTTATTCTCAACATCCTTCGGTAGCACCACATCTGAAACGAATAAATATTCATGGACATATTACACAGATCTCGTTAGCCTTATACTAAGTACAAGTAAATAACTTGTGTTATAGGTGCTAACTTAACGATAGATTTAATACAATAAATACATAGATAACATCCAAGACCCGAGACTAGAAACGTTCGTTTCCTAGTTTGACCCGGCCGGGGATCGAACCCGAGGCCTATGGTTTTACAGTCAGCGTGCCAAACCGCTGCGCCACCGAGGCCGTCGGCCACCGAATCCAAAAACCCAGCTTAAAACCCGTCCAATTTCCGGGAATTCTTGGCCCTAGTACCTGTCAACTGTAGGGAGAAGAACCTGACAATACTTTCGGCTTTAAAACTCGAAAGAACTGTTTGAAGCTACACGAATGAATCACTAAAATGTTCTGTTACCAGGAAACCTGTGGATAACGACTCTTCATCATCAGGGCCACAGGAATGTCACCGTTTGCGAGATGAACAAGAACCGTCTGGAGATCGTCAAGAATTTGGGTACGCTTAAATTGTACTTTGTATCTTTACATTTTTTATAATATGTGCTCTGGTGTACAATAAAGAATATTCTTATCTTATCTTTAAAAGTATTTGTCTTCCTACCTACAGACAAATTCCAATGTTACATAATACATGTTATATCTTTTTTGGCAATCTTGCAGCTTACATAAAAATGGATAGATCAAAGAGTAAAAAAAAAAAAAAAAAAAAAAAAAAAAAAAAAAAAAAAAAAAAAAAAAAAAAAAAAAAAAAAAAAAAAAAAAAAAAACCTCCACAGGTTAAACCTACAAGGAACTCTTTGGCAATAAAATAAAAACTCTCACCCTCACCCCATCCTTACCTCATTACTAAAATAATTTCTTAACCTCTTTTTTTATAGTATCCGTACTCTTTTTAAATTTTTAACTGACAACTGGTACAAAACCTACCAACGCCACCTTTTTATAGTTTTAATTTTCTGTAAATATAATCACCACATTACCTTTTCGGACACATTTGCGTCATACTATTTGTCTATTTATTTATTAACTATACACTTACACCACTATACTCCAGGACATTTGCTAACCAATTTTTTTTATAACAATCCAAACATTCATTCAGGTGCGGCGACAACACGTTAAATAAGCCTAGGTCAATTAATTTACTTATCGTTACTTACCTAACGCATAACGGTGTTTACCCCACCATAGCTCTTGAGAGCACTTCTACGACGGATTCTACCCCGTCGGGTACTATGTACCCAATATTATAAATATTGTTAAAATGTAAATAACTTTCATGGAGCGGATTGTGACTCAATAAATAAGCCTTACCACTACCGAATACCAGCGGGTGGTAACTGGCTAAATAAGCCTATTACTAATTTAGGCCAGTTTCTGGATAAATCTAATTAATAAAAATAGATTTTGTCTATAATGAGTGAAAGTCTTCACCTTTACTGTAGTTGAAGACAATGACAGATGATGCATGCTAGGGATGAGTGGTAGATGATGAATAGAAGTGGAACTGCCTAATGTAAATATTCATTGTAGATATCACCCCACACCTTCTAAATTTTTTTTTCATCGCCCATCATTTATATTTTATTTTAATATTTAAGAATAACTAAATTTATTTACTTACCATCCCACATCCCCGACCTTCATCGACCTTACTTTGGATTCTCGACTTTAAATTTTAAATTAAATAATTTTACTTGACAATTTTTTTATAAAAAAAAATTTTTTTTTAAATATATTTTTTTTAAATAAATATATTTAAAAAAAATATTTTTTTTTACCGGTTGCCCCCGGGTAATGTGACGGTGCAAACCTCTTTACACCATTTTTATTTCTTTTTCCATCTATCATTTTCAAATATTTAAATTATGTACGTCACACATTCTTCGATTTCCCTCATTTTTCACACTACTACTTTACGCTTTGACCAGATCTGACTTTTTACCTGCTTCTCCGTTTATCCGTTTTTTATCCAGTTTTCTGTTAATATTACTACAATTCTACAAATAAAACCACACCTAAAGTCAAAAAAAAAAAAAAAAAAAAAAAAAAAAAAAAAAAAAAAAAAAAAAAAAAAAAAAAAAAAAAAAAAAAAAAATAAAAAAAAAAAAATGGTGTAAAGAGGTTTGCACCGTCACAACTTAATGTAAGTATGATCACGATCTTTCTGCTGCACTCGGAGACTTCCATCAAATTTAATGTTTATCTAAATATCATTATCTTTCACTTATTATCAATGAAAAAGAAAAGCCTCATTCCGCTTCTTATTAGAGATTCCCCTTCTATTAGATGCTTTAAAATTAAATTCAAACAATATCTATTAACTACACAAAAGGAAAAATAGTAAATAGTCGGGGCTGTAAGTGATGCAATTTACTTAAGTCAGATGTCGCTGCCTGTACGTAACACAGAGAATTGTGTAAAGAGGTTCGAAATTTCACTGATGCCGGTGAGTCGCCCATTAGCTTAGTTGGAAAGGGCGCTGGCACGGATAGCCAGAGGTCGCGGGTTCGAATCTCGGCATGGGTGGAATTTTTAGCCTCTAAATAGGTTTTTTTTTAATTGTCCTTAGCACGGGTTAGTGCATTATAAATAAAAATAGTATAAATAGTAACGAATCCACGGATACCTATTTAATATCTTTGTAAAGTTGGTGTGACAAACTTATAATTTGTATGTCATACATATATCTTGATACTTCTTGAAATTTGTATCAAAATTTTGCTGTTAAAACTGATTTGTATTTGTTTTGATTACATAAAGGCAAATGTCATCGCTAAAAAACGCATTAGTGAGGCCATTGTTTTGTTTATCTTAGATTACCTAATTTAAGTTTTAGCAGTAATTTTTTTACACAATTTTTATTTTTAATGCACTAACCCGTGCTAAGGAACAAATTTAAAAACCTATTAAGTAAGTAATGCAATTTGCTTAAGTCAGATGTCGCTGCCTGTACGTAATACAGAGAATGTTGTTAAGAGGTTCGAAATTTCACTGATGCCGTGAGTCGCCCATTGGCTCAATTGGTAGAGCGCTGGTACGGATAGCCAGAGGTTGCGGGTTCGAATCCCGGCATGGGTGAAATTTTTAGCCTCTAAATAGGTTTTTAAAGTAATTTTTTTTTTATTTCTTCACAAATTATATGTCTAAGAGTACAGTAAGTGCCTGAACACTTCACTAGGCAAGCCCGTGCTGAAGTGATCAGATTCCATTATCGATTGCTGTGTGGTTAAGAAGAGGCAGTTCTCAGGCATCCGCTGAAAATCAGCGCCGTAGTCCTGCTGCGGCATTAAGCTGAGCGGAAACCTTTTTGGTACCTACTTTGTAAACTTTAGTTCTATATTAAGCTTAAGCTAATTGTATTCAATGTCTGTAGTACCAAATAATGATTGTCTACTACTACTAAGAGGACAACAGCATACTTCATCGGAGATTAACTTTAATTGACGTTTCTGAGGGCGGCGGCATGATTAGGTTTTCGCATATGCTAGCTGAGTAACAGAGTGCTTAGTGCGAGTTTGACAGATCCAATCGAATAACTTTACTACCGCGTTAGTCGAGCATTGAGTAGTGAGTATGTGTAAGTTAACCGTTCAAACTGGCAAAACGCTGTCACAGTACAACTCGCGTTTATTCGTGTTTTGGCTGGTAAACGTGTTCACTTCTCAACGTAAACCATTACAACTCGCACTCAGCAATTTTAATTTCCGTACTTGTCGCTAGGTGGCGCTTCCTCGATGCCATAGAAATATGAGTTTACGTTAACGCGATCGAGTAGTTAAAAAACTCTCACTAAGCACTCCGGTATTTTGTTATTAACACACATTTCGATACTAAATAAGATACCGTAAGAGATGGTATATCCCATCCTATATAAGCAAACTTTTAAGATGATGATATTAGAAGTTTTTTGTCCATTTTTTCTCCAAAATGAGTTAGATTTTGAAATGGACAACTACAGTCTATTTATTCTTACTTGTCCAATTTAGTAAACAAGATTCTACCCTTAAATTGTGACTTTTTAGTACAAAACTGCCATATTTCCATAAATGAAGTAACTTGGAACACTCTTTTAGATAACACGCTGCCAATTTTATAAACATAGTTCATGATAGTTCATGATTTTGCGAGAAGATGTCTTGTTTAGGCATCTAATCTCAATTTTATGGTTAGAATCTTGTTTACTAAATTGGACAAGTAAGAATAAATAGACTGTAGTTTAACTCGTAAAGTTTTATAAGACGCAGTTTCTGTGCTGCTTGCTTTGAACTGAGGACTGTCTGTAGTACCTATTAAGTATAATAGATCCCAAAATGTTTTACCAATCGTTCCCGCTGTTCTTTCAGAAACCGGCTTCAAGCTGATCGCTCCTTACGTTTTGGAGACGGCACAGGAGCTCTTTGACGTCATCATTGATTGTACAGGTCAGTGGGTTTGGAAAATTGAGAAATTTGGGAATTTCGAACCTCTTTAGTGCTGTTGTTTTCACGGCCTGTGTAAAAAAATAATAATAATGCCTTAGCATTTAAAGTTATTAATGGCAATCACGGAATCATATGCGTATAGGTGGTATCTAATGTATTAGATTTAAGAGGACTTGAGAAAAGATGGTCAGAGTGAAGTTTTTTCTCTCGCTGCCTTTTTCTCCACTACATTACGGCCCGAAGGCGGCGGCTTTCACTTTCATGTTACATTGTACTTTGACATTCAGCAAACAGAATGTAAATTCTTTACTATGAAATAAATTGAATTGAATTTACACTATTCTCTGTATTACGTACAGGCAGCGACTAATACAGAGAACAGTGTAAAGAGGTTCGACATTTCACTGATGCCGGTGAGTCGCCCATTAGCTCAGTTGGAAAGAGCGCTGGCACGGATAGCCAGAGGTCGCGGGTTCGAATCCCGGCATGGGTGGAATTTTTATCCTCTAAATAGGTTTTTATAATCATGTAAAATTAAAAGCAAGGTTAAGGAGTTTTATCAGTTTCTGCCAGTTTAGTATTGGTGCATTCTCCTTTTCATTTTGTCTTTTCCATTATGTCTCCGTATGGGTACACAATATGGTGCTACCACCGCTCTGCGAGAGCCCCAGGTTCGATCCCAAGTGCGGGCATGTACCAAAGACTTTGTTTAATTTCAAAGTTACGTACCTACATTTGCGAATTTTGTAGTCGCAATACCACACGCTAACGGTGAAGGAAAACATCGTGAGAAAACCCGCGGCTTGCTTGGCTCCCCACGTATTGACCACTTTCCATCCATGACATGACCACCCCACTTTCCTGTGGGCTAGGCCGACTAAGCTGTCAGGATGGTATAGGTGCTGGGCAAGCCTACACCATCTATAAAAACCATGTCCCAGGCACTACAGCGTCGGAGTAGTCCCTTAACCCATCTAGTGTGAGTGAGGTTACCACTGGACGCTGTATAAATCATCTCATTACGTAGATGCAAAAAGGCCAATCATCATTAATTTATTCATATTTTCACCGACCACCCGTCTTTTTTCCTTCGACAACTTTCCGTCGCAAGGTTGTCTGGAAGAAATTGCTTTAGCAATAAGGCCGCCAGTTGTACTTATTTTTACATGTTTTATAATATGTGCTCGATGTACAATAAAGAATATTCTTACGTTATCTATGTTTGTGATGTCCATGATTACCATAGTACAGGGTATCCTAATTTGGGACCAGCCCTCCTATTACGTAGCATTCCACTCTATCGAGTGAAGCATTTAGACGACTCCTAAGTGTCAAAAAATGTAGGTACACTCGCGGTCTGAAAATGTTTACCACCTTAAGGTTGGTAATTGCGTGCACAAATCTATGCCACATGGTCGATGATATCATAGACAAATATTATGTGATTTGATTAGGCATAGAGCATAGATTAGGCATAGAGCATAGAAGAAGCAATAGAGATTCACCCAAGCGAGGTTGCCATGGTTTTACAATCAATTTCTATCATTTCAATCTTAGTTTTATTGATAAATGTCATTGTAAAAAATTCAATTATGTGAACTTTTAAATAAAGAAAAGAGTTTCATCATCAAAACGTCATGAATACTCTTTTTGTTAGAATCGATGTTACAACATAGCATTTTAGACTCTACTGCACACAGTCTGCTAAAGAATCTAATTTGAAAACTGATAAACTTTTTTAGACCGCGACCGTATTTGGCCGGCATTTGACAGCCGGAGTAGCTTAAAAAAATTTAATTAATTAGCTTAATTTACTTAAGCCAGATGTCGCTGCCTGTACGTAATATAGAGAATAGTGTAAAGAGGTTCGAAATTTCACTGATGCCGGTGAATCGCCCATTAGCTCAGTTGGAAAGAGGCACGGATAGCCAGAGGTCGCGGGTTCGAATCCCGGCATGGGTGGAATTTTTAGCCTCTAAATATGTTTTTAAAATTGTCCTTAGCACGGGTTAGTGCATTAAAAATAAAAATAGTATAGTCATGTGGGTACAGTGATATAATTCCGATGTAAAAACCTAACTGCAAAGTAGGTAGTCGGGGCTGTAAGTGATGCAATTTGCTTAAGCCAGATGTCGCTGCCTGTACGTAATACAGAGAATAGTGTAAAGAGGTTCGAAATTTCACTGATGCGGGTGAGTCGCCCATTAGCTCAGTTGAATTTTTTGGATTTTTTAGCATCCAAATATGTTTTTAAAATTGTCCTTAGCACGAGTTAGTGCATTAAAATAAAAATAGTATAAAAACCTATTTAGAGGCTAAAAATTTCACCCATGCCGGGATTCGAACCCGCAACCTCTGGCTATCCGTGCCAGCGCTCTACCAATTGAGCCAATGGGCGACTCACGGCATCAGTGAAATTTCGAACCTCTTTACACTATTCTCTGTATTACGTACAGGCAGCGACATCTGGCTTAAGCAAATTGCATCACTTACAGCGGTGCCCCGACTACCTACTTTACAGATAGGTTTTACATCGGAACGATATCACTGTACCCACATGATTATACTATTTTTAGTAGCACGGGTTAGTGCATTAAAAATAAAAATAGTATGAAAATAGTATAGCTTAAAAACAGTAAAAATCAACGTCACGCAACTCGGTGGATACTTACGTAATAATGCCTCAGGTCGAGTAACTGTGTTGCGTGGAAGTTGTCATTATTATCATAATTTTAGGACAATAAATTTCACGATAAAATTCAATTGCAATCGCAGAGGCATGTGATTCATAAGGCCGCCGTGTGTACTCTTAGGTTAAGAAATATCTGTGTAATCCCATTTTTATGTACTATAAAGTGTTCTCTCCCTATCTACGTGGATGCCTCTGATATTCGGGTTTGCTCACGCTGTTTTCCTTCACAGTTACCACAAATATTTAGGAGAAAAATTCAATCCTAAAACAATTAACGATTTCGTCGGCTGATGGAGGTTTCCTCACGGCGTTTGCTCAGCTCGTCGTTTCATTCAGGCGTCGGAAAAGTAATGGAGACCAGCGTCGGGTTTGCTCACAATGTTTTCCTTCACGGTTAGCACAAGTATTTAGTGAAAATGTCAATACGAAACAATCAATTACTTCCACGGCTGGTGAAGCTTTCCTTACGATGTTTGCTGAGCTAGCCACTTCTTTCAGGCGTCGGAAAAGTAATGGAGACCAGCGTGAACTATATGAATCCTGGCGGGAAGTACGTCGTGTTTGGATGCTGTCCACCAACGCAGAGAGCTTCGTAAGTATATTTATATCAACCCTTGTATGTCCCCACTGCTGGGGCACGGGTCTCTTCCTGCATCGCAGGAAGGTTAGGCCATACTCCACCATGGAGCCCAAGTCCGGGTTGGTGGAGGATTGCAAACAGTGGCGGACCTTACTGTCAGAAGTTATCAAGTCGCCCATGACATGGCTTAAAGACTGCCATTACATGACAGCCGGCACCAACGGCTTAACGTCCTTTGCGAATCACGGAAGCGCTCGGAAAAATGCCACTAGTTTTGTTGTCTATGCATGTACTGAACGCGCCCTATGGCACACGTGCCTTGCTAACCGCAGTATGGACTGGTCGGGTCCATACTGCGGTTAGCAAGGTACTAGGTTTCCAAGTTACTACGTATAATCCTGAGTCGGACCCATTTTGGAGACTAAATACTTCAAACTTTCCTCCCTCCCTTTCTTTCATCTTCGTGATCGTTTAAGATTTGTGTGACTCAAGCAGCTGGGGCTACGAGCGCCTATTAATCTAAGCACATACTGAGACGCAGGCAGCGTAGCACAGTTCAGTCCAGGGCAGTTGAGGCAGACATAGGCCCCAACCGCATGCTGCGACGCAACTATTCGCTGCATTCCTTGGCTTGGCAGGCGACGCAGCACAGCGCATTCTAAGGCTGGGCGCATATTGAGACTCTCGCGCCCAGCCTTAGAATAGTCGTAGAACCTAACCTAACCCACATTTCTTGCCAACAGGGTGAACCCCTACGACATCTTTGACAAGGAGTTAACCATAATCGGTGTCAAAGTGAACCCCTTCAGTTTTCCGACCGCCATTAATTGGCTCAGCGCTATGGGCGAAAGGTAAAATTATTTACATCTCTCATGTTCGGTAAGTAGGTTCTTGTTAGTCTTTTTATTCTTACTTGTCCAATTTAGTAAACAAGATTCTAACCTTAAAATTGAGATTAGATGCCTAAACTAGACATTTTCTCGCAAACTCATGAACTAGACATTTTCTCGCAAATTCAGCCTTGTCTTCGTATGAGTATAATAGTCATCAATTTTAAAAATCGAACGGCGAAGCTCAAATTTGTCCTGGAAAAAAAAGTTCTTTACCTGATTCTTTTTAATGAAAACAGGCGGGAATAGAAAACTTTTACTTTAAATATTGTTTGTTAAATGTTTCTTTTTTGTACATAATGGGTGGTAATACAAAGAAAGGCCGAGATCGCAGAAGTTTGCGGCCCGAGCTGCAAGCGAGGGACGTAAATATGCGATCGAGAGCTTTCTTTATTACCTCCCGTGTTGTGCGTGTACATCTTTTTATGTCTACATTTGGCCAGAAAGCGGCTTTTTCCGTACGCGCAGCGTGCGGAAAAAGCCACTTTACTGCCAGGTGTGGCATAAAAGTATTACTATACAATTAGATAAAGCATCACATTAAAAAAGTTGATTACCTACATAAAATAGTTTAGGTACAGTCTAGTTATTCTTACTTGTCCAATTTAGTAAACAAGATTCTACCCGTAAACTGTGACTTTTTAGTCCAAAACTGCCATATATCCATAAATGACGTATTTTAGAACACTCTTTTAGATAACACGCTGCCAATTTTATAAACATAGTTCATGCATGATAGTTCATGAATTTGCGAGAAAATGTCTAGTTTAGGCATATAATCTCAATTTTAAGGTTAGAATCTTGTTTACTAAATTAGACAAGTAAGAATAAATAGACTGTACAAGTACAGCTTTATCTTACAAACTCACATACAGTCTATTTATTCTTACTTGTCCAATTTAGTAAACAATATTTTACCCGTAAACTGTGACTTTTTAGTCCAAAACTGCCATATTTCCATAAATGAAGTAACTTGGAACACTCTTTTAGATAAGACACTGCCAATTTTATAAACATAGTTCATGAATTTGCGAGAAAATGTCTAGTTTAGGCATCTAATCTCAATTTTAAGGTTAGAATCTTGTTTACTAAATTAGACAAGTAAGAATAAATAGACTGTACAAGTACAGCTTTATCTTACAAACTAACTCACATACATTAAGTTCTATGGTCTGCTGGGGCACGGGTCTCCTCCTGCATTGCAGGAAGGTTAGACAATACTCCACCACGGAGGCCAAGTCCAAGTTGGTGGAGGATTGTAAGACAGTGGCGGGCCTTACCGTCAGAAGTTATCAAGCCGCCGAATTGAAAGTGTGGTGAAGGTATGTAAGAGAATGCTATAAGATGTATGAAAGGTAGTGCTCTGATATAATATTGTAACGCTTTGGTGTAATTTTACTGTTATGTTACAATATTCTTGTAAATAAATAAATTAAAAAATATATATATAAGGCCTTGCGGGCCCTCAACTTATTTTGATTTGAGGAGACTCACGATTTAACTCCACTTTCAGGTACTTGAACTACGAGAAACTCGGCATAAAAATGTACAAGATGGCCGACTACCAGACGGCTCTCACGGATTTGAAAGCGGGCGTGGTATCGAAAGCCATCCTAAAGATCGACTGACGCCGCCTACGCAATAAGTGTTAACCTGAATGTTTTTCTATAAGAGTACAGATTATTTTCATATTTCCTTAGTGACCTACCTATTAAAAAAATATTAATTGAATTGTTGAAAGTAATTTTTAATGTAACCTGTAAACGTCCCATTGCAGGGCACTGGTCTCTCTCAAAGAGAGTATATTATGGGCTTAATCACCACGCGGGCCCACCGCGGATTCTCATTTCAAGCGCTGAAGTATTTAAACACCTCAGGTTTCCTCACGATGTGTTCCTTCACAGTGAGCGTGTGATATTGATACTGCAAATTCACAGATGCTGACTGATTCGCTTTGAAAATAAACAATATTTTCTAAGGTTACGAGCACTAGACATAATTAAAACTGTTTCTATACGGATTTACGCTCGTTTATTACATTTTTAAAATTTTCCGACGTTTCGGCACTTTTACAGGTGCCGTAGTCTGGGATGACTGAGGTGGTAGGCGTCTTTTTAGAAGCATTAACTGTTAGTTTACTACCCTCGGCAAAAATCACAAAAGTTAATTATGAAGTTACGTTCCAAAATAGGTAAATCAATTATTTTATATAAAGTAAACAATATTGATTATTAGTAATTGAAGTTAAAAATTAAATTTATAAATAAACAATGTCAAAGCTTTACTTACTCGAACTCGCACTGGAAATCGAACCTGAGTCTCTCATTTCCGAGTCCACTGTCCTACCCACTAGGCTCTAACGATGGCGAAAGTCAGCATAAGTGTTCTACCCACTAGCACAGATTAGATAATAGTTACTACCACTAGGCTATAACGATGGCGAAAGTCGGCATAAGTGTAAGGCGATACGCGGTGCTAAGCCAACGCCACCAATGGAATAAAATTATATCTAAAAATCTTTTATAAAGCGTCTTTGGAAAAAGTGAGCAACCTTTACATACCCCCACTGCTGGGGCACTGGTCTCTTCCTGAGTGCTTAGTGCGAGTTTTATAACTACTCGATCGCGTTAACGTAAACTCATATTTCTATGGCATCGAGGAAGCGCCACCTAGCGACAAGTATGGAAATTAAATTTGTTGAGTGCGAGTTGTAATGGTTTACGTTGAGAAGTGAACACGATTACCAGCCAAAACACGAATAAACACGAGTGCGAGTTGTACTGTGACAGCGTTTTGCCAGTTCGAACGGTTAACTTACTCATACTCACTACTCAATGCTCGATAAACGCGGTAGTAAAGTTATTCGATTGGATCTGTCAAACTCGCACTAAGCACTCAGCATCACACGAAGTTTAGGCCACACTATACCACGGGGGCCAGGTCCGGGTTGGTGGAGGATTGTAAGACAGTGACAGGCCTTACTGACAGAAGTTATGGAGCCGCCCATAAGGCCTCTGACATGGCTTAACGACTGCCGCTATATGACAGCCGGTACCAACGGCTTAACGTGCCTTGCGAAGTTACCACGGAACGGATCGGCACCGCTTAGTGCCTTAAGAGATACTTAAAGCTCTTAGAGATAAAGCTGTATTAAAGGTTTCTGACGTTTATCGCTAGAAGTTATCATGTTATTTAACAACAACGTCAGGTTCAAGGTGATTTTGTTTCAGCTGATAGTGGGAACAGGGTGCTTACGTAGGGGCGGGAAGATATAATATATCTTATTATATACTATACATATTATGTATAGTATACGTAGCCCAGTGGCCTAGTCGAACCTTGAGCTAAGCAACAACAGGCGCGTTCAGGTGCAGGATGGGTGACCGTCCCGTGGCTACCTACCTCTAGTGGAATTTTTCCGAGCGCTTCCGTGCTTCGCAAGGTACGTTAACCCGTTGGTGCCGGCTGTCACGTAATGGCAGTCGTTAAGCCATGTCAGTAGGATGCAGATGGCAGTCAGATGATAACTTCTGACAGTAAGGCATGCCACTGACTTACAATGCTCCACCAACCCTGACTTGGCCCCCGTGATGGACTAAGGCCTAACCTTCCTGCGATGCAGGACCCGTGCCCCAGTAGTGGGGGCATACAATGGGTTGATATCAAATAACGAATATTTTTCTATCGAAATACTGCTTGTTGCGAGCATCCGAGTAAGAAAGGAACTTATAGTATCTGCATATGATATATTTTTTCAGACGAGAAGTTGACCTCTTTTTTACTTAGGTACCTGTTTTGGTGACATAATATGTTCCCGAAGTCCCAGTGCTGTCTTTGTTGCTGAAATAGGGCGAAAGAAATAAATTATTTTTTATTTGTTTGACGACTAATGTAGCGGTCTGTATTATATCATAACTGATAAAACTGGACGAAAGTAAACATGCTGTATGAAAGCCTAATAATGGAGTAAACTAAGAAACATTATTACTCTGATTAAACTCGCGCCACGATTCTATAAATAAATTGATTGCTTTTACAAAGTGTACAAAAACTCGGAATTGTTCTCCAGCAATGGACAAATTTTGTCACTTGAATTAGACCCAATGGAGGGAAATAAGGTACTTAGATACTTGACTGTTTTTTAAAAACCTATTTAGAGGCTAAAAATTCCACCCATGCCGGGATTCGAACCCGCGACCTATGGCTATCCGTGCCAGCGCTCTTTCCAACTGAGCTAACGGGCGACATACCAGCACCAGTGAAATTTCGAACCTCTTTACCATATTCTCTGTATTACGTACAGGCAGCGACATCTGGCTAATGTTATTTGCATCACTTGCAACCCCGATTACCTACTATGCAGTTAGGTTTTTACATCGGAATGATATTGCTGTACCCACATGATTATACTATTTTTAATGCACTAACCCATGCTAAGGACAATTTAAAAAACAATTAGCCTCTAAATAGGTTTTTAAATTGTCCTTAGCATGGGCTAGTGCATTAAAAATAATATAATAAATAAATAAGTATTCATTGACATATTACACAGATCCCGTTAGCCCTATACTAAGTACATCTAAATGACTTGTGTTATAGGTGCTAACTCGACGATAGATTTAATATTATAGATACATAGATAACATCCAAGATCCGAGACAAACTAGAAAAGTTTGTTTCCTAGTTTGACCCGGCCGGGGATCGAACCCGAGACCTTCTGTTTTACAGCCAGCGTGCCAAACCACTGCGCCACCGAGGCCGTCAATTACATCGCATTAGTTAGGTAGTTGGCCATTCATTGGTAAGTGATGGCATAGACAAAGAAGGTATTCTTTGTCTATGGTGATGGTAGCGGGTCGGTCGAACGCCGGGTTGGGTTCGAACAAACCAATGAGCACCGCATGCTCATTGGTACGTGCCGGTATTCGGGTTTTTATTTTTTTATGTTATTCATTCGCTTGAGAGCACCATATTTTAGCGTACCTCGTTTTATAAAGTTGTTGACGCTCTGTTATCCAGCGTTTATCAGTATTCACAGTGTATTCTTACCTCTGTGGCACCGGACGTATTTTATTGTAAGTACATAATAAAGCATTAGACATAATAATAATAATTATAGTAATATATAAAAATCTCGTGTCAAAGTGTTTTTTATTGTATCGCTCTCTTTAGAAACGGCTTCAGCAATTTTTGTTTTTTTTTTTGTGTAAATTATGTAGGTCTGAGAATTGGTCGTAGGTTAATTACTAAGGCGGTAATCCAGTACAGCGGTAAGAAGTCAGCCTCACATACGGGGGGTTCGGTTCCCGGCACGTACCAATTAATTAGTCTTCTGAATTACTTAAGATAATATAATATAGAAGCACATATTATAAAACATGTAAAGATAGAAAGTACAATTGGCGGCCTTATTGCTAATAGAAATCACCACGAATGTACGGCAAGTCGTACTTGCTAACTGTGAAGGAACACATCGTGAGGAAACCTGAGAGCACAACGTGTCCACATAAATCAGCGCTTGGAATTGCCTATCCGCAGTGGTCACGCGTGGTAATTAAGCCCGTCCGCTCTAAGGCTGGGCGTATGCTGAGACGCAAGCGACGCAGCACAGTTCAGTACAGGGAAGGGCAGTTCAGGCAGACATAGGCCCCCACAGCATGCTGCGACGCAACTATTCGCTCCATTCCTTGGCAATTCTCACCCATAATAACTCTTTCAATATCTTTTTTTAATAGTCTGGATGATTTGTATCATAAAACAAGGTACACAGCGGACCAATTCAATTAAATGTTCTGTCATTGCAACAAAATTGTAAATACTCCTTGACGTGCACGCGTCGCGCTGAAATCTGTGCCGGCACTACAACGAGACGCAGAGCAGGGCAGACACATGTCTGCGTCGCAGGTGCCTGCGCCGCAGCGTACGTAGCTCAATGACGTTCCATGCTTTACAAAATCTGCGCTGCCCTGCGCTGCGCTGTGCTGCGTTGCCTGCGTCTCAACATGCTCCCAGCCTGACGTTCTATTCTGTACAAAATCTGCGCTGCGTCGCCTGTGTCTCAACATGCGTCCAGCCTGACGTTCCATGCTTTACAAAATCTGCGCTGCGTCGCCTGCATGCGCACAGCCTCAGATGGCAGTCTCTCAGATGTAGATAGGCTAGGTACATTGTATAAAAAAGTACTGTTACGGGCTAGGGTTCTGGATTTGGATGTAAAACGCCAATGACAACTTCTTAGGATTTATTCACTCAGGGTCTGGTCTGTAGGTCTTCACGACACGAAGTCCACACGTAGATTCCAATCGCAGGTCTAATCGAAGTCCAATAATATCGCTGAGGTCGTAGGTTATCGCTCGTATCGCAGGTATGTTCGCTCAAAGTTCACTCTTCGCTATTCCAAACGGAACTGACAGCGCGCCGCGGCGGCCGCTATTTGTATCCGCCAGCAAGGGTTCTAGAACATTCCCGTACCTACGTACTCACACTCGGTACACGCGGCAACGTCGCTCGAACAGTTTCACGTCAAAGAGTTTTGAACCTTATGCCAGTGGACATACGAGTCATTATTGCTTGCATTATTGCTTGTTGTTTACAACGCAGCATGCGGCGACTATTCGATAGGCTTCTAGAAGGCTCTATTCTAGATGGTTCGGGATAGGACCGCGACACTGCTCCCCTCTTAGAGATGCTCGTCCCGAGCATCTTCATTACTGCCGTGATAAGAAGCTAAGCGGTCGATGTGAACCACTTTTTGTGCACCTCTTGGCTGCCGTTGAATTCGTTCGCTATTCCAAACGGAACTGACAGCGCGCCGCGGCGGCCGCTATTTGTATCCGCCGGCAAGGGTTCTAGAACATTCCCGTACCTACGTACTTACACTCGGTACACGCGGCAACATCGCTCGAACAGTTTCACGTCAAAGAGTTTTGAACCTTATACCAGTAGACATACGAGTCATTATTGCTTGCAGTGTTTATTGTTTACTACAACGCAGAATGCGGCGACTATTCGATAGGCTTCTAGAAGGCTCTATTCTAGATGGTTCGGGATAGGACCGCGACACTGCTCCCCTCTTAGAGATGCTCGTCCCGAGCATCTTCATTACTGCCGTGATAAGAAGCTAAGCGGTCGATGTGAACCACTTTTTGTGCACCTCTTGGCTGCCGTTGAATTCGTTACGTCATTTAACCGAGTTATCACTTATTACGGTCCCTCCCATCTTGTCTGCGATTTCGGAGAATTTCCTTTTCGTCAAGTTACATTGTGAAGCTAGACAAGTGCTCCTTCTTCGAAGCCGCTTGTATTTGCTCGGCGGCAATATATAGACTTCATCTTTTCACTCGACTCCAATCCATTTTCCCGTACTATGGCATGAATCTCTCGCATTTTCTCACGTAACTCGGAAATGTAGTCGTGTAGAGAACGTGAGTCGTCAGGAGGGCCTCCAGTCAGCAGATATACTGGTGTTCTCAGTTCTCGGCCAAAATTTACACGCGCCGGGGTTACCTTCGTGCTTTCATGTTCTGCCGTTCTGTAGGCCAGAAGAAATGGCGGTATGTATTTGTCCCAGTCTCTCTGGTGCCTGTCAACGAGTTTTGCCAAATGTCTCTCAAGTGTTTGGTTAAATCTTTCTACCATGCCGTCAGATTGAGGATGATATGGGGTGGTCCTAGTCTTATGCATTCCCAATATTTTGCAGAGTTCTTGAAATACTTGTGACTCAAAGTTCCTGCCTTGGTCTGAGTGTATTTCCAAGGACACACCAAACTGGCAAACTACATCTTCAAACAACTTGGAGGCAACTGTCGTGGCTTCTTGATTGGTTATGGCGAATACCTCTGGCCATTTAGTGAAGTAGTCCATAACTACCATGAAATACTTATTTCCTGATTCCGTTACTGGGAACGGTCCAGCCACATCAGCTGCAATGCGTTCCCATGGCGCACCAACGTTATAAAGTTGCAGATTTCCTCGGCTTCTAGATGATGGGCCTTTCACCGCGGCGCACGTAGCACACTTGCGGCACCAATCTTGCACATCTCCTCGACAATGGAGCCAGTAAAACCTTTCTCGAATCTTTGTTAAAGTCCCCTGACACGCCGTCATGTACTTCACGAAGGACATCTTGTACCTTATCTCTTGGGACAACTATCTGAAGATGGAACTCTCTGCCGTTAGGTTTCTCCCATTTACGGTAAAGTATTCCGTTCTGAAGAATAAAACTGTATGCCTTGGTGACAGCACTAGTAGGAGCGACTTCGCACCATCTTGGTTTGTCCTTGCCTCGTTTCTTCCATGCGACAATGAGCCGTACATCTTCGTCATCTTCCTGTGCTTCTTTCATCGCCTCATCTTCCCAAGATCTCGATGGACTCATTCTTGTCAACCTCAATGGCAGTATCTTTGTCTCTTGATTGGCACGGTGCTTGCACTCTTTAGGACTCGGCCTTCTTGACAGATTGTTCCCATTGCAAACTTGTGAGATTCTGGTTACTTGGGCTTTCTCCGCTCCAGACAGTACTCACCTCGGAATCCTAGCTTCGTTTCCGTGATACACAGTGAAGGCCGGAGCGTCATGCTTCTTTACGAACCCTTCAAAACGCTGCTCCATTTTGTTGAGACGCGCACCCAGTCTGTCATCTGTTTTGGTCGGTTGCCTCTCCTCCTTAGGACACGTGAACTGCAGATGCCCTCTTTCTCCACACTTGTAACATATGGGCCCGGAGTTCCTCATGGGCGGTGTCTTGATCTCTTTGACCTCCTCCGTAACTTCTCGAAGTTTATACCCTTGCCGGATATCATGACGCACGGCTTCAACTTCCAGGGCGTGTGCCAGAGCTTCTTTTAATGAAGAATGGTGGCGAAGCTTTACTGCAGCCCTAATTTCAAGATCCCTAATTCCGTCGACAAAGGCTTGCAATATATTCGTATCCACCATTTTACTATCAGCAGAAGGGTACGCCTTTCGAACCAGCTTCTCGATTTCCAACGCCCATTGTTGAAGTCCTTCACCCAGGCTCTGGGTCCGGTCGCGTTGCTGGGCACGAAAAACGTGTTCCAGGTGCCGTTCCCCATATCTAGCCTCAAGTGCCTCCAGCAGATCCTTGATCTTGCTGCCTGAGGTGGGCAGTGCCTCCAGGACAGATAAAGCCGAACCTCTGAGCGCGACGGTGAGGGCTGTCAGGCTCTGTTCGTCCGTCCACCCGTTTGAAGCAGCGACAGTCTGGAACTGCTGTCGGTAGGCGACCCAAGACGTAGTACCATCGTATGGAGGCACCTTCACTTTAGGCCCCTGTTCTGTTCTTCTTGGAGACTCCGTATCTGCTTGCTCTGTTGTTCTTGCAGGCACTGCATCTGCTTGCTCTGTTGTTCTTGCAGGCACTGCATCTGCTTGCTCTGTTTTTCTCGCAGGCGTCTCTGTTCTTCTTGCAGGCTCCACATCTGCTTGCTCTGCTCTTTTCGCAGGCCTCTCTGTTCTTCTCGCATGCCCTTCAACATTGCCATCAGACACGACATATCTAAAACCGCCATTGTACGTGACGGAGGTTTAAGGTGGACGTGGCCAGGTGGGCGTGGCGACGAGGCGGAGCCTGTTGGTCGGTTGGTGAAACCTGGTGGTCAAGGCCGGTGGGCGGAGGCTGGTGCGCGGGGACGGTGGGCGTGGCCTGGTGGGCGTGGCCAGTAGGCGGAGCCGCTGGGCAGGTATGCTGTGTCTCCTCTATGGGCGTGGCCTGGCGGGCGGGGCCAGTGGGCGTATCCCTATGACCAGTGGGCGTGGCCTGAGGAGCGGTGGGCGTGGCCTCCGCAGCACCTCTGGACCTGTTCCTCACTCCAGAAGTATCCTCTCTCGGAGTCAGTGGCATTTCCAAATCCCACTTCTGACACCAAATGTTACGGGCTAGGGTTCTGGATTAGGATGTAAAACGCCAATGACAACTTCTTAGGATTATACTATTTTTATTTTTAGTGCACTAACCCGTGCTAAGGACAAATTTAAAAACCTATTTAGAGGCTAAAAATTTTACCCATGCTGGGATTCGAACCCGCAACCTCTGGCACGGATAGCCAGAGGTTGCGGGTTCGAATCCCGGCATGGGTGAAATTTTTACCCTCTAAATAGGTTTTTAAGCTTCTTAGGATTTATTCACGCTGTGTCTGGTCCGCAGGTCTTTACGACACGAAGTCCACACGTAGATTCCAATCGCAGGTCTAATCAAAGTCCAATAGTATCGCTGAGGTCGTAGGTTATCGCTCGTATCGCAGGTATGTTCGCTCGAAGTTCACTCTTCGCTCTTCCAAACGGAACTGACAGCGCGCCGCGGCGGCCGCTATTTATATCCGCCGGCAAGGGTTCTAGAACATTCCCGTACCTACGTACTCACACTCGGTACACGCGGCAACGTCGCTCGAACAGTTTCACGTCAAAGAGTTTTGAACCTTATGCCAGTGGACATACGAGTCATTATTGCTTGCATTATTGCTTGTTGTTTACAACGCAGCATGCGGCGACTATTCGATAGGCTTCTAGAAGGCTCTATTATTACTAATCTGTTATTTATAAATGTACCTCAAAATGAGTTTTTATTTTCGTCATATTCGAAATGAAAAGTAGAGTGCTTAACACGGGTAAAAGAATCAATTCCTACTTGGACTATAGCCGAAGAATCAAGGTCTACCTCGGAAATTGATTCTTTCGACCCTCGATTAACAATCTACTATTCCTAGTTTGACCCGGCCGGGGATCGAACGACCGGGGACCTTCGGTTTTACAGCAACCGCTACGCGTGCCCTACGCGAAAAGATCTCTTTACAAACATAAAATATGAAGATCGTTCTTCCTTCCAGCACACCACAATGGAGGCAGTAGTATTCGACGGGAAGACCATGACGCTGACGTATGAGGCCAAGTATCCGGTGCCCAAAATCGTCTCCTATGAAGACGTCATCGTCAAGGTCGCCTATTCAGGCGTGTGTGGCACCGATCTGCACATTATTCAGGTTTGTCGACTATTTTTGTAAATCCTGTTAAGATAAAATAAGATAAGATAAGAATATTCTTTATTTTAGGAAACTGCCGACCAAACTGCGATCCCCAACCCGCATGCCCAGCGTGGGGATTATGGGCACTAGCCCCCAATGATGGCACCACCTTGCGCTATGGTGCTCATTAGGGGAGGGCTATGTCCAGCAGTGGACTAATATAGCCTGAAGAAGAAGACACTGGAAAAACAACAAAAACATAACAATTGCAAATATACATAGTACAATTGGCGGCCTTATTGCTAAAAGCAATTTCTTCCAGACAACCTTAAGTGGTAATTGTTTAGAATAGAAATGTGATTTTGGCATCACTACTTGACAGCTGTCAGATGAATTGGAACATTGACCTCTTGTTTGTTGTTGGGCGACGGATTGCCCAAAATAGTGAATATATTTTAGTGAAAAACGCGGTGCCGTGAAAGTGCACTGCAGGTAGGTAGCTTTCTGGGGAAAGAGCTCTTGGGGATAGACGGGGAAGTCTAGGGATCCCAAACCTCAGTGCACCCATCCCGAACGGCGCCGGCTGCCAAGTCGAGAGGAGTCGACGCGGACAGACTTTGTGTCTTGTTATCCCATTCGTTTTTAGTTTAGTTCTTAAGTGGGTCCTTTACCCAACAAGAATATCAATCAATTCTGTCAAGTAATATTCTATTAAGTAGTAATCAGCGATAAGGGCTCCCTCCCTCAGCACAACGCTGAGTCAGCTGCCTTTTGTCGCAATTTAGACACACCACAGGCGAAACCTGTCTTTCTTTTTTGTTACGTTCATTGCGTTCATTACAATTCCACCAAACTGCGATCCCCAACCCGCATGCCCAGCGTGGGGATTATGGGCATTACCCCCAAATGATAGTACAACCTTGCGCTATGGCGCTCATTAGGGGAGGGCTGTGTCTAGCAGTGGACTAATATAGCCTGAAAAAGATTGCGTACTGTGAGCACCAAAGTGTGTGTTTGACTTTGAGTCAAAACGCAGAACAGAGCTCGATGCTAGGCGAGATGAGCTCAAGGCCCGACCACCTGCGGCCATTAATTACAATAACGTTGGAGGGGTGCTGACGTGCAGGGAATGTGGTTGCACATTCGCTGCCAAAATTGGCTATGTCAGTGCACACAGACAGGACACACGAACGTCGCCGCCCTCAATAGTCAGATCCCAGTCGCTGTGGCCGAATACGGTCGGGATCTATATATATTAAATAAATAATAAATAAATAAATAAAATCTTTATTAACCATTAGTGACACATTAAAGTATCTATATGTTGACAATTGTAGAACAGTAGATAAACAATATTTAGCGATACAATTTTTACTGCGGCCCCACACTAGGCAAGCCTGTATCGTGGGTACCACTCTAGAGGTAAAAATTAAACATTAATAGTTCGAATGGCAGGATAGATTTATAAAAATAGGAAGTACATATTACAGAACGTGCGTATGCGCATATAGGTACTTAAAACATATTAACAAAAATAAAAGAAACTAAACTAAGTGAGACTATGTGAAGTGTGGTGTGTGTGCGTATGTCTGTGTGTGTGTGTGTGCGTGTGAGGGTGTGTGTGTGTGTGTGTGCGTGTGTATGTGTGTGTGTAAGAGTGAGGGTGTGTGAGTTGCAATTATTATTTAGATTTTATGATATGACCCTTACTAGGTCCTCTGTGGCATCGTATGTAAGTTCCAAAAGCCACTTATTAACTATCGTTTTGAATTCATGAAGGTTGCACTGCCTGATATCGCACATAAGGAGAAGTGTATTGTACATATAAGGGTGGAGAAAAGCTGAGAATCTTTTTGCAAAAGTGGTTTTGACAGCCTTGACTTTAACTCTTGGATTTCTTGTGGATCCACTTCCATTCAATTTGTTTGGTGGGTTTTTCTTGTGTACTTTAATAGTGGAATTCAGAATGAAAAGTCTTCGTACGCTAAGCAGTTGGCATTCTTGATAAAGTTTGGCGGTGGGATATCTATATTTCTTTTTTAACATAACTTTAAGGACAGAGCGTTGTGCCCTTTCCACTTGTATCAAAGTAGTCTTGGCGGCGCCACCCCATATAGGTAGGCAGTAAGCTATCAGAGATTGACAGATGGCAACATAAATATATTTAAGTAATTCATGATCAGCACAGTTTCTGAGTAACTTCATTATGTTAATTACTTTCCTTACACGACCAGACAGGGCGTGAATGTGATTTTTAAACGACAGATTTTGATCAAGAGTTACACCTAAGTATTTAGTAGAAATAGCTCTAGAAATATATGGGCATTGACAGATGGGATTATTTGAGGTCAGTCTAAGTGATGTGTTGCAGTAGTGTATTTTTACTTGAGGGGTCTTGGGAGGCTCGGACGCCTTTGTTTTATGAAAACATATTAAATGAGTCTTATCAGTGTTTAGAGACAGTAGATTACTTTCAAGCCAGGTTGCAACTTTAGCCATTTCCTCCTCAATCCAATAGTATGTTTCGTCCCATGACGATCCATGGAAGATGATAGCGGTGTCGTCAGCGTAGCAGATTAGCTCGGCATTATTTAACGTTAAATACGAGATATCGTTGAGGTACACCAAGAACAGGGTAGGGCCGAGAACACTGCGCTGAGGAACTCCGAAATTAACTGGGCTTGGGTCACTGACTGTGCTCTCTACTTTAACGCGTTGAACTCTGCCAGTGAGATAGCTACGAAACCAATCAAGTGCAGTCCCTCTTATCCCGATATATTCCAGTTTCCTCAGCAAAATTGGTATCGAAACGGTGTCAAAGGCCTTCGCCAGGTCTAAAAAGACACCGGCACAGGCCTTACCTCGGTCTAAAAGTGAAGCCACCTGATCAGTCAGGTCCCCCACTGCATCTTCGGTTGATTTACCACGTCTGAAACCATACTGTTTATCGAATAGTACATGGTTAGATTCCAGAAAGTGTACTAAGCGTTTATTTACGACTCTTTCTAGAATTTTTGACAGAGTTGATAACAGAGAAATTGGGCGGTAATTAGCTGGCTCACATCTAGGACCACCTTTGTGTACCGGTGACACAACTCCCATTCTCCACACCTCCGGGAATATGCCACTACAGATGCTTAGGTTGAGGATGTGTACTAATGGAGCTGCCAGTTGGTCTTTAAGTGCTTTTATTAGACGGTTATTGATACCGTCTAAGCCAGGAGCGCTTTGGGAGGGCAATCGTTGGATTATAGATTTGACTTCAAACTCATCGGTTGGCTGCAAAAAGATGGAAGGAATAGATTCGTGAGCTTGTAATGCTTTGGAAGCCAAGGAGTCCTCTGTTTCTCCAGTTTTTGTTAAAGTTTCGTACGCAAGGTTTTGCCCAACTTCGGAGAAATATTTGTTGCATACATTTACTGAGGCGTGGGGGTTCTGGCTTAGGTTTAGTAGCTCAGAGACTGGGGGTTTCGGATAATGAGAGTAACAAATAGTTTTTATCGTTTCCCATAGTTTTTTTGGAACGTGGCGATTTTTATTCAACTCGGACCTCTCATGCTCCTGCTTTAGAGAATGAAGCAGATTAGAACAAAAATTTCTGTAGCGTAAGTATGTGATCTTAACAATAACATTCTCTGGATGCCTCCTGGCTTTTGCGTGGAGGGCATCTCGGTTTCTCATACACTTTATGATTCCTGGTGTGATCCACGGTTTTAGATTGAACTTTTTTCGACTAACAGTAACTTCTTTTGTGTATTTGGCTATCGTTGAGGTAATTATATTAGTGAGAGTTTCTGTAGCTTCGTTAACATTTGAATTATTAGTTACTGAAAACCAGTTCATCATTCGTAGTTCAGCCTCAACACTTGGATAGTCCACTTTTAGAACTGTGCGTTTGGGTTTTTGGCGCCCCGTCGAGCTGTCAATGCCAACCATGGCCAAGTCATGATCCGTCAAACTAGATTTACATACAATAGCGACCGCATTGGATTTGGGTGTTAAGAAGATGTGATCCAAGCATGATTTCAGTCTTGTTGGTTCAGTGATAGCTGGAATTAGACCACAATATTATATATTTCGTTTATTTCTGTTGTGCTTATATTATGCCAATGTATCTGGTTATTTTGTTTCTGTGATCTGAGTGTCTTGTTGGGTATAACCAATGTAATAAACGAGTGAAATCTGTATAAAAACAGTTTTATTTATGTCTATACTAAAATCCGTAATTCGACGGAGCGGTTTGACAGATAGAGTGTTACCATCTGTGAGGAAAATAAAATAGTGATGAGGTTGATCGATATTTAATTATCGATAGAATATCCGGCCTAAGTGTAAAATCGTCGGTTATCTTACAACACCGCTCAAGTCAATTGAATAAACCTTACGGGAGAGGAAGATAAATTTTTTTAGAAGATTTTGGCCTGGATACTAGTCCTTTGGGCCATCAACCATTATTTCGTTAGCCAACAGTGCTGCCAGTATTAAGTAATGAGAAATCGTGCTTTTTTTACGGTTTAACAACAACTGATATTTTCTTGCTTAGTATGTACATCAAGTCAATTTAATAGCATAAAAATATAACATGGAGCTTGCACATCAACGTCTTTATTATTAAATTAATTATTACATTTCCGTTTTAAATATAAAACTCGAAAAAATTAAACAGGTTTTTTGTTCGGATCGAACCGGATCGTGCATTATCGACGAAAACAACACTAGGCTGGACCTGGCAACATTATGCGATTTTGAGTTGTCAAACCGCTCCGTCGAATTACGGATTTTACTTTAGTGCTCTTGTTAACATTAGAAAATATTATAATAACCAATGTTTTTCTTTCTTTTTTTTAAATATTGTATGTGGTCATGGGAAAATTTATTATTTTATTTATTAAATAAATCATGTATTGTTTGCGACGTAAAGAATTGATATTCTGTTTGCTGAATGTCGGCGTACAATGTAAAATGTAAGCGCTGCCTTCGCGCCGAGTAGTGGAGAAAAAGGCAACGGAAAAAAACTCCACTCTGACCATCTTTTCTCAAGTCATCTTAAACCGAATACGTCAGCTGACTTTCAATGTGACAAAAATCTACTACTTAAACTTTTCTTCTTCATAGTCACCTCCTCATACTCTTAAATATGGGCAGTTCTACTCACGTCTGCTTCTTCTACTTTTAAGCAATTTTTGTACCAATTCTCGTTTAAACTCTCCATTACCATTGCCCCCTATACTATTTCATACCTAGTTTCAGTTATAACGTTCAAAAAGTCACAGCTACTGTGTAATTTTGAATAAAATACTTAGATTTAAAAAGCTTATCTCAATCACTGTTTTCAGTGCGTATGAGAAAATATCTCATTCCGAAAATATTAAACGATCTTCCGGTTACTTTATGATGTGAGAATGTCTGTAAAGTCACATATAAGAAAAAAGTTGCAGAATTTCTCTTTAGTCAACTGTAGTTGATGTGTATGTAGGTAGTGGGTAGTTGGCTAGTTTGGATTCTGCCCGGCACACTGACCTCTTGTTCGTGGCAATGTCATGTGACTGACCGAACCCAAACCTTAGGCGTAGGGCGAGCAAGAGGGTAGTGTGTAGGGAGTCTTTAAATTTCTTTTTTAGTATTTGTATGTACCTAGCATATAAGATAACTCAAACATGTAAAACCAAGAGCATCTGCCAACAAACTGTTATGCAGTTTGGCAGAAACCAACTTCTGTATTTTTTTGTATTTTTATTTGAATATAAATGTTTTCAAAAAAAAAAAAGTTAAAAAAACTATTTTCAATGACTATTTAGTTGTTTGAATTTAGAACAGACCAATTATATTCGTCTTCCATCTCGATGCTATGCAACCTTCTTGCGAAAAAAATACTCGATACAAACCCCTTGTGCGAAGAATACTCGACATAAAAACTCCTTGTGCGAAGAATACTCGATATACAAATTCCTTGTTCAAAAAACGCCTCGCGGTCGGCATTTTGATTGGTCGACATTTTGACAAGGAGCTTAACATTAGAATAAAAACAGAGTAAAGTTGACCTTTCTAATAATAATAATATTATCGCAATAGTGTATTAGTATCTGTAGAAGATTATCTCTGGTTCGATTCTTAATATTTAACCAGAGATAAGATCCGGCAGATGCACCCATTTCATTTAAAGTAAATGGTATAAAAGGCCTCGGCTGTGAATCATAACATCATAATAATAAGAAGAAAATTACTCTTATTTTAGAAAGAAAGACATTGATTATACCAACAAGACACATCACAGAAACAAAATGACTCGATAAATTGACATAATCTGAGCACAACACGATGGGGTGTAAAAGTACTGGTTTGGAGGCCTAGAGAGGGGCGCAGAAGTGTGGGCAGGCAACCAACAAGATGGACTGACGACCTGGTCAAGGTGGCAGGAAAGGACTGGATTCGAAAAGCCCAAAGCCCAAGAAATAAATGGCGTGCATTAGAAGAGACCTACACTCAGCATTGGGTGGCTATGGGTTGAAGAAGAAGAGCACAACACAAATAAACGAAATACATAAAAAACGAAACAAAAAAAAGACATAGATTTAGCCTGGGGTGTGACTAAATTGCCACAAAAGGCAGCTGACTCGGCGTTGTGCTGAGGGACATAATATTTTAGTAGATACCTACATAATAGTTCGAATTCTAATTAATTTAACCTTTCTGTATGTCTATTTTCGCTTAAAACTTTTGTTTGCCCACGAAAAAAAAATACTCTCACACAGAGATTGCTTGGGGATTTCGTTACTAAAAGTCTCTATAATCTCCTTAATGAATTCCTGCTTTTCCTCTTCTAAGGGGGAGTTCCCAGCCTCGAAGGAGCGTCCGCTGCCACTGGGCCATGAATTCAGCGGTACCGTCCATGACATGGGGAAGAACTGCGATCTCAAGAAGGGACAGAAAGTCGTCGTTGACCCTAACAGGTAGAGCTTTCCATTTCATCATCATCATCAAACCATTATGGCCCCATCGAGGGGCACGGGTCTCTTCCTTGAGGAAGGTATAGGTCAGGTCATACTCCACCACCACCCGTAAGATCATTTACGTTACTTTAAAAGATTTTCGATAAGATAAAATGTACGATATCTACCCTTGCATGTCCCCACTGCTGGGTAACGGGTCTCTTCCTGCATCGCTGGAAGATTAGGCCATATTCTACCACGCGGGCCAAGTCCGAGTTGGTGGAGGATTGTAAGACAGTGGCGAACCTTACTGTGAAAAGTTATCAAGCTGAGATGTAGGTACACTTTGTGCCAAAATAGCTACTATAACATAAAGGATTATTTCCGTACATGTCTCGCAAAATATTGTGTTATAAGGCCTTAGGATGGCTCGAAAACTTCTGACAGTAAGACCAGCGACTAATAGTAAGTCTTGCAAGCCTCTACCATTCAGGACTTGGCCCCGTGGTGGAGTATGGCCTATACCTCCCTCAAGGAAGAGACTCATGTGCCTCGGTGGGGACATAATGGGTTGATGATGAAGGTACACCTACGAAATTTGGAAAATTTAGAGGTGAAGCAATTATTTTTAATTTTGTATAGTTGAAAAGATTTGCATCTCATTTCTTCTTTGCAAAAAAATGTCGCCGAAAAATCTCAGTAATACGTATTTTTAGGAGTTCGTCCACTCGGATTACAGAAACGGACAGTCGCTACGGATCATATCAAACCAAGCAAAACAATCCACTCGAGCTGAGTCCTATATGGCTTGCGACCAGTAATAGTAGATTGTTAACCGAGGGTCGAAAGAATCATTTCCCGAGGAAGGTATTTAGATGCCCGAGCGCAGCAAAGGTGGCTATACACTTTACATTGTACATTGACATTCAGCAAATAGAATGTAAATTCTTTACGTTGAAATAAAATTATTTGAATTTGAATTTGAATATAGTCCGAGTAGGAATTGATTTTTTTACCCGTGTTACTAGACTCTACTTTTCATTTCGAATAATTATGAGGAAAATAAAAACTAATTATTCAAATCTTTGCATAAAAGATTATTCCCTATTTTTTTTTAATTCCGTCACAGATTAGTATCCCGCCAATTTATGTCGACTTTTTAAATTTTAAATATGGATCTCACCGCGTAATTGTTGCGGCTTATTCTGCTCAAAGAAATTTGTGCTAAGTTCACACTGGCTGTTTAGAAACTCGACACAATGGCCGCAGCATTTTTTTTAGTTAGTTTTTTTTTACATAAATCTCTTCACAGCTGACAGTAGTTCTATTTTTAAAGTTCATTCCGGCCCTTAGGTGGGAAGTAATTTGAATTTAGTTTTTCCCTCCCTATGGAGGGAAACAGCATTTTCCACCCAGTAATCAGATCAAAACAACACTCCTTGCCGAGTATAAGAAATAAAACGGTAATTTTTATGTGAAAGTTTTTCATATTTCAACAACCTTGTAGATTTTAAAAATCTATTTGGAGGCTAAAATTCAACCCATGCCGGGATTCGAACCCGCGACCTCTGGCTATCCGTGCCAGCGCTCTTTCGAACTGAGCTAATGGGCGACTCACCGGCATCAGTGAAATTTCGAACCTCTTTACAATATTCTCTGTATTACGTAGGTACAGGCAGCGATGTCTGGCTGAAGTAATTTGCATCACTTGCAGCCCCGAGTACCTACTTTGCAGTTAGGTTTTAAAATAAATAGGTTTTTAAAATTGTCCTTAGCACCGGGTCAGTGCATTAAACAGAATATAACCTTGTAGATGTTAATACCCAAACTCTTGCTCAACAGGGCATGCCACCTCTGTGACTTCTGCCGAAAGGGCAACTACCAGTACTGTCTCACGGCTGGAATCAACAGCACGGTGGGCATCTGGCGCGACGGAGGCTGGGCTCAGTACGTGAGAGTGCCCAGGGACCAGGTGTATAGTCTGCCTGACCAAGTGACTCTGGAGCAAGGTATACTGCATCGCGCAAGCGAAGTTTTTTTGAGTCTACTTAAATACATACATACATTTATTTACTCCGTAAGTTAACATAATTACACTACAGCTTACGCTTTTCCATAATAAAATTATTTGCGGTATATACATAATCTAATTAAATAAACTAGCATGCAAACACAACTTATATTGACAATTTAAATTTGAGAATTATAAGGAAACAATAATGAAATAAATATTTTATTCGAAAAGCTATGGTTACAACATGTAGTCGTATTAAACGTATTAAATAAATCAATTAAAATTAGAATGGTATAAACCCCTTGTATGTTCCCACTGCTGGAGCACTGGCCGCTTCCTGCATCGCAGGACGGTTACACCAAAGGTAAACTTAAAAAAATTTAATCCTCTCTCTCAGAAATCACCAAGCATTCTCCCTTAATATCCTGCCATTGACCTGCAAACACAACGACTTCTGGTGCATCTCCGTCGTCGTCAGGCTATACCACTGCTGGACGTAGCCCTCCCCTAAAGAGCGCCACGTTATGCTATCATAGGGGGTAATGCCCATAATCCCCACGCTGGGCATGCGGCTTGGAGATCGCAGTTTGGTGGAATTGTACTGCAGGGGGCGCCCACCCCCCCGGTATGGTAACTTATTTAGTAAAGCCAGCGCGCGGTTCAGCCATCGTTCCCCCTGACTCCACTCTAAAAAGAGCCCTAAATCTTCGCATGCCATGTCTGAAACAGTTTTAACAGCGGACAGTCTTACAATCCTCCACCAGCCCGGACTTGGCCCCCGTGGTGGAGTACGGTCTAACCGTCATGCGATGCAGGAAGCGGCCAGTGCTCCAGCAGTGGGAACAAACAAAGGGTTGATACCAATGATACCAATTTAATTTTTTTTTTAACAGTGGAAAGTGAATGTTTCCTCTTTTTCTCCAGCTGGTCTCTGCGAGCCTTACTCCTGCGTGTCGCATGGTTTCGACCGCGCTTCGCCCATCGGCGTTGGCAACAAGATTCTGGTCGTGGGCGCCGGCATCATTGGTAAGTTATGTAAAGACGTGTAGTGCAGCGCTTGTAGCTTAGTGGAACCAAGTGATTTGAATCAATCACTTGGGTTAAGCAACAACGGGCGCGGTCAGGTGCTGGATGTGTGACCGTCCCGTGACTACCGCTAGTGACATTTTTCCGAGCGCTTCCGTGCTTCGCAAGGCACCTTAAGCAGTCGGTGCCGGCTGTCATGCAATGGCAGTCGTTAAGCCAAGTCAGAGGCCTTATGGGCGGCTTGATAACTTCTGACAGTAAGGCCCGCCACTGTCTTACAATCCTCCACCAACCCGGACATGGACCCCGTGGTATAGTGTGGCCTAAACTTCCTGCGATGCAGGAAGAGACCAGTGCCCCAGCAGTGGGGACATACAAGGGTTGATAACGATAACGAGGCTGTGTCAAGCTTCACGGTCGTTTGTTTAACGTGAAAAGTCTATAAATGTTCAATTTTACTTCTGACTGCGCAATGTGCTACGCGCCACTATAATTCAATCATGTATTTTACTAGCTGTGACCCGCGGTTTATTAGGGAAAATAATTGATTTTCCCATGGGAATAAGATATTTTCCCGTAGTAAAACGTAGCCTATATGTCAATTCAGGGTGTCAGCTAACTTCATACCAAATTTTATTAAAATCGTACCAGCCGTTTAGGCGTGAAGAAGTAACAAACATACACACTCACAAACTTTCATCTTTTTAATATTAGACTGATAGCGTGATATTAGTGTGATGTGATGTAATAAATAGCACAAAAACTGATAATTTAGATTTTAAAAACTGTATTTGCACGGATATTTACTCGTTTAATTTTACATTTTACAATTTTCCTAAGTCTTCCGTGACCAGGGTACCTACTACTTGCAAAAGTGCCGTAACGTTGAAAATTGTAAAGTGTAAAAGTAAACGACTATTAATATCCGTGCAAATTCAGTTTTTATTATGTCTAGTGCTCGTGTTAACCTTAGAAAAATTTGATTTTTTAAAGTAAAGTAAATTTTGCTAAAACACGGGTATATCATTTAAAAACCTATTTAGAGGCTAAAAATTTCACCCATGCCGGCATTCGAACCCGCAACCTCTGGCTATCCGTACGAGCGCTCTACCAATTGAGCCAATGGGCGACTCACGGCATCAGTGAAATTTCGAACCTCTTTACAATATTCTCTGTATTACGTACAGGCAGCGACATCTGACTTAAGCAAATTGCATTACTTACAGCCCCGACTACCTACTTTGCAGTTAGGTTTAACATCGGAACGATATCACTGTACCCACATGATTACACTATTTTTATTTTTAATGCACTAACCCGTGCTAAGGAACAAATTTAAAAACCTATTTATAGAATAGCACGGGTTAGTGCATTAAAAATAAAAATAGTGTAACGGGTATGTCATGTTTTAAATTTATTCTTAAGATCCTTCATTTTCTACCTTTCGGTGTGCAAATGTTGTTGCTGGATCACCTAATTTAAAATTTTGTACCTATGCTTCTGTGGTCTGCAGGAAACCTCTGGCTGACCACTCTTCATCACCAGGGTCACAGGGAGGTAACCGTCTCAGAAATGAACAAGTCTCGGCTGGAGATCGTCAAACAGTTGAGTAAGTTACTTCACCATCTCTTCGAAACCTATAAATAAATAAAAAATTCATGGACATATTACACAGATCGTTAGTCCTATACTAAGTACAACTAAATGACTTGTGTTCTAGTGCTTACTCGACGTTAATGTTAATATGATAAAGATACGTTTAATAATCAAGAGTTTCAAATTTTTTTATTTTACGTATAAACTACTATAAACTCAAAGCCATAAAACACAACATATAAAAAAAATGTGAACCTACATCCCGACCAGGGTTTGTCATTTGCTACGAAATTTACAAAAATTAAATATAAGTTTTTTATATTGTATGAATATAAAAAAACTTATCTAATGAAATAGAATAGAATAGAATATAAACCAAAACAATAATGGTTTAGCGTGAACTTAGAGTCTACGTGGAGTACTTTCTACTTAATTGAGTACATATTTTACTTGAGAACTTTTGCTTGTTGGAAGTGGCTAAGAACGATTTACATTTTCTTAAGCAGCATTTGAAAAAAAATATATGTCATACAAAATTATTTTTCAATGTATATAATCTCATAAATGTAATATTTTTCCTTTGTGATTTCGACTGATGCCGCTATCTATATAAATATTAGCTATAATGAGGTCATAACTTTCAGAAAATTCTCTCAATAGCACCATAAAACCTCCTTGGTTAGTAAAAGAAAAACAAATTTTCATAATTCTGGCAGTGTCAGCCGTTCGCTCAAAATAAAAAGTTGTTTTATTCTTTATTACGGTTTAATGGCTTGCGCTACCAGTATTTTGAAGGTTACGAAACAATCGATATATTCGAATTGCGAGTTACCCATTATGTAATTATTGAGAGGTTAAACCGATTTCAATGTTTATTTTCCTCGTGCAGATACCGGCTTCAGGCTGGTCACACCTGATGTTTTGGAAAAAGAGAAGCAGTTGTATGACGTCATAATCGACTGCACAGGTAATAAAGTACAGATAATTAATAGCTACGGGTAGATATTACAAGATGGAAGATTTACTTCAAGGAAAAACACAGGATTGTACTTAACCTTCATATTATGCGGGCACTTTGGTCCGTTGCGTAAATTAAAAACATTAAATGCAACTTCATCTAAATTACCTACAACACAATGTAATCTCAGAATATATGCTTCCATAGCATATGCTTCACTCAATTTCCGGGGAACAAATGACCGCACAGCGTAGGCGTTGAGTCCACGACGAGGACTTAAGGATAAATGAAATGAAAAGGTTTTATTCAAAGTAGCGCAGATACTGCGGCTTAGTGAGCGTTACAAGTCAAACTAGGTGTCCATTCCAAAATCTGGATCATTTTGGAGAAAAAATGGACAAAAAAACTCCAAACTTAGTCTTTTCAAATTCTTTATTTAACAGAATTTACACAGATTCTACAAAACTGGTGAATTTTACATGCTTGAATTCCAGACAATACATCATTGTCATCTAAATAATCCTTAATATTACCTATAGTAGCTCTTTTGGCACAAAGTGGACTTTACACATTTTTTGAACCGCGCTTCAGTCAAACTTAATCTTCAGGGATTTTGTTGTAGAAGCGTATACAATGGCCCATGAAGGATGTATTAACCTTTGCCAGCCTAAATCGTGGGATCAAAAGTTTATCCCTGTCCCTGAATCGTAAGATATTTTTAGGTCTACGCAGGCCTTATAACTATGTAACTAATTGTATTTTTAGGTGTCGGTAAGGTGATGGAGACAAGCTTTAACTACCTAAAACATGGCGGAAAGTACGTACTCTTCGGTTGCTGTCCTCCAACACACCGGGCTTCGTAAGTTAACTAAGATTTACTATGATAGATAGATAGATAGAAATACGTTTATTGTTGTCCCCTAAAATAAAATGAAATGAAAAGGTTTGATTCAAAGTAGCGCAGAAACTGCGGTTTAATGAACGTTACAATTCAAATTAGGTGTCTATTACAAAATCTAGATCATTTTAAAGAAAAAAATGGCCAAAAAAAACTCTAAATGTAGTCTTTTCAAAGTCCTTAATTAACATACATAATTACTCGTATTATAAAACATAGACTTATGCATTGTACCTACTGGGTTTAATTCCAGACCTCATTGTCATCTAAATAATCCTTTATGCTATAGTAGCCCATTTGGCACAAAGTGTACTTAACATATTTTTTGAACCGCGTTTCAGGTAAGCTTAATATATTTTCAGGGATTTTATTATAGAAGCGTATACAATAAAAATGCTGTCGGGCGGACCTCCCACCCTGCCCCGATTACGCCTTTCCAATAGTTTCTATTTTATTTTATTACATACTAGCTGACCCAGCGAACTGCGTAGCGCCTAACAGTCGATTCTGTGATTTTTTTTATTTTTTCCCTCCGTAAGAACCATCCTCGTACTTCAAGGAATATTCGAAAAAAAGAATTAGCGAAATCGATTCGGCGGCTCTCGAGATTTGCGCTTACAAACACATTCAGCGATACATTTTTATATTAAGACTAGCTGACCCAGCGAACTTCGTACCGCCTGACAGTCGATTCTTTATTTTTTTTAATTTTTCTCTCCGTAAGAACCATCCTCGTACTTCAAGGAATGTTTTAAAAAAAGAATTAGTGAAATCGGTTCAGCTGTTCCCGAGATTTGCGCTTACCAACACATTCAGCTATTCATTTTTATATTATAGACTAGCTGACCCAGCGAACTTCGTACCGCCTAACAGTCGATTCTTTATTTTTTTACTTTTCTCTCCGTAATAACCATCCCCGTACTTCAAGGAATATTCTAAAAAAAGAATTAGCGAAATCGGTTCACCTGCTCTCGAGATTTGCGCTTACCAACACATTCGGGGATTCATTTTTATAGTATAGACTAGGTGACCCAGCTAACTTTGTACCGCCTAACAGTCGATTCTTTATTTTTTTTTTTCTCTCCGTAAAAACCATCCTCGTGCTTCGAGGAATATTCTAAAAAAAAAGAATCAGCGAAATCGGTTCAGCTACTTTCGAGATTTGCGCTTACTAACACATTCGGGGATTCATTTTTATATTATAGACTAGCTGACCCAGCGAACTTCGTACCGCCCTAACATCTATTTTTATCTATTTTTCGTCTATTCTTTAATTTTTTTTTGTTTTTCTCTCCGTAAGAACCATCCTCGTACTTCAAGGAATATTCTAGAAAAAGAATTAGCGACATCGGTTCAGCTGCTCTCGAGATTTGCGCTTACCAACACGTTCAGCCATTCATTTTTATATTATAGATTATTTTGGAAGCGCTCGTAATCAAGTGGACCCGAGTGATTGGAATCCATCACCAAGGTTAAGCAATAACAGGCGCGGTCAAGTGCTGGATGGTTGACAATCCCGTGACTGCTGTTAGTGGCATTTTTTCCGAGCTCTTCCGTGCTTCGCAAGTCACGTTATGCCGTCTGTCATGTAATGGCAGTCGCTTGTCAGAAGCCTTATGGGCGGCTTGATAACTTCTGGCAGTAAGGCCCGCCACTGTCTTACAATCCTCCACCAACCCGGACTTGGCCCCCGTGGTTGAGTATGGCCTAACCTTCCAGCGATGCAGGAAGAGACCAGTGCCCCAGCAGGTGAGACATACAAAGGTTTGATATGAGTCAATTGTAATAACGGTGATGTTTTTCTACTGTTACAGAATCAATCCGTTCCAAATTTACGACAAAGAGCTGACGATTATCGGAGTCAAGATCAATCCGTTTTCCTTCCCGACCTCGATCGGCTGGCTGGCCGCCATGGGTGACAGGTATGTTTTAAGAAGTAAATAGTGAAGAGCGGGTGATCGTGCTCTTCCACTATAAAGGGAAATTTCCCGCCAGGCGGATCGTATGCCTGGGGACGGCCGGTCCTACGGTTGTTAGTCGGACGTTATATTTATGGTATGTCATTGAAACACTTTGATTGCGCGTAGCAGGAATGTTGGAGTTTGTGGTGCGCGCGCAGAGTTGACATGTGCTCGCCACAAGTACATTCTGTGGGGGTTATTGTGTGGCCACTGTTTAATATAAAATCAAACTCTGATAGTAGATTTATAATGCAATGAATTTATTCACAACTAGCTCTGCCCCGCGGCGTTACCCGCGGTTTATCGATTTTCCCATAGAAATAAGTTATTTTTCGCAGTAAAACGTAGCCTATGTGTTAATTCAGGGTGTCAGCTACCTCCCTATTAAATTTTATTGAAATTGCTTCAGCCGTTTAGATGTTAAAAAATAACAAACATAGGTACACACTCACAAACTTTCGCCATGGGGCTCATTAGGGAAGGGCTATATCCAGCAGCGGACGAGCTATTAAAGCCTGACGAAGAAGAAGTCTATATTAATTAGTTTCAAATGTACTTATTACTTTGACCTTCAATTTAACAATAATTTAAATTTGGAATGATAATGTTAAAAAAAAATTCAAAATTATTTATTTATAACAGTGGTAACAATTATAGGGTCGAATACTCCTTTTAAGTTTACACCTGTATTAGGAAGAATTTGCTCCTCCAGCAGATTAGTAGTACTAATTATAAATTATAATTTTACAATGTTGACAGTTATGTTAAGTTTTTTGTGTACTCAGTAATTAAAATAAATATTAAAAAATTAATACTTAACTGTCAAAGTACTATTTTTTTATATTTATTTTAATTAGTGAGTACACAAAAAGTTTGCAAACATAAATAGTATAGAAATACAAATAAGTAGTATACAAATACAATGTTTATGGAAAAATATAAGTGTATTTCATGAACAAAAAAGACAAAGAAGTTAGCGTACTGAAATATAAGAGTAACCCTGCGATGATATCAAAAACATGGAAATACACGCAGACTGAAGCAATTTGTACAAATGTACTCCAACCTCCAGGGAATAAAACCCAAGACCTCGACAACGCTAATCAGACGTAACACCGCTAGACCAACAAGTGTGCCTAAGTATCTGCGGTCCTCGCGTACCGTTGAACAGGTTTCCTCACGATGTTTTCCTTGTCGATTTTTCCTGCAAGCGGTTTTACGGGCCATGACAGGCGTTGGTGCCGGCTGTCATGTAAGCCTGCTGCTAGTCGCTCAGCCATGTCAGAGGCCTTATGGGCGGCTTGATAAGCTACATAAAAATACAGCGGACTCCTAGACGCAATTTCCGCCACACCATTTTCAGGCTTACAGTGAGAATTGGAAATCTGTGGTTGAGGCCTTATGGTCCCCTAGGAGTTAAGGGACCACAAGACAAGGCTTATGGTATAAAGTATGTACAACCTATTTCTATGATTTCAGGTACCTAAACTACAAAAACCTTGGAGTGAAGACCTACAAGCTATCAGATTATCAGAACGCATTGGAGGACCTCAAGGTTGGAAACGTCTCCAAAGCTGTCTTCAAGGTAGAATAAACGGTGGTTGAGTGTTAAATAAGCTTTAAAAACTTATTTAGAGGCAAAACCTACCTGCAAAGTAGGTACTCGGGGCTGCAATTGATTCCAGCCAGATGTCGCTGCCTGTACAGAGAATATTGTAAAGAGGTTCGAAATTTCACAGATGCCGAATATTATTGCCCAGTTGGCAGAGCGCTGAAAGGCTTAGCCAGAGGTTGCGGGTTCAAGTCCCGGCATGGGTGGAATTTTTAGCCTCTAAATAGGTTTTTAAAATTGTCCTTAGCACGGGTTAGTGCAACAAAAAGAATGAAGTTAAATAAGCTTGTTGATTACGTGGTATAAAAAATATTTTGTTTCGTTATTTTTAATAAATTTTTGTCGCTTTTTAACGCACGTTTTTTACTGTCCTACTGATAGAGTCCTATCCCTGAGATGTTTACAGGCTTCATTAAAAAATTAAAAAGCTGCGTCTTTTCCCCATCTCCCTATATTTCGTGGACTCTCGCCATTTAAAAATATAGGTAATAAAATATTTTTTGGTCTAATGAAAGAGTTATTTACCTTTAAAGACTTACTTGAAAAGAGAGTCAAATAGCGGATTGTGCGTGAAGCGGTTGGAATTAAGAAACACAAAAATTGCAATCGGGAATGTGGTTTCAGCCTGTCGCAAACGTGGGATCCGGTCATCAAGAAGTGTTCGAGTTGAAAAAAGTCGCATGGCTTATCGTCCGACATTGTCAGTGCAGAGTGTCGCAACCCTAATAGTGTTTTGTGATGGCTGATTGAGGGTAGTCTGAAACCTCAACAGCCGAAGATGTGAACCGGCACCAGCCATCAGTCATCTCGTGACCACGATGACTGTAACGTCGTCGAAACGTCGAGGTAAAATAGCAATTAGTTACTGCCCCGAAAATATTCTAATAATCGTAATCAACTCTAGTAAGTCACATCTGCCGGGTACGGGTCTCTTGCCGCCTCGCAGGAAGATTAGGTCACGTATTAAGCTTGCCTTTGTACAAATTTATTTTTGGTGCAATAAAGAATTTTCATCTAGGTATTCATTCATACTCCACCACGGGGGCCAAGTCTGGGTTGGTGGAGGATTGTAAGACAGTGGCAGGCCTTACTGTCAGAAGTTATCAAGCTACCCGTAAGGCCTCTGACATGGCTTAAGGCGAGGTTACACAGTGCGAGCAGCTGATGTGATAGTAGACAGCTACTGTGTATGTGTACTCGCATGACAGTAGCTCGACTCGCCGTGCTCGGTCACACCAATGCAAACTGCTGGCATCGCGGTAGACAGCTACTGTACCAATGAACTCGCATAGTCCAATCATGTCTAGTGCAATTTGTCGCAAATTACACGAATAAGTGATCGGAAGTTATCCAGTCCGCCATTTTCACACCAAAACAAAAAACACTGCACCCGGCTTGGGCCTGAGCGTACGAGCTACTGTCATTTCGCAAAATCGAGCGAGTTGACGACCGAGCGGCGTGCGAGCCGACGCTTGTGGCGTGGTGGGGGAAGGCGAGTGGCGAGTAAAAACAAATAATGTTGTAGTAACTCGGACGCGAGCTCCTGACCCACTCGCACATGCGAGTAACACGTATGATGCGGTTACACGGTGTGAGTCGCTGCACCTCAGTAACTGACTAGGTTAGCTCGCATGCCAGCTCGCACTGTGTAACCTAGCCATTAACGACTGCCATTACATGACAGCCGGCACCAACGGCTTAACGTGCCTTGCGAAGCACGGAAGCGCTCGGAAAAAAATCCACAAGCGGTTGTCACAGGATGGTTGCCCACCCAGAGCCTGACCGCGCCCGTTGTTGCTTAACCCAAGTGATTGATTCCAAACACTCGGTTCCACTAGGCCACGAGTGCCTCTTAAGTATTAGGTACTCTGTAATACAATGTGTGTAAGTTTCATTAGTTAATTCAGAAACCAACGAGTAAAGTAACAACAAGAATTCAGGTGGTATATTAAACTCTTCGTCCAAAATTATTAAATTGTCGAATTGTGTAGTACCGAAAATAAAAAAAAAATGTAACTATTTGTAAAGCTTTTATTTTTCGTGAAATTAATTTACGCTTCAAGCCACACACAAACACATAAAGCATAACACCATAACAATACGATATGGAATATTAAAAAAAATCATGCGTAGTAAAGATAAGCATTACCTATTACAATAGAAATTTGCAAAAAATTTATTTCACCTTTCTTGCATAAAAGAAGGCGTGGCTCGTTACATCGCTAAGCAAAACGTTTGGTCATGCTTTTAAGAATTCGCTTATGTTTGAGTCACTAAGATCAGAGATGGTAAACATTTTATTGTCTTTGTTCTCAAGCTTTTTCCTCATTTGGGCCGCTCGCAGAGAGAGTGAGAGTTTGATATTAATGTAAGGAAAGACAGAGTAGCTACATAATATGAATAACCACAGAAAAATAAAAAACACATCTGAAAAAAACATTGTCATGAAAGATGTCAGAGTTTCCTTTGCAACAAAAGTTGTGTGTTAAAAGTCCCACTTTTTAAAAATTATCCTTAGCAAGGTTTAGTGCACTAAAAAGAATATAAACAATCCCATGTCAAGGTGCACATCATAATATTATAAATAAATCTAGAAATATACAGAACCCCTTGTGAACTAAAACGCTGTATCATTTCTGCACAAATATAATATTTTCTACTGACTCGCAATGCTCATGCACATATATTAAAAAAATGGCCTTTTTGCACTAATTAATGACATGAATTATACAGCGTCCAGTAGCATCTTTAATCACACTAGATGGGTGAAGGGACCATTCCGACGCTGCAGTGCCTCAGACATGGTTTTATAGATGGTGTAGGCTTGCCCAGCACCTATACCATCCTGATAGCTTAGTCGGCCTAGCCCACAGGAAAGTCTGGTCAATGCGTGCGGAGCCAACCAAGCCACGGGTTTCCTCACGATGTTTTCCTTCACAGTTAGCGTGTGGTATTGCGACTACAAATTCGCAAATGTACGTAACTGTGAAATTAAACAAAGTCATTGGTACATGCCCGCACTCGAGATCGAACCTGGGCCTCTCGCTTGCCAGTCCAGGGTTCTACCCACTGAGCTACCACCGTTTGCACGTATTAGTCTGTTCTAATTGCGATGATGTATTAAGTAAAACGGAAGTACCTTAATTCCCGAGCTACAGGTAGATTCCGGAATTAAGATTATTACGATTTACCTAATAAACAATCGCGATTGCACCCGTTCAATATATAACTATGGTACATAACATTTCTTCTGACTCAGTTTTCAGGTTCTCATGATGTTTTCTTACACAGTTAGTTTTGGTATTGCTACAATAAGCTGACAATATTTATAATAATTTTTCTATTTTGATTCTTGATTTTTTTCTTTTTATTAACTATATTTTGGCTGTGCAGAAGCATGTGTGTACTGTTGTGAAACAAAGATTTGACTTAAGTTTATTTGACATATTTCATCAAAATGTATTTAGTTACAGGATTTTGTGACAAACTATCGACCAAACAACGGTGTTTTGATATTATATTTAATAGGATAAAAATGTTTCAAAGTAATAATGTTGACATCTCAAAGAACACCTCAAAAAAACACTCCTATAACATCTTTAACTTTACTAGGACCTTTTTATTTGTCTAAGGCCATAAACGAAAGTCTAAGAGGTATCGTGTTTTTGTAAACAATGCAACTTTTTTTGTCAGACCAAAATTTTATGGAATGTCAAAAGGCAAAGTTACCTCAAAATGTTTACAGCATCTGATCCTAAGAGCATTGTCTGCAAAAATGTCAACCAAGAGGTCCAGGTTCAGTTCTTCGCACAAACCATAATGTAGGTACAGTTAACTCAGTGACCGTTACAATCACATAATACTATTTTAGCAGACTAATAAAACAGATTTCCAGATGCGTGAAGTTTTATATCATATCGGCTAGCTTAAGTACTATTTTTCAACATCACACTTAGTAACTAAACGAACAAGTATTTTCCAAGTTTGGTAGTGCACAAACGTTCCGCCCCGGGGCGCTCGAGTCACGCTCTAGTATAAAACGGCGCGTCGCGGGGTGCGCCCTCCTCGGCCTCGAGGGGGGTCGCTCCCGATGTGGGTTTAGGGGTCTTTAGGACCAAAACCAGTCCCAAGGTGGTGTTTAGTGGGTAGGCGCACTTCTTGTGAGTCCCACATTGGCAGCACGGCCGGGTCCGTGCTGTTATGCATGAGCATTCACCACCTCCCTCCCCCGTGTCCTCCGGAGGGTGCCCTTTATAGGGTTAAAAAAAAAAAGGCTCTGCAGTCAGTAGCTATTTGACGGCGATCGGTGCAGGCATGCTGTTATTGTTCCGAGCATGGGCAAGAACTTCGTGTGTAGGTATACCGCTACACTATAAAATCACATCATATCATCACATCACACTAATATTATTAAGGCAAAAGTTTGTGAGTGTGTATGTTTGTTACTTCTTCACGTCTGTAGCGATTTTAATAAAATTTGATTGACATCCTGGATTAACATATTATAGGCTACGTTTTACTGCGGTAAAATATCTTATGCCCATGGGAAAATCGATAAGTTAATCAACAACAGGCGCGGTCAGGCTTTTTCGAGAGCGCTTCCGTGCTTCGCAAGTCACGTAACCCCGTTGGTGCCGGCTGTCGCAATGGCAGTCGTAAAGCCATGTCGGAGACCTTATGGGCGACTTCATAACTTCTGACAGTAAGGCCCGCCACTGTCTTACAATCCTCCACCGACCCGGACTTGGCCCCGGTGGTGGAGAATAGCCTAATCTTCCTGCGATGCAGGAAGAGACCCATGGCCCAGAAGTGGGGAAATATATAGGTTGACAACAACAACGAGTCTTGTTTACCTGCACCGTGCCCCCAATTGGAACCGACTACCCATAGGTACAAGCATTGAATTTTCAATGGTACAAGTCATGATCGGATCAGCGCGAGTACTGTTAAGAGGCACACACAGTAAATGTCTCAGTGATTCACTCATCATTGTCGACAACAAACGGGGGAGAAAGTGGGCCAAACTGCGTATTAAGGAGTGAAAAGGTACAGATACAATTCGTTGATAATTTTCATTTCAATCAACCAACCAGGAAGGATAGGATTCGTAACGAATGCATCCGACAGCGAACCAAAGTTCACTTAGAGAATTAGCAAGCTGAAGAGGCAGTGGGCTGGATATATCTCGCAAAGAACCGACAACCGTTGGAGTAAACGTGTTCTTTAGTTGAGACCGCGACTCGGCAAACGTAGTGTACGACGCCCTCCGACTAGGTGATGACGATCTGCCAATTACTGCCGACATTGCTGGATGCGGCAAGCTGAAGACAGGGCGCTATGTCGCTCATTAGGGGAGGGCTATGTCCAGCAGTGGACTAATATAGCTTGAAGAAGCAGAAGAAGAAGAACCAACCAGGCCCTAGAGTCTAATAAACATAACATAACATTTACACGATTATATTTTAACTAATGCACTAACCATACCTAAATAGTCCACCATGGGGGCCAAGTCCGGGTTGGTGGAGGGTTGTAAGACAGTGGCGGGCCTTACTTTCAGAAGTTATCAAGCCGCCCATGAGACCTGTGACATGTTTTACGACTGCCATTACATGACAGCCGGCACCAGCGGCATGACGTGTCTTGCGAAGCACGGAAGCGCTCGGAAAAATGCTGTATTCCAGGGCTTCTATAGCCACGCCTGTAAGCGCCATCAATGAACAGCTTTGTGAATTTGTGCTGAAAAAGGCTCTTTTTTATAATCAAACTAACACCAATCTACTCAACCAACAGTATCGATAGTACTTTTTGAATCTGAAGCATAGAATAGGTTTACAAGCTGTTTAAAAATCGCTTAATACTTTTAGAAAGAAGAAAGAAAGAAAACATTTATTTCAATTGCCACAAACGCACACACATAAAAAATAACACAGTAATGGGAAAGATGAACATCAATTAGGAAGTAAAAAAAACAGTAAAATCTTCTAACAAATTATTGTGCCTCCGTGACAAGAAAAAATGGTCACCAACTCAGCATGCATTGCTGGTGTGTGCTGTGAATAACACATCACCAGCAAAACTGATTTTCAGTTGGGACCGTCTTTTTTTTGTTCCCCGCTACCCGGTACAATATAAAATAATAACAATACAAAACATATTATGGACAATATATATAGACCCGCTGTGCAAAATTTCAGCTTCCTAGGTCCAACGGCTTGGGCTGGGCGTTGATGAGTGAGTCAGTCAGTCAGGACTTTGAATTTTATTTAAATAGATAGATTATACAACTAATCGTCCTCAAAGCATTGACGATTAGCAGTAATCTATATAAATAAAATCGAAAGTCCTGACTGACTGACTGACTGACTGACTGACTGACTGGCTGGCTGGCTGGCTGGCTGGCAAAAGTTTGTGAGTGTGTATGTTTGTTACTTCTTCACGTCTGTAGCGATTTTAATAAAATTTGATTGACATCCTGGATTAACATATTATAGGCTACGTTTTACTGCGGTAAAATATCTTATGCCCATGGGAAAATCGATAAGTTAATCAACAACAGGCGCGGTCAGGCTTTTTCGAGAGCGCTTCCGTGCTTCGCAAGTCACGTAACCCCGTTGGTGCCGGCTGTCGCAATGGCAGTCGTAAAGCCATGTCGGAGACCTTATGGGCGACTTCATAACTTCTGACAGTAAGGCCCGCCACTGTCTTACAATCCTCCACCGACCCGGACTTGGCCCCGGTGGTGGAGAATAGCCTAATCTTCCTGCGATGCAGGAAGAGACCCATGGCCCAGAAGTGGGGAAATATATAGGTTGACAACAACAACGAGTCTTGTTTACCTGCACCGTGCCCCCAATTGGAACCGACTACCCATAGGTACAAGCATTGAATTTTCAATGGTACAAGTCATGATCGGATCAGCGCGAGTACTGTTAAGAGGCACACACAGTAAATGTCTCAGTGATTCACTCATCATTGTCGACAACAAACGGGGGAGAAAGTGGGCCAAACTGCGTATTAAGGAGTGAAAAGGTACAGATACAATTCGTTGATAATTTTCATTTCAATCAACCAACCAGGAAGGATAGGATTCGTAACGAATGCATCCGACAGCGAACCAAAGTTCACTTAGAGAATTAGCAAGCTGAAGAGGCAGTGGGCTGGATATATCTCGCAAAGAACCGACAACCGTTGGAGTAAACGTGTTCTTTAGTTGAGACCGCGACTCGGCAAACGTAGTGTACGACGCCCTCCGACTAGGTGATGACGATCTGCCAATTACTGCCGACATTGCTGGATGCGGCAAGCTGAAGACAGGGCGCTATGTCGCTCATTAGGGGAGGGCTATGTCCAGCAGTGGACTAATATAGCTTGAAGAAGCAGAAGAAGAAGAACCAACCAGGCCCTAGAGTCTAATAAACATAACATAACATTTACACGATTATATTTTAACTAATGCACTAACCATACCTAAATAGTCCACCATGGGGGCCAAGTCCGGGTTGGTGGAGGGTTGTAAGACAGTGGCGGGCCTTACTTTCAGAAGTTATCAAGCCGCCCATGAGACCTGTGACATGTTTTACGACTGCCATTACATGACAGCCGGCACCAGCGGCATGACGTGTCTTGCGAAGCACGGAAGCGCTCGGAAAAATGCTGTATTCCAGGGCTTCTATAGCCACGCCTGTAAGCGCCATCAATGAACAGCTTTGTGAATTTGTGCTGAAAAAGGCTCTTTTTTATAATCAAACTAACACCAATCTACTCAACCAACAGTATCGATAGTACTTTTTGAATCTGAAGCATAGAATAGGTTTACAAGCTGTTTAAAAATCGCTTAATACTTTTAGAAAGAAGAAAGAAAGAAAACATTTATTTCAATTGCCACAAACGCACACACATAAAAAATAACACAGTAATGGGAAAGATGAACATCAATTAGGAAGTAAAAAAAACAGTAAAATCTTCTAACAAATTATTGTGCCTCCGTGACAAGAAAAAATGGTCACCAACTCAGCATGCATTGCTGGTGTGTGCTGTGAATAACACATCACCAGCAAAACTGATTTTCAGTTGGGACCGTCTTTTTTTTGTTCCCCGCTACCCGGTACAATATAAAATAATAACAATACAAAACATATTATGGACAATATATATAGACCCGCTGTGCAAAATTTCAGCTTCCTAGGTCCAACGGCTTGGGCTGGGCGTTGATGAGTGAGTCAGTCAGTCAGGACTTTGAATTTTATTTAAATAGATAGATTATACAACTAATCGTCCTCAAAGCATTGACGATTAGCAGTAATCTATATAAATAAAATCGAAAGTCCTGACTGACTGACTGACTGACTGACTGACTGACTGACTGGCTGGCTGGCTGGCTGGCTGGCTGGCTGGCTGGCTGGCTGGCTGGCTGGCTGGCTGGCTGGCTGGCTGGCTGGCTGGCTGGCTGGCTGGCTGGCTGGCTGGCTGGCTGGCTGGCTGGCTGGCTGGCTGGCTGGCTGGCTGGCTGGCTGGCTGGCTGGCTGGCTGGCTGGCTGGCTGGCTGGCTGGCTGGCTGGCTGGCTGGCTGGCTGGCTGGCTGGCTGGCTGGCTGGCTGGCTGGCTGGCTGGCTGGCTGGCTGGCTGGCTGGCTGGCTGGCTGGCTGGCTGGCTGGCTGGCTGGCTGGCTGGCTGGCTGGCTGGCTGGCTGGCTGGCTGGCTGGCTGGCTGGCTGGCTGGCTGGCTGGCTGGCTGGCTGGCTGGCTGGCTGGCTGGCTGGCTGGCTGGCTGGCTGGCTGGCTGGCTGGCTGGCTGGCTGGCTGGCTGACTGACTGACTGACTGACTGACTCATCAACGCCCAGCGTGCGCTCAGCCCAAGCCGTTGGACCTAGGAAGATGAAATTTTCCACAGAGGGTCTATATCACAGAGGACAGACTCACAGACACAGATTAAAAAGACTCACTCACAGAGGGTACTCGTTGCAACCAGACGTTGACGTACCTGCTCCGTAAAGTAGATAGATAATGAGCCGTTTTCAGCTAAAGTTCACAAAATAAATTCATAGACGGCGCTTACAGCCCTGGCCATACTAGAACAGCGACGCGTCTGTCAAATTTTGCTCAGCGCAGATTAATTTTGACAGCCGCCTTCCGGTTCTTCTGTGGCGACGCCTGTAAGCGCCATCTATGGATCACTTTGTGAATTAGTGCTGAAAACGCCTAATTCGTCAGGTACTCTCTATAATATAAAAATGAATCCCCGAATGTGTTGGTAAGCGCAAATCTCGAGAGCAGCTGAACCGATTTCGCTGATTCTTTTTTTAGAATATTCCTTGAAGTACGAAGATGGTTCTTACGGAGAGAAAAAAGAAAAAAACAATCAGAATCGACTGTTAGGCGGTACGAAGTTCGCTAGGTCAGCTAGTAATATAAAATAGGAATCGCAGAATGTGTTGGTAAGCTCAAATCTCGAGAGCAGCTGAACCGATTTCGCTAATTCTTTTTTTTAGAATATTCCTTGAAGTACGAGGATGGTTCTTACGGATAGAAAAATAAAAAAGAATTAAAGAATCGACTGTTAGGCGGTACGAAGTGCGCTGGGTCAGCTAGTAATAAAAAAAAGGAATCGCTGAATGTGTTGGTAAACGCAAATCTCGAGAACAGCTGAACCGATTTCGCTTATTTTTTTTTTTTAGATTATTCTTTAAAGTACGAGGATGGTTCCGGAGAGAAAAATAAAAAAAAAGGAATCGACTGTTAGGCGGTACGAAGTTCGCTGGGCCAGCTAGTCTTTAATAAATGCCAGGAACCAAGCTATCACCCAGCCTAGATCCATAGTAATTAGAGTGTTTAAGTATTTAATATTTCACTTGTTTTCATATTACACTTTCATTCGTTTAGTGGTAGGTACGCGTTGGAATTGAATACCAACCTCCTCCTTTTCCCGGTCGGTATCAACCCTTTGTATGACCCTACTGCTGGGGCACAGGTCTCTTCCTGCATCGCTGGAAGGTTAGGCCATACTCCATCACGGGGTCCAAGTCCGGGTTATTGAAGGATTGTAAGACAGTGACGGGCCTTACTGTCAGAAGTTATCAGGCCGCCCTTAAGGGATTTGACATGGCTTGACGACTGCCATTACATGACAGCCGGCACCAACGGCGAAACATGCCTTGCGAAGCCTACTTTTTTGCGCCGGTTACAAAACCAGCCCTAAATGATGCAACACGACCTAGTATTACGAGAAATTACCGCGTAATTTCATTCATAAGTGGTGAAGTTATTTAGAGTAATGGCGGGCAAAATACAATGTGCTGATAAAATACGCTGTACATACACATTAAGCGAAACTAGATATAACTAGACTTCACGTCCAAGGATGTTTTGGTCGCAACGTTCTTGTTCACGTACGTTGCGTGGTACAGGCCTTCTCGCAGACAAAGAGTGTGAATGAAATTACGCCTTAATATCTCGTTATACTAGATAGATACAATATAGAATATTCTTTATTGTACACAGAAATTACAGGAACAGAAATTATATAAAAAATATAGTACAAATACTAAGTACACGTACAGTAAGTACGTAAAATCATAAAAGTCCCTTCGGGAATCTACGTTCGCGCAGACTAGGAAGAAGTGTAACGAAATTACCCGAAGCTATAAGTACATTAAACATGATCTTAAACCGATACGGTTAAGGTGCAGAATTGATTGCCGCAGGTAGCGCTACCTAATTCGCTCACGCTAATATTGCCAAACTAATAGTCACCTGCATCGATGACGTTGAATCAACCAATAGCAACAAAGGCGCGCGGCCTGCCATAAAATTAAACTATCTGATTGGTCGATCAACTTGCCGCACATCCAAAATTTGGTCATCTGCGCAGGTACATCTGCGAGACTTTTTTCTTGTGTAGCACTGTACTAGGTCGTATTGCATCATGTACATACATATATAACCTCACGCCTGTATCCCAGAGGGGTAGGCAGAGACCAGGGACTGCCACTTGCCGCGATCCTGACAAATTACCTTCGCTTCATCAACGTTCATAAGTCGTTGCATGCACGCACGCCGGGTCGCGTTGCTTTTTATGAATGGATCATGTAACGCTGGTTTTTGAACCGTGCAAAAAAGGAAGTTTCGCAAGGCATGTTACGCCGTTGGCGCCGGCTGTCATGTAATAGCAGTCGTCAAGTCATGTCAAATCCCTTATGGGCGGCTTGATAACTTCTGACAGTGAGGCCCGCCACTGTCTTACAATCCTCTACCAACCCGGACTTGGCCCCCGTAGTGGAGCATGGCCTAACCTTCCTGCGATGCAGGAAAGGACCCGAACCCCAGCAGTGGGGGCATACAAACGGTTAATATCATCATCATTATGATGATGATGACGATGTACAGTAAAGTGTTCTCTATAGTCTGTTAGCTTTTAGAATACACCTCGGGCTAGAGCCCGAAGCCTACTCTAGAGAGTATAGGCTTCGGTTTTCGCCAATTTTCGCCGGTTTTCGCACTGATGATCGAGTTCTGATTTCGAAATTAAGCGTCATATTAGTTCCGATTACGAAATGAAGTGTCATATTAGTTCCGATTACGAAATTAAGTGTCATATTAGTTCCGATATTTCTATTACACGAATATGTACGATCCTATCCGATAGTAGCCGAGGTATATTCTAAAAGCTAACAGACTATACATATGATTTTACTACGCATTTCACGGCTTTGTAGGTCAAAGTTAACTGATATTATGCTAAACGGTTTTCAGACACTACGGTCGTTATTATTCTGTGAAGCGGTAATAATTGGATTTCTGCATAATCGAACATCGGCGTGAAAACGGTAGCAGGGCAATCATTATGCTAGTCGCTTAATATATTTGACGACCACTGTGGCGTAGCGGTAGCGCATCTACCTACCATGCAAGAGGTCCCGGGTTCGAATCCCGGCTGGGAACAAAAAAAAACCCCAGGTCTTGGATGTTTACATGTTTGGAGATGTCGTTATTTCTGGTTCCCACGTCACAGAGTATACTAGTGTGGGGCCAGAAGCAATGTATGTGCCTGTATGTAAATGTTATGGTATATTAAGTTACTTGCTGGTGCCCGCGACTTCGTCTGCGCAGGATTAGTATTTCGAGTAGCTTAAATGTTAGCGTGGCGTACAAAAGGTTTTGGCAGCGCACGCCAGAATAGCTTGCAGATGTTAGATTTATTATTATAATTATTCTTTATTTAGAAATCCAACAGCACAAAATAACAATAAAATATCTGCAAACAATTATTATAACAATAAAGTCAAAAAATAGATTTCACTTGTAAATATAACTATACAATATCAAGCAGTGGAGCAAATTAAATATTAATGTTTTAATTTAATGGAATTGGGCAGTGGACGGGGCGAGGAGAGGGAGGGGTGTATGTGTGTACGTGTGTGTGTGTCTGCGTGAGTGTATGTGTATGCGCGCGCGTGTGTGTGTGTTTGTGTTTGTGTGTGTAATTAGTTGAGTAACACCTGTAGAGCCTGATGTTTGAAAGAGGCTTTTTTTCTACTTACTTGACACGTATCGCCATATTTTAGACAATTCACACAATATCCTCATAAATTTTTCTCCTCACACACACACACACGCACACACACACCCACACACACATACACACTATTGCATACAACATAATAATAATTAAACTAATCATTTCATTCATTTTTAATCACCATATCTCTGAAATGTCCTAATAAGCTCTAGCAAGTTTCCTTGTTTTGCTTTGTATAAAATTTATAACTCGTTGTTTTACTTTTTTGTCTGGTACATTGTTTAGCACTAATTTGCGCCAGATTCTTATACTTAGTTAAGGGAAGACACTTGCTCTTGACGCACAGGTTATCCAAGTTCCAGAGCAAGGACTTCATAAATAACTGTGGCAAATTGAATTTCTCAATAAAGATATTTCTATTCTATTTCTATTTCTAATTGTAGACTACCTATGTGTTAGTCTGATGTATATGGGTGAATTTCCCGGAACTAAAATTGCGTGGCACCAATGAAATTGGTAATAAAAAAGAAAGTGTTAATGTTCTAACATTTTTTTACGGTTAGATGATATGGTAATCTATGTGTAGCACTAAACATTTTGTTAATAAGAATAATGTATACTCCAAAAAAATTTATTAAATCCCGAAATCTTTCATTGCCATGTTTGTCCGCACGTCACCTTGTTGTGTATTATTCTTCATTGATAAACATCTATTGGTTCTTTGTACTAAAAACTAATTTTATTTGATACATTAATAGTCAAAGTATTGTTACGAAATACATTTATTGAAATTTTTACACAGTACAACGAATGGTTAATAAAAATGTATCTGTCCCAGAACTACCGTTAATCGCCGTGTCCTAATCATGTTTAAGTATATTGTTTTACCTAACGACTTGTTTCCCATCCCTGGTGCGCGAAACGTTTGTGTTTAATGCCACAGAGCATATAAATAAGAGACGGGACCTCCCTATATGCTTTTGTAATGAGTTTAGCCCCGTTAGCAATACCAACCAATAGAGCAAAAATGCAATGTCAAAAGTGCTACCAACATAACAACTTGTCTGTGCATTAGGGACGTCCACTTACATTGGTACTACATTTATCGATATCGATAAATTTTCATCCAGGGGCTCCGCAGTTAGCCTAATAAAATTAATAAAAATCAATGTTTTCAATAAAACGACAAATGAAATTAGTATTTTATTATTGATTATCAAATCACAATAATTGTGGTCAAGGTCTATTGAATTTATTTCAGCAGCTATTTGGTTTTTCCTTAGAGGTGTCCAATCTGAGCGAACTTCATCAATCGGTGGTTTGGATTCAGGTGCTGAAATCGTCAAAAAAAGTTAAGTTGAGTCGTTATTTATTATTAATTTGTTGGTAAACTATGCTACTTACCGGGATAGTTCTGATAAATATGCTGAGATTCCAGGCCACAATAATTGTGGTCAAACCCTACTGGACCAATAGCAACAGCTGATATTTTGGCTGCTGTACAAGGTGCTGAAAATGATAACACTTTGTAATTTATCAAAGTAAACAAACTCTAGTTACAAAAAACTTCAGCGATACATGAAAAGTCTACGTACCAGAGTTGTTTTGTGAAGCTCGACAACTAATAGGTTTTTGTACAGCTGAATCTGAAAATAAACAATTGCAAGAATAGTCCGAAAAAAAAAAATAGTTTGTTCCTGTTTACCACATAACTGCATAATTGACTATGTAACTATCAAATACATTTTTATAAAAAAATATTTTAAGTTAAAAATTAGTAAAAAAATATTTTAGTAATTCCAATCACTAACCAGTTTCAAGTGATGCGACGTGGCTACGTGGTAAGGAAACTCAGCTAGTAAGTAATCAGGAAGAGGAGGCGCATTTATAAGTAGAGAAGATACAGCCCTGTAAAAAAATGTTTATCAAAGTATGTCATTTACGTATTAAGACGTAATAATAATATTGCGTTCTAAATGACGGAGCAAAATATATTCAAATGTTCGACGTAAAGCAAGGCGTATTTTGTGTTTTATTACATAATTATTCATGAAATGTAGTAAGTGTTACATTATAAGTTTATAACACAACTCACCATTTCTTTAATCGGCTTCCTTTTAAAATAGTTGTAAAAATCTTTCGGCCGGAAATGATCTCTACAAACATATTTATGTTGGTGGAGTTTTTCGATGGGGATATACGATATAAGATCTTCCACAATTTTCACCCATTGTCTGCATCTAAAAAAAAAAACAACATTTAATGCAGCCACTAATAGTGCATCGTTGAAACATTGTTATGGCTTACAGCAATTCACCCGTCATACAGTGAGTAGTAATTCTGACCAAGGTACTTATCAGATATTTTTTTATCGATATTGAATATGTGTATGGCACATCACTATGACATTGAAACATTGAGTATTTTTCTCATAGTATATTAATTACGTTATTTAACATAATTTATGATCTTGCTCTTGTGCAAGATGACAAAAACTGTAGCCAGAAATACTTACCGGTCTTCATCCCTAGGAAATTTACCCATAAACTTTCTTTTGGTACCCTTTGACCGGCTGCATTTTACAAATGGCACAAGTTCGACACCATCCGATCAATGCCATTATTAAAAGAAAATCACTAAACACTGTACAACAAGATACACACAGCTAGATATTGAACAAACTTAAAACACAAAAATTTTAACTAGAAAACGTTCTAATATGTGCCGCGTTCCGCCATATTTGTTATGTTTTCAGTTTGACATTGACAGCAAAGAAAGAGTAAGTAGTATTAAAGAGTGAGACAAAAATATGTCCGCCATTAAAACGGGGCTAAATGCGAACAAAAATTTCAAAGTTCCTACTTGCGCTAGGCTGATGCCGCCTAAGTGCTCGTCACAGAAGGACGTCCGCACGTGCCTGCGTTTTCGCGATATTCGTTAAGACAATATTTTTTTTTGTTGCTGGACATTTTTTCTTTCATTGCCGTGGATAGGTATAACTTCTATTTAAATTAAGATTGTCATCTTAAGTAAACATTCGATAGAACGCTATTTCTCTTATGATTATTTGTCAAGTGTTTACTTTGTCGAATGGTTAATAGATTTTTTGTTATTTCTATTTATTGCCTCGATTTTCATCACCGTGTTTTCATTGCTGTGGTTTCCGTGGGCGAAATTTGCTATGGTAATGAAAAAAAAGACACATCAATGAAAGAAAATTAATTGCCATGCTTTATAAAACAAATTTTTTTCATTGCCGTGGCCAAGTATTTCATTTCCGTGACTTTTGTTTTCATCGCCATGTTATGATTAGGTAAAAAAAATGTATTTAATCATCTTTTAGTAACCTTTAGTAACTTTATCAATCGTATAATACACCCTCAAAAACGAACGCACCAGCACATACTGCAGTCTGATTTTAATAATGGATTGTTTATTTTTAAGATGCCAAGATGCCTAAACCTTAATTATCTGAGAAGGAGAGAAAGGAGAGAAAAAGATTGGCTGAAAAAAAGACGTCAAAAATTAAAAAACGACCCATATCTGGGTTTGCGTTTCCCTCTCGGAGAAATAAAATATATTTTCATTTCCGTGGGTTGATTCTTTCATTCCTATGGCACAGTTATTTCATTGCCGTGGACGCTTGTTTCATTGCCGTGCACTCATGTTTCATCGCCGTGGCACGAAATTTTTAGACCAGTTTATCTTGCTAGTTTTTTAAGTTATCATATTGATACTAAGCAAGAGTACATACATTATCAAAAACAACAATAAAAGAGTTTTGTTTTGTAAAAAAACCTTAAGATAAAAAAGTACATGGAAATGAAGATTTTATAAGACCTGTTGAAATTCACTCATAAACAATTTTATTGTACAGTTTCATTAAAATCCATCCAGTAGTTTTACTGGATGGATACACGAAAGAGTAACAAACATCCATACTTACAAACTTTCACGTTTATAATATTAGTGGGTTTTCTCGAGTTTGAAGCCCGGTATTTTTTTTTGGCAATTTCAAGCGCTGAGCGATTTGAATACCACACTCACTAAGGTTTCGTCAAGGAAAAGCCCTTGTTTAGGTAATAAATTTAGTTAATTAATTGGTAATTAAACTAAAAATAACCTATAATATAAAAATTAATCGCTAATCGTAAATCTCGAAAGCAGCTGAATCGATTTAGCTAATTATTTTTTTAGAATATTTCTTGAAGTACGAGGATGGTTCTTACGGAGAGAAAAATAATAAAAAAATCAAGAATCAACTGTTAGGCGGTACGAATTTCGCCGGGTCAGCTAGTCTTCTAAGTATAATTATATAATAATGAATCGCTGAATGTGTTGGTAAGCGCAATTCTCGAGAGCGCTGAACCGATTTCGCTAATTCTTTTTTTACAATAGTCCTTGAAGTACGAGGATAGTTCTTACGGAGAGAAAAATAAAAAAATATATATTATCGACTGTTAGGCGGTACGAAGTTCGCTGAGTCAGCTAGTTGCGAATAAATTTTCGATATTGTATCGTAAATTGATACAATATCGAACTTTTGTCCAAAAATTTTTACTATTATTGATTATAAACACTATTTTTATTTTTAATGCACTAACCCGTGCTAAGGAACAAATTTAAAAACCTATTTAGAGGCTAAAATTATTGATTAATTTGAATTGCTAATCCGCGGTGGGCACGCGTGGTAATTAAGCCCGTACTCTCTCTCTTTCTGAGAGAAGGCCTGTGCCCAGCAGTTGGACGTTTATAGGCTAATAAAAAAAAAACGTTGCACATTTCTTCACGAGGATAAGAGTATTTAAACTTCAAGAATAGCAATAGTAGAATACACTACAGACATCTTCCATGTCCCCCATTGCCGATGAAAATGTCACTGTGTCACTAAGAACATGGGGCACTGACACCTAGTTGCTGACATTTCTGGATGATCCATCCGCCAGTATAACTTGAAGGCAGACATGAGTCTCCATTCTTGTCATGGGAGACACTGCTACATGTCTGCAAAGGCCATTGTCAAAACCAATTAGAGTGGGTACCGACAATGAGTGGGCGGCCCGTACTGGGGCATGTGGTCCTAAGTTGAGCAGAGAAACTGCAAAAGAACTAAGCATACTATTTTTATTTTTAATGCACTAACCCGTGCTAAGGACAATTTTAAAGTCCTATTTAGAGGCTAAAAATTCCACCCATGCCGGGATTCGGGATAAGCAAAAATGAAAACTTGTTCGATATCTTGGACAAATTATCGGAAGCCATCGGCTACGCTGTGGCCAAAAGTCAGGTTAATTACCTATTTCGCGTGCCTACCTATAGCTCCAAAGACAAGAACATAATCATATCGTTTGTGAACAGATATGTCAAGGAAGAATTTATGGCACACGCTCGGGCCAAGAAGAACCTTTCCACTGCCCACATTGGCCTTGCCGATGAATCCAGACGTATCTTCGTGAATGACCACCTGTCACCCAGCCACAAGAAACTCCTCACTCAAACAAAGGATGCTGCGAAGGTCAAAGGATACCAGTTTGTATGGGTTAAGTTTTCGAAGATCCATGTACGCAAGAATGACGTATCTCATCTTATAATTATACGCAACGTGCAGGATTTAAACAAGTTGGTGTAATCAAATGCATACTTTATTGTTTCATAATTTGTTTACTTTGCCTATGGCTACTGTTGAAGACTTACTACCGAAGGTTCGCAATCTCTGCCTCGCATTTCATGCCTGCGCCTCTCCTTTGTTCGCTTATCGCCAACCCATTAACTCGGTATCTATTTAATAACGATGAACCCTATTGCCTACATATTACAAGTGAAATCTATTTGCTTAACGCAAAGCTGTTCTCTTGGTGTCTATTTAAAAAAGTTGAACCCTATTGCTTTGAGATTAGAAGTCAAATCTGTCTACTTTCCTGCATTGAAGAATTTAATTATTGCCTGCTTGAATTTGTGCCTGTTATCAACCTACCTCCAAGGTTTCTATTCAATTCGACCAATCGCATTGCTACCTACGTTAATTTGATTAATTTTATTTTTCTATTTCGTTTAGTAACTTACATTATTAATAGAGGGCAATTCTGACTTGACAATATACTATCAGAATGTGCGTGGCCTGAGGAGCAAAACTAATCAATTCCGACGCAATGTTTTACTAAATAATTACGATATTTATGCTATAAGCGAGACCTGGCTTGTGGATGGTATTTCCAACTCAGAGTTATTCGATTCTAGGTATTCGGTGTTCCGACGGGACAGATGCTATGAGCTGACTAGTCAGTCACGGGGCGGTGGCGTGTTACTTGCAATACACAAGCGACTCACAACCATTGCTAGACCTGAGTGGAATTCCTCAGCGGAAGACACTTGGACTTCTGTCAAATTAAAACACGGATTTTTGCATATTGGTGTTATTTATTTGTGTAAGCAAAATGGTGGCTTTTCTTTTGCTCAACAGTTGCGCAATTTTTGGGAAAAGGCTAATGAAATTATGACTGCTAATCCCTCAGACAAATTTATAATTTTGGGTGACTTTAATTTAAGTGGAATAAAGTGGATTTCTGGCGCCTCCGACTACTCAAATAACCATGGTACAGACATGGCTTCGTCCGTTGATGAATTGTACTTGCTAGACGAGATCGCGGTTTGTAATTTGTGTCAATTTAACTTTGTTTGTAACCAGTACAACAAAATACTCGACCTTATTTTAAGTAACTCTGATATTTTGGTGTCTTCCTGTGACCATCCTCTAGTTCCACTAGATCCCTACCATAAAGCTTTGGTCGCTAGCATTAGTCATATCGAGTTTCAGCCTCTCAATGTTGCTCCACGCACCAAATACCAATTTTACAAGGCTAATTACGACGAAATTAACAAAGATTTATCGGGAATTGACTGGAACTGCCTTAATAAGCCGGTTAACGAAGCGGTAGACGAATTTTACAACACTATTTTTCTTATTAGAGACAAACACGTTACTAAAACCGTAGTTAGAATGAATAAATTTCCATGTTGGTTTTCGGCACCGCTTAAAAAAGTTCTCAAAGAGAGGTATAAGTTCTATAAAAAATATAAAAACTATAAGATGTCAGCTGATCTTCACAGTGTGCAATTTTTGACTAAAAGAGCTAAATTACTTGAAGCTGAATGCTACAAAAAATATATATCTAATGTTGAGAGTTGCATCGTAAAAAACCCGAGATATTTTTGGACGCACGTAAAACACCTGTCAAGGTCTAATGGTATTCCTAACTCTGTGATTTACAATGATAAATTGGCGACATCTGGTGACCACATCTGTAATCTTTTTTCTGACTATTTCCAATCAATGTTTCTGTCAACCGACTTTGGACATTCTATTACTGACCCTGAGTATGCTGGACAAAGCAGCATCTGTGACTTATCCACCATAGAAATCTCTGAGAGTATCGTGAACAAGGAATTGAAGAAACTCGACGTAAATAAATCTGCAGGACCAGATGAGATTCCAGCTATATTCATTCGTAACTGTGCTAACACCCTTTCAGAACCAATAAGTAAGCTCTTTCGGTTGTCACTGGAACAGGGCATAGTACCACTCACCTGGAAACGTGCATTTATCTCTCCGATATTAAAAAAACCTCCGTGCAATCAAGTTTTAAATTACAGACCTATCTCTAAGCTATGTATAATATCAAAGGTATTTGAGAGAATCATCTACGACCAAATGTACTCTGCCTTGCGTCAATCATTTAGTCCTGTCCAACATGGTTTTCTTAAGGGTCGTTCCACCGTAACTAACCTTCTGTTGCTAAATGACACTATCACCTGTAATATGGAGAAAGGTCTTCAAACTGATGTAATCTATACGGATTACAGCAAAGCCTTCGATAGAGTGGACCATTCTCAGCTCTTGCACAAATTAAGCACTATAGGCATAAGAGGTGATCTTTTCAGATGGTTCTCGTCATATATTGATAACCGATCTCAAGCAGTAGTTATCAGCTCCTTGCTCGGCCCCTTATTATTCGCTATTCTAATTAACGACATTGATAAATGCTTCTTAAACTCCGATATTCTGATTTTTGCGGACGATATGAAAGTTTTCAAATCCATTGCAGCCACCGCTGATGCAACTGATCTCCAGGAGGACCTAAACAGGCTTGACGCTTTCTGTAATGTAAACAAATTGGACCTCAACCCCTTAAAGTGTCACTCTATAACGTTTACAAGGAAGAATAAAGTTGTATCACATTGTTACTCACTAAAAGGGCATAATCTCAATCGGGTAGATGAAGTACGCGACTTGGGTATCATACATGATTCGAAGCTTATTTTTGATCGCCACATTGACAATATATGCAAAAAAGCCTTCAGAGCATTAGGTTTTGTAATGCGCACTTCACGTGACTTCAAGAAAGTTAAAACCTTAAAGTTATTATACTGCACGTACGTAAGAAGTATTCTTGAATATGGTTCACAAGTATGGAACCCCCAATACGATGTATATGTTGATCGAATAGAGAGGCTGCAAAAAAAATTTATCAAATTTATTAATCGCCGTATAAGAATCGAAATGGATTACCTGCCATCCTGTCGCTCAATGCATCTTCTTCCACTCGTTCAACGACGTCGAATAGCCGACATCACAACGCTAATAAAAATTGTCACTGGAATTATTGATTGTCCTGATTTGCTCTCCAGGTTAAACTTTCACATTCCTGCTAGATCCCTTAGGCACAAACAAACATTTTATACACCTATTTCTTCAAAAAATTATAGAATTAATTCTATCCTATTTCGGGCTTGCACAACATTTAACGGTCTAAGCGATAACCCGGACACTGATGTCGATGTCATTCTCGACAGCGTTTCTTCAGTTAGGCGTAGGTTTGCTGCGAACTTCTTTGGTAGCGAGTTGTCTACTGTATGATGGGCTTGGTTGTTTTGATTTGATTATTATATATTAAGTTGATGTTAAGATTCGGCAGTGTAGGTTAATATAATTATTTGTTTTGATGTTGTAAACACACGAACCTGTTATTTTCTATGTAGCTATAAGTGAAAACCTTTAAATGACTTTTTACTGCTATATTGTACAAATGTACCCTCCATTTTGTTGTATTAGTCGATGGTTTTCCTAAAATACAATAAATAAATAAATAGATTCGAACCCGCGACCTCTGGCTATCCGTGCCAGCGCCCTATCCAACTGAGCTAATGGGCGACTCACCGGCATCAGTGAAATTTCGAACCACTTTACACTATTCTCTGTATTACGTACAGGCTGTAAGTGATGCAATTTACTTAAGCCAGATGTCGCTGCCTGTACGTAATACTGAGAATTGTGCAAAGGGGTTCGAAATTTCACTGAAGCCGGTGAGTCACCCATTAGCTCAGTTGGATAGAGCGCTGGCACGAATAGCCAGAGGTCGCGGGTTCGAATCCCGGCATGGGTGGAATTTTTAGCCTCTAAATAGGTTTTTAAAAAAAAACTGCTTATTTCAGGGAAAAAAACTGAAATAAAAAGTAATAAATAAGGTCTTTTAGTAAACTCGATAAATTTTCCTTAATATTGTTAAAGGGTAGAAGGTTTCTCCTCGACTCCATGTTTTTTTATAATCTTTGCCATAATAGATTTGGTAACAATCGCTAGTTAACCAAATATCGTACCGAGTTCCGAGTGGTTCGCAGCGGATCCGTGAGGGCTACCCCCACCGCTTGTTCCTAACTAAGAGGTGTAGAACTAACGCTGGTGAGCGAGCACCACTGTATAGGCTAATGCACACTTGCAATGAGTATTTGCATCACATCGATTTGTTTATGTTATCCCCGGGCTTATTTAGGAACTCTGTAACTCATGTTGCATCTACCATTCTGTGATTTTACATGATGGATGTGATTTGTCTTTGGAGTGTAGGTACTCGCTTGGTTGTGTTGTGTTTATTTTTTTCTGCTTTTATGTAGTTTAGAAAGGAGCTTAACAAGATTGAAAATCATGTTACTTGTTTGTGTACTACACATGTATTCTAATATTTTTATATTGTAAACTGTAAAACGGTGCTGGTTATACATGTAACTAACCTTAATACTAACTTTAAGTGAAGCAAATGTTTTTTGCATAACTGTTTGCTTTCTCTTATATAAAAAAAAATCGGATCTTTGCTGATTCTTGTAGTCTGTGAGTCAGCGTCTGAATTTAGAATCTCGCTAAGTAATTAGGTAACTGTCTCTACGAATTTCTCAGAAAAGAGCGTGACAGAACGTTGCATAGGTTGCATACATAGATATTTGGATGTTGTATACAATCAGGCGTTACTTTGCGGAACTCCATAATAGCATTAAAAAGTTAAAATTACTTTGCTAAAATCCGCCAAATATCCCACAAGCACCATGCGGTTAGTTAATGCACCGCCCTCCCTCACACTTTTTCAAGCAGAAGCAAGACACGAACACACCACCATTTGGGAGCCTGAGGATGCCTCGTGTAATGTAAGAGGCGAAACGCGTCGCGTGTTTTCTCACACAAGTATTGGTGTTGGTTGTGGTGTGTTCGCGTCTTGCTTCTGCTTGAAAAAGTGGCAGGGAGGGCGGTGCATTAACTAACCGTATGGTGCTTGTGGGATATTTGGCGGATTTTAGCAAAGTAATTTTAACTGTTTAATACATAGGTATTTAATTAAAACTGTTGTTATACGGATTTATGCTCGTTTATTACATTTTTACAATTTTCCAACGTTTCGGCACTTTTTCAGGTGCCGTGGTCCCGGATGACCTTTAATTTAATATGATGAGTTTTATTTATGTCTACTGCTCGTGTTAACCTTAGAAAATACTATACATAGGTATTTGTTTAGTGAAATTCTCAATTCAGAAGCCGTCCCTAAGACACTTGCGCAAACACGACCAATCGATTGGAAAATATATCTAAAATAATCTAACCGCACAGGAAAACAGAGTGAGGAAACCTGCGTCTCTAAGGTGTCAAATACCTAAGCGCTTGAAATTGCCAATCCATGGTGGGCACGCGTGGTCATCAAGCCCATACACTCTCAGAGAGAAGGCTTGTGCCCTGCAGGGGGACGTTTACAGGCTACATAAAAAAAATTAATTTATTTATATGGTTGCAAAAAACCAAATAAAGTTTAACTTTTAAAATAATCCGCCAAAACGCTATCTTGAGCAATATGGCGTCGCACAGGACAAGTCAACAAACAAACGAAAAGTCAACTCTAGGATTCTTGGATATTTAATGAGCTGCGTCATTATCGATTCGACCAATCCTGGCCACTCTCGATAACATTGCTATTGATACTGAATCATCAAATGTTATCCTGTTATTTTTTGTACAAATGATCCATTGTTTTTTTTGTTGAAATGCCTTAAATCGCTTTTAAAACTCATGATTAATACAAATGTACACATACATACATAACCTCACGCCTGTATCCTAGAGGGGTAGGCAGAGACCAGGGACTGCCACTTGCCACGATCCTGACAGATCACCTTCGCTTCATCAACTTTGATAAGTCGTTGCATGCACGCACTTATAATATTAATGTGTAGTTACTTCTTTGTGCCTTTGGCCATTGAAACTACGGGGGTTTGGGGAGTCCAGGGACGAGCCTTTATAAAGGAATTAGGGCGTCGCCTGAGGAACCGCGGCATGGACTGTCGCTTCGGGGCATACTTGATGCAGAGGATCTCCCTCGCTGTGCAGCGGGGTAACGCTGCAAGCGTTATGGGAACCTTTGGCTCGGGTATGCCTCGGGGCGGTTTTGTGTTTTTGCGTGCAATATATTATATTTTTTTTCTGACATATTTTTGTGATTATGTATATTTTTTTATTATTTTATTACTTTGGACGAAACGTTTGTGGATGTATATTTCTATGCTCGTGTAAGATTGTGCTCTGTATTTTAATAAATAAATCCTTTATTACTTATATGTTATACGCACTTATTATGTTATATGTTCCGGGTACTTTTAATCTTCCCCTTTGCTAATACATCCCCTGTTTGGTCGATGTATGTCCGCCTGGGACGTTCTTTACAAGCCCTTCCACTCACAATAATAAATGTATATAATACAAATGTATATAATAAAGCCTTTTTTATTGCACTCCATCAAATTTCAATAGCCTTTTATGCCATCCAGTTAGAACGACGATGAGGATGACGCGTGCGCAGATTCCCAGACAGGTAGGTACCGTAGCGGTACCTATAGTGTACTGCCTACCGATCGATTTTCTAATCACCAGATCCATTTATCATAGAAGCTTAGGTATTTTTGCACTTCGTATGTTTTGTCTAGACACTTTTATTTCTTACTAGCTGCTGCCCTCGACTTCGTTCGTCAAGAAACTTTTGATATTTGCGCGATAAAAACTAGCCAATGTGCTTTTCCAGACTATAATCTATCTCTTTGATTAATTTCATAGCAATCCGCTCAACGTTTTGGCGTGGTTGTTAACAAACTTTGACATAATATTTTACGACGACGTGCTTGAAGGAAAATCATGATTGTAATTCGATATTCAACCCTTGTGTGTCCCCACTGCTAGGGCACTGGTCTCTTCCTGCATCGCAGAAAGGTTAGGTTAAGATTGTAATTAATTAATTATAAAACAAATAACTGTTTATTTTCACTAATAGTATTAACATATTTTGCAGGTCGCTTAAAATAATTTACATGGCCCAGTTAGTGTATCCTGTATCTTATGCGGACTTACAAAATGAATAGAGGCAGAAGTTTTAGATTCGCAAAAAAGTTATTAAATAAACTATGATTAAAACTGTTTTTATACGGATTTATGCTCGTTTATTACATTTTTACAATTTTCCGACGTTTCGGCACTTTTTCAGGTGCCGTGGTCATCCGAGACCACGGCACCTGAAAAAGTGCCGAAACGTCGGAAAATAAATAAACTATGCACTAGAATTTATTATTTACTATTTTTTATGTAGTCTATGCGCTTGTGGCCTAGGCGAACCGAGTGATTGGAATCAATCTCTTGGTTAAGCAACAACAGGCGCGGTCAGGTACGGGATGGGTGAGCGTCCCGTGACTACCGCTAGTGGCTTATTTCCGAGCGCTTCCGTGCTTCGCAAGGCACGTTAAGCCGTTGGTGCCGGCTGTCATATAATGGCAGTCGTTAAGCCATGTCAGAGGCCTCATGGGCGGCTTGATAACTTCTGACAGTAAGGCCCGCCACTGTCTTACAATCCTCCACCAACCCGGACTTGGCCCCCTTGGTGGAATATGGCCTAACCTTCTTGCGAGGCAGGGAGAGACCCGTGCCCCAACAGTGGGGACATACAAGGGTTGATAACGATGTAGTCTATAACGTCCCACTACTGGGCACAGACCTCTCAAAAAAAGAGCACGGGCTTAAACACAACGCATGCCCACCGCCGATCGGCAATTTCAAGCGCGGAGGCATTTGAACACTTCAGACACTCAGATGTCACGATGTTGTATTGCTACTATAAGGTCACAATGGAGAACAATTCGTGTTTTTTTCCTTTGCTCTGTTTGAAAAGGAAGCTAAACTGGATAAACCTCGTTCTTACTTTTTACCTCAGTTGAGATTTTCATTCACAATTTTCAATTTGAAAACCTTCTCATTGTAAAAGGGCGTATAAGCAGAACGGAACGGAATCGTAGTCGCATATCCAAGCCCACATTGAAGGCTATAAAAAAAAACTGTCACTGCTCTGTCAGTGGTGAGCGATTTCTGCTTTGTTTTGGTTTGGACGTAGATAGAGTAGAACTCCCTCTACGGGTTTGGACCATTCTGAGTGACAGATTCGAATGAATGATATTTCTTCATCTGCCATCACAGATACAAATATGATTTTGATTCTGTGATTGCTCATTGACCTGTTGTGGACCTGTTGCAGTGAGCAATTTAAGGGACGAAATATTTTTTCTCGAAAATCACAAGTTATAAAAATTAAGAAAAAATTTATTCCTGTTTCGTGACCGATCATATCCGTGTTCTAAAAGAAACTTTCTCGATTCAAGACTGAGAGTATTGTCCATTGTACGTGGGACACTCAGATAGTTTTGAGAAACTAAAAAAACTACTTAACTTCTATGAAAAAAATATTTTTGTTAAATCTTTTCAAAGAACTCTCCACCAGCCTCTATACAAAGTTTCATTTGTCTGAACCAATTTTCAAAACATTTTTTCCAGTCCTCCGCAGACACCACTTCCACGGCCTTCTCAAACGCTGCTAGCGCGTCTTCCGGCGATGAAAACTGTAAAATTAAAAATCCCTTTGAGCTGATTTTTAATTTTAGGGAATAAAAAGAAGTCACACGGAGCCAAATCAGGACTGTAAGAAGGGTGTCCCAAGACTCTTTTTGATTGAGAGTGCGCGGGCGCGTTGTCGTGGTGAAGAAGGACCCCGCGGAGCCCGTACACTACCAGAACACTTTATTCGGTGACAGCCGTCGTAGGACGACCACTCCTTTGTTCATCCCCCAAAGTAAGACGACCGCGTTTGAACTCGCTATACCAGCGGTATATGGTTGCTTTTCAAGGTCCTTCATCCATAAAAGCAATTCGAAGTCGATCAAATGACTCATCAGGTTATAAGCCACATTTAATTTTGAAATCGTAAAAAATCATAGCACGAAAATGTTCTCGATGCAGATCCTTTTTTTAATGAGACAAGATAATTTGAATTGGCTCTTAAAAAAAATGCGGAGGGAAATTTGAAAATCGAACAGTAGTATTTTTACTTTTAAATAATCGACGTTTTCAAAACAATTACAAGTGGCCAGTGTCTTTATACATAAAAACTTTTTTTTCGAACAACTTTCTGAGTGGCCTGGTACATAACTTAGAAAAGAAAGTCATTGGTACATGCTCGCACTGGGAATCAAACCTGGGTATCTCGCTTTCAAATCCATTGTTCTACCCACTGGACTACCGTCGCTCTACTAAAAGGAATAATTAAATTTACTGAACGCTGCGACATTGGCAAACCGCGCGATGCGCAATCAGATAGATAGAGAACACTTTATTGTACATAAAAAAGGAACTTAGGTACATAGATATTTATTAACCTAAAAGTACAGACGGCGGCCTTATCACTCAAAGTGATCTCTGCCAGGCAATCACATACTCTTTTTTACGTATAACTTCATGGCAGTCGTTAAGCCATGTTAGAGGTTAGGCGGCTCGATAACTTCTGACAGTAAGGCCCGCCACTGTCTTACAATCTTCCATCAATCCGGAGTTGGCCTCCGTGGTGAAGTAGGGCCAAACCTTCCTGTGATGCAGGAAGAGACCCGTCCCCAGCAGTGGAGACGACATACATAAGGGTTAATATCGCTATCAATAGCTTAAAAAAATTGGCACATAACTGGACACTTTAATGAAGACCTGCTACCGACAAGTGCCTGCAGCATTTGGCACAGTTTTCCACGCAAATAACATTATCTGTGACTCAAGTGTGTCCTTAGGAAGAACACTGCATTGCTACTGCTTAGTCGACCTCTCGATTCACCCGTTGTCACGAAACTAGCACTTATGCTGAAAGGGATAAGGGCTTTTGAGAACACGCCCCAGCTTGCAGCCTAGGTCATAAATAAAGAGATTGATTTGAATATTTGTAATGTCACGCGATGTGCTGCACACGGTATTTGTTATTGATTTCAGACAAATTTTTTTCCGTGTCTATGGCCTTTTTTTCTGAGCGGCCAGTGTAAATTTTCTTTTTAGTTCGCAAACGGCATGTTTTCCCGTTTTGTTATTTTTAACGTTGTTTGTTTTTTTTTCTGTGCGGCCAGTGTTTTATTTTTCGGAAAGTGTTACTTTTTTTGCTAATATTATACCGCCTTTTTAGATAAAAAAAGATTACATAAAAGATTGTAGAAACTAAGCGCTTAAAAAATTAGACTTGTGCTTACTGGGTTCCAAACGAACGATTACAAACTTAACTTTGCAATGGAAACGTATGTACCTACCTATTCCCATGCAGCCTGAATGTAAACGTCCTGAATATTTTGTGACTACAAATTACAAATTTTCGGCGTTTTCATTCATTCTGCTGTAAAACTTCATTTTAGTTTTTTATAAGTGCTTTAAAAAGCATACATTGCGATTGAATTTTTCACACTTTCATTGCTTTGATTATGCAACTTTCCAGGTACCTGTAGTAGATGTATCACATAGGTATCTGTGTGCAAAAACAATATATCAACTGGACTTTGTCGTACCTATAGGTACTACTATAGGTAGGCAGTGAAATATATAGCAGGCAGCCCTGGTTGCGGATAGCTTATCTGGAACTTAATTTGAACATTGTGAAACAGGGCCTAAGACTAATTATTGTCCTGTGTGGAAGTTGCAAGGACAGAGTAAAAGTACACATAACATAACCTCACGCATGTATCCCAGAGGGGCTGAACCACTGACTGCCACTTGCCACGATCCCGCCAGATCACCTTCGCTTCATCAACGTTCATTAGTAAAAGTACGTACAGGGAAAATCAGACCAATGCACTCTTTGAGCGACATCTCCCCTTTCGATTTCACAGAAAACAATCCTTTCACCATAGACCTTGAGGTGGGACAAAAAACTGGACTCTTTTCATTCGTCTTTATGCCATTAAATAGATGTGGGACAGGCATTGAACTTCGCCTATAAAAAATATAACAAAGGATGATCTTGTGACATACATTCCCCTGTGTGCCACACACCATAAGGCACTGATAGCGCTGAACAGAAAGACGGCTCGTACGCAATCGTTTGTTGTGCTAACAGGCGATATTCTAAGTAACTTTTGTGCAAGAAAATCATTATCATCAGCCATTTGAAGCCCACCGCATGACACGGCGTCGTTGCAAATTGCAATATTGCAAAACGGCATATCGACTGTGATCTGGCGATATTTCCTATCTCTAATTTGTCAACTTTGGACCAGTATGCCCAGTATCTTCCAACAGTATGGACCAAAAAAATGTGTTTCCAATTCCATAGAGGTAGATTCCAATTCGAATGATAGGAGGAGTTCAATGAAGTCAGCTTATGCCCGAAAATATGTCAAAATATAACACTTTGGTAAAGCTTGGGAGATATGACAAAATGAAATCAAAAAGTGTTCTGTCCAAAAAAATGAGATAGGAGTTATTGCCAGATCATAATCGATATGTCAAAAAAATATGATATTTAAAAACCTATTTAGAGGCTAAAAATTTCACCCATGCCGGGATTCGAACCCGCAACCTCTGGCTATCCGTGCCAGCGCTCTACCAATTGAGCCAATGGGCGACTCACGGCATCAGTGAAATTTCGAACCTCTTTACACTATTCTCTGTATTACGTACAGGCAGCGACATCTGACTTAAGCAAATTGCATTACTTACAGCCCCCACTACCTACTTTGCAGTTAGGTTTAACATCGGAACGATATCACTGTACCCACATGATTACACTATTTTTATTTTTAATGCACTAACCCGTGCTAAGGAACAAATTTAAAAACCTATTTAGAGTCTTAAAATTTCACCCATGCCGGGATTCAAACCCGCAACCTCTGGCTATCCGTGCCAGCGCTCTACCAATTGAGCCAATGGGCGACTCACGGCATCAGTGAAATTTCGAACCTCTTTACACTATTCTCTGTATTCTCTGTACTCTAAATAGGTTTTTAAATTTGTTCCTTAGCACGGGTTAGTGCATTAAAAATAAAAATAGTGTAATCATGTGGGTACAGTGATATCGTTCCGATGTTAAACCTAACTGCAAAGTAGGTAGTGGGGGCTGTAAGTAATGCAATTTGCTTAAGTCAGATGTCGCTGCCTGTACGTAATACAGAGAATAGTGTAAAGAGGTTCGAAATTTCACTGATGCCGTGAGTCGCCCATTGGCTCAATTGGTAGAGCGCTGGCACGGATAGCCAGAGGTTGCGGGTTCGAATCCCGGCATGGGTGAAATTTTTAGCCTCTAAATAGGTTTTTAAATTTGTTCCTTAGCACGGGTTAGTGCATTAAAAATAAAAATAGTGTAAATATGATATTTTTTCGTCTAAATTGTACAAAAAAATATTATTAGACTCAGGCTGATTAGTTAAGGATTATTTTGCAAAACTTTGTTCTGTATTGAACGTTAAATTAATTATACAAAATATTTGTTAGCTAAATCGTATTTTATTTATTAAGTTTTAACTAATAATTAATCGCGATTGGATTCGTTTAATATGTAAGTTACATGAGCCTCGCAAGTCATGAAAGAATACTTTTGTAAAGGTAGTATTGGATTTTTTAAATTATTTAAAAAAATATATTTTGTGGCAGGCTCAAGGATTGTAACAAAACCACACACTTTGTGTTGTGTGGCCTGTTTGGGAGCTCAAATAAATTTATAACTGGTAAGAATAGAAATATCTATGAGAAACTAAAGTAATCAGTACTTTAAGTAAAGTAAAGTAAAAATCATTTATTTGCCAGAACATGGGTACCAAAGTTCTTAAAAAAAAATTGTCAAGATCCATCATGATCTACCGACCGGTGTGCAAATTTGTTACATAAATAATCAATAATCTTAGGTTAAATAACAATTAGACTTAATAATACAGTTCATTAATTCATATAATAAAATTACTATAAATCATGCCAATATTTTTTTACATATAATAAAATTAACAGGTAATTTACAATAATTGAATAAAATAAAATAAATTATTTATTGTAAGGATCCCTTATTGTAAGTATCCCTTTTTTGCAATAAGTAGGCTATGATGTAGAACCAAGAAGGTTGTAAACATTTTGTACTTATAAAAGAACTACAAGAGGTAATAAACACCTAAACCTAAATGAATAGCTAAAAGTTGTATCGTAAAAATCTAGGCATAAACGTTTCTACAAATTCCAGTCGTATCTGCTACTTCTGTTCTTTTTACTCCATGATGTGGCATTGTGGAGCCTTCAGTGAAAAAAGAAATAGGTGTGTTGGCATTCAAATATCATTATCCATTCCGTTTTCGGAAACCGTAGCGTCCAGACGCTCGTAAAAAAACTCTTACGTGTCGGAACTTTTTGCTGTAGGTACCTATTTCTTCTTCGTGAAAAACGTCAGATGTCAAAGTGACAGCTTGGGAAAAATGGCGCGAATGTTCACCATTTATTTTTCTTTATTTTTCTTCAAATGCGTCTCTTCGAATTACTACATGAATAGGATAAATCACATGGAGTTTTACCAAAACAGAACGCGGCCGTCCAAAGCGTTTCAGAGTTTTTCCACAAATTACTTCAACCAGAACTCCATACAACAGCAGAAGTCGGAAAAAGTGCAGTGCGGTACTCGGACGGTGAACTTTAATCCAAGAAGGTTGGCGAAGATCGTTGGTGGAACCGAAAGTCCTTACGGAGCATTCCCTTGGCAGGTAAGAAAAATAAAAAAAAACGACCGAAAAGAGGTTTGTAAAATTTGTAGCTTTGGCAGCTACAAATTTTACAAACCTCTTTTCGGTCGTTCTTGCCCACTGAAAAATATGTATTTTTACGTAGCTTCTACTTTAATTTGTATCCCAATTTTGGGCAAAAGCGGGCAGCCTCAGCCTACTCCGGCATATGTTAATCGAGATCGTCTTTCCAACGTCTCCTAGGAAAAATAGGAAAAAAATACAACTAGCATGGAAAAAAGTAAAAAGCTTTGGTCTGAAAACAGGTTAATAAACTTTTTTGTTGCCAGATTTACAAAAAAAGAAAACACACTGCTGGCAACTGAAAAATAAAACTTACTATCGGAAAACAGAAAAAGGGAACCTTTGCTCCGAGAAGAAGGTTTATAAACAACCTTTTTGTAGCCGGATATGCCACTGAAAAATAAATTTTACTTACAAAAAATTAAAAGAGGAGAACTGAAACCTTCGTCGTACGTATATACTTCTTAAAAAAAATAAGATTCTTTCAATACACTCCTCAGAGTCAATTTAACTAATCTGTATTTTCGTCTTTCTCTATCTAGTAAATCTGAGTTTTTATAAATAACACTGCAAATTTGAATTTTCTTGCTTTTTGTAACAATAAAAAAATGGAAAAACGTTGTTCAGTACAGTCGACTGCAGCATTTCAGCCATAAGTCCAAAGTGGAAGGTAGACCTGCAGTTTATTGTACTTCAATTACGTAATAACAGGAACCAGTGCAGCTTAGGCAGCCAAATCTCATTTTCGCGCGAAATTCTGTCAAAAGCGCGCCATGACTTTGACAGGTCGAATGAGCGGACTCTTTTGTATTTGAACGGGCGTAATTTGCCAATGTATTGTTCGGGGCGATTTCACTTTCAGCCATTATTTTTCGTTTGTTCATGTGCAATATTCGTTTTGGACGAAGTCCTTGTCGCGACAAAGGATGGAAAGAGGCGATGGGTTTTTGTTGGCGCAACAGAATTTCTTTAAACGAACTATTTTAGGTCATTATACTATTTTAATTTTTAATTCACTAACCCGTGCTAAGGACAATTTTAAAAACCTATTTAACATAACATAACATTTACATACAAGCACATACATTGCTTCTGTCCCCACACTAGGATACCCTGTGTCGTGGGAACCAGAATCAACGACATCACAAACATGTAAACATCCAAGAACTGGGCTTTTTTTTTTGTTCCCAGCCGGGATTCGAACTCGGGACCTCTTGCATGGTAGGCAGACGCGCTACCGCTACAAGAAATTTAGCTCTAAAAGAAATTTAGGGGCTAAAAATTCCTACTTAGGTAGTCGGGGCTGTAAGTGATGCAATTTACTTAATAAGCCAGATGTCGCTGCCTGTACGTAATACAGGGAATAGTGTTAAGAGGTTCGAAATTTCACTGATGCCGGTGAGTCGCCCATTAGCTCAGTTGGAAGGAGCGCTGGCACGGATAGCCAGAGGTCGCGGGTTCGAATCCCGGCATGGGTGGAATTTTTAGCCTCTAATTAGGTTTTTAATATTTTAGGTCATGCTTGCTGTGTGGTGTCGGCCTAGAGGATAGCACCGACCCTATTCTTCGCGCGGGTGTCGTAAAAGGCGACTAAGGGACTCAAACCGGAGGGTGGGCAGCAGCGCCCCCTGCAGTACAATTAGAAAGAAAGAAAGACATTTATTATACCAACAAGACACATCACAGAAATTAAAAACCAGACAATTAACACAACATGAGCACAACATAAATAAACCAAATAATTATACAAATAAACGAAACAAAAAACAAACAAAGTTTTCGCCTGAGGTGTGTCTATGTTGCCACAAAAGGCAGCTGACTCAGCGTTATGCTGAGGGAGTGAGCCCTCAGCGCTGATTTTCAGTCAGTGCCCGAGGTAACCGAATGGTCCTACGGAGTGCGTGTCGTGGTGCATTTATAGGATATATGAATTCTACCAATTCTACCAAACTGCGATCCCCAACCCGCATGCCCAGCGTGGGGATTATGGGCACTACCCCCTAATGATGGCACAACCTTGCGCTCGTTAGGGGAGGGCTATGTCCAGCAGTGGATTAATATAGCCTGAAGAAGAAGATGAACCTTACCTTCGATCTGGTCTTTAGGTTTGTAATCGTCACCATCACATCACACTTCACATTATCACACTATCACATCATCACACTAATTAATATCCGAGAATTGAAAAATATCATTTCTTTCCAGACAACCCCTGGTTTGTGGATGTGGATTATGGTTAATTTTAAAACCTATTTAGAGGCTAAAAATTTACCCCATGCCGGGTTTTTTTTTGTTGTACATCTACTTCCTTCTCTAATGTATTAGTCCAGTTCATCCGAAGGTTGTCTAGAAGAGATCACTTTTGTGATAGTGATAAGGCCGCCGTCTGTACTCTTAGGTTAAGAAATATCTGTGTAATTTCCATTTTTATGTACAATAAAGTGTTCTCTATCTATCTATCTTATCCCCATGAGAAAATCGATAAACCGCGGGTTGCAGCTAGTAATAAAATAACGCCTCCTATGTCCCACTGCAGGGCGCAGGCCTTCTCTTGTCGTCGTCAGGCTATACTAGTCCACTGCTGGACATAGGCCTCCCCTAAAGAGCGCCACGTTGTGCTGTCATAGGGGGTAATGCCCATAATACCCACGCTGGGCATGCGGGTTGGGGATCGCAGTTCGGTGGAATTGTACTGCAGGGGGCGCTGCTGCCCACCCACCGGTCTGTGTCCCTTAGTCGCCTTTTACGACACCCGCGGGAAGAATTCGGTTGGTGCTATTCTCTAGGCCGACACCATACAGCAAAGAGAAGAAAGAGAAGAGGCTCTTGAAGAGGCTCGATTTCAAGCCCATACTCTCGCGGATATTCGATTTCACGTTCTAAAGGTATGTGAACACCTCAGACGCTCAGGTTTCCCCACGATGTTTTCCTTCGCCGTTAGCGAGTGGTATTGTTACTATAACTTCACAAACGTACGTAACTTAGCATTAAAAAGTTAAAATTACTTTGCTAAATTCCGCCAAAAATCCCACAAACGCCATGCGGTTAGTTAATGCACCGCCCTCCCTCCCACTTTTTCAAGCAGAAGCAAGACATGAACACACCACCACCAACACCAATACTTGTGTGAGAAAACACGCAAGGACCTTCAGCCCTTTCATTGGAATCCGACGCATAATGAACGTCTTCACCAGTTAATTAGACGGCTAATTTCACCAGTTGGCGGCGAAATATACAGGCTGAAATGTGGGTGCTTTGAAGGCCGCCGTTATGTAATCAGTTATTAAAAACTTTCCAATAAGAAAATACTTAAGCAACGGTCTGTCACGCTCTTTTCTGGGAAATTCGAAGAGACGGCACGACAGTTAAGTATTTACTTAACTGTCGTGCAGCTGTCGTCGCTAACATAACATTTACATACAGGCACATACATTGCTTCTTGCCCCACACTAGGATACCCTGTGTCGTGGGAACCAGAAACAACGACATCACAAACGTGTAAACATCCAAGACCTGGGCTTTTTTTTGTGGTATTTTTTCCGAGCGCTTTCGTGCTTCGCAAGGCGCGTTAAGCCATTAGTGCCGGCTATCATGTAATGGCAGTCGTTAAGCCATGTCAGAGGCCTTATGGGCGGCTTGATAACTTCTCACAGTAAGGCCAGCTAGTGTCTTACAATCCTCCACCAACCCGGACTTGGCCCCCGATGTGTAGTATGGCCTAATAGAACCTTTTTGCGATACAGGAAGAGACCCGTGCCCAAGCAGTGGGGACTTACAAGGGTTGATAACGAACGCCTGATTCCATACAATATCTGATGATGAAGACGATCGTTTGCAGGTGGACATACAAATGCTGGACCTGGAACACTTGACCTTCGAGCACCACTGCGGCGGAGCCGTCATAGGAGAGAGGGTCGTGCTATCAGCTGCTCACTGCTTCGATAGAGTGAGTTTATTTTTATTTTATTTATTTAGGACTAGCTGATCCAGCGAACTTCGAAACGCCTTACAATCGATTCTTAAATAATATTTTTCTCTCCTTAAGAACCATCCTCGTACTTCAAGGAATATTGTAAAAAAAGAGTTCTTCGCGATTCATTTTTAAACACATTCTGCGATTCATTTTTATAGTATAGACTAGCTGACCTAGCAAACTTCGTACCGCCTAGCAGTCGATTCTTAATTTTTTTTTATGTTTCTCTCTGTAAAAACCATCCTCGTACTTCAAGGAATATTGTAAAAAAGAATTAGCGCAATCGTTTCAGCTGCTCTCGAGACATTCTGTGATTCATTTTTATACGAGGGCTGCTACTTATGTATGCGGAATAGAAAAAATAGACAAATGTATTATGGCTAAATATGCTTTTATCGTTTTTAAAAGTATTCTCCACTATGATCGATGCACTTTTGCATTCGATGAAACCAATTTGTAAAACACTTTTTCCACTCTGATTGAGGTATCTCCAAAACGTGCTGTTTGAACGCATCTACGGCATCTTCACGGGTCGAAAATCGTGGACCACGTAATTTATTCTTTACATTTGGGAATAAATAGAAATCATTGGGAGCCAAATCAGGGCTGTACGGTGGATGACCCATCAATTCTATTTTTTGACCATCCAAAAATGTAGTTGTTTCCTGAGATGTATGACAGCTGGCATTGTCATGGTGAAGTATGATTCTGCGTCGCTGGTTGTTTTGGCGTATTTCTTCAAATATTTCCGGCAAACAAATGTTCGTGTACCACTCCGAATATACCGTTCTGCGATTCTCCAGTGGTATTGTAGCCACATGGCCACTAATACCAAAAAAGCAGGCCACCATTTGCTTTACAGTGCTTTTTGCACGAGCCACTTTCGTAGGGTTCGGCTCATTTCGAAACACCCAAACTGTTGATTGTTGTTTAGTTTCGGGATGGTACGCGTAGATCCAGGATTCGTCACCTGTGAAGATATTATAAACAGATTTTGAGTCGCCTCCGTTGAATTTTTTAAGGTTTTCTTGCACCATTCGACGCGAGCATCTTTTTGATCCTGAGTTAAGTTGTGCGGGATCCAACGCGAACAAATTTTTTTTAGAGACAAATGTTCATGTAATATCCTATGAATGCTCGTCATACATATGCCCAGAATAGCCTCTATCTCGCGATACGTAACATGGCGGTCTTGCACATATTAGTTTTCGCACAGCTTCAATATTTTGTGGCACAACCACCGATTTCGGGCGACCTTCTTTATCTTCGTCCGTGAGCTTACTGCGCCCGCGATTAAACTCACTAAACCAGTGATACACAGTCGTTTTTGATGGAGCTTCACCACCAAAAGTCGAAGTTAATTGATCTACTCACTGTTGTTGCGTTAAACCACGTCGAAAATGGTAATAAATCATAGCACGAATATTTTCACGAGCGAGTTCCATTTTTTCAGCGATATGACATTTTAAACCCAACAAAAACAAAACACTAACGTATGTAAGAGAAAAATATTAGCGGCCAGTATTTAAAAAAAGAACGAATTTGACCATAGAGGTCAGACATTGCGTTGAAATTATTGGAATCCCAGATTCCGCATACATTAAGTAGCAGCCTATGTATTATAGAGAAGAAGATTACTAAGAACTTGTATACCAACACGTTCACAAAATGCTTAAGTAAAAAGCCAATTACAAGTAATCACTGCATACTAAAGGTATGAGGTACGGTAACTTAAGGTATAGGAACATATTATGTTGCTGGAAGATTCGAAATCTCTTACAGAGATAAGCTCGCCTTTGTACATGCTATTTCTTATGTAATGTCCTATTCAATGTTTCTTGTGCAATCAAGTATAATAAAGGTTTATTATATCTTGCTATGTTATGTTCTATTTATTTTTGCTGTGTGGTGTCGGCCTACAGACATCGTGGGGAAACCTGATCGTCTGAGGTGTTCACATACCTTTAGCACGTGAAATCTAATATCCGCGAGAGTATGGGCTTGAAATCGAGCCTCTTCAAGAGCCTCTTCTCTTTCTTCTCTTTGCTGTATGGTGTTGGCCTAGAGAATAGCACCAACCCAATTCTTCCCGCGGGTGTCGTAAAAGGCGACTAAGGGACACAAACCGGGGTGGGCAGCAGCGCCCCCTGCAGTACAATTCCACCGAACTGCGATACCCAACCCGCATGCCCAGCGTGGGAATTATGGGCATTACCCCCTATGATAGCACAACGTGGCGCTCTTTAGGGGAGGGGCTATGTCCAGCAGTGGACTAGTATAGCCTGACGACGATGTTATGTTCTTATCTTAACATCTTTCTTCATCATGACGGCCTCGGTGGCGCAGCGGTTGGGCACGCCGACTGCAAAACCGAAGGTCACGGGTTCGATCCCCGACCGGCCGACTACTTATGATTATTTCCATTGATGGCGCTAGTCAGTGCCCCGTAAAGTCTTAAACCAGTTTCGCAAAAAACAGGCTTTAGCCGAAATCGATTAAGGTGTTTAAGGGCGATGTCTAAATAAAGTGTAATAATATATTCATCTTAAAGAAATATCTGTAATACTATGGAATTGTACCGAAATATACATATACGTTTTTATCTAAACGTGAACATGAGAAATCTTAACAACTGTGTTAAAGAAAATTCTGTGTTGTTAGTTTGTTGAAATTAAATATTTACTTAGGCTAGTATTGTTAATTGTGTGGATTTTATAGTTTATTACAGTCTAAACAGTTAATTGTTCAACGAATTAGTCAACACTGTAAGGTTGGGCAATTAATAAATAAATAAACTCACATTTTTTTAATTTGTTTTTTTTTTAAATACCATTTATTACATAAAACTCTTCACAGCTGACAGTAGTTCTATTTTTACAGTTCATTCCGGCCCTTAGGTGGGAAGTAATTTGTATGAGTTTTTCCCTCACCACGGAGGGAAGCAGCATTTTCCACCCCATAATCAGATCAAAACAACATTACTTTCCGAGTGTTAGAAATGAAAATTTTTTATCACATCTTCTGTTGCAGCAACCGCTCCAGCTGGAACAGATCCGCGTGGTGGCGGGAGAGCATCGCCTGAAGGTGCAGGACCAGCACGAGAACAGGTTCCTCGTGGAGAAGGTGGTCCTGCATCCGGAGTTCAGGAAAAGTGAGCTTCTTCTTCTTCAGGATTTATTAGTAAACTGCTTGTCATAGCCCTCCCCTAATGAGCGGCATAGCATAGCAACAAGGTTGTGACATCATTGGGGGGTAATGCTAATAATCCTCACGCTGGGCATGCGGGTTGGGGATCGCAGTTTGGTGGAATTGTACTGCAGGGGGCGCTGCTGGCCACCCCCCGGTTTGTGTCCCTTAGTCGCCTTTTACGACACCCGCGGGAAGAATTTGGGTTGGTGCTTTTCTCTATGCCGACACCAAGCACTTACTACTTAGTCCGATCGAAGTGCAGAAATCCCAGGTCTAACTATCCAACTGACTTCCAGACGGTCCTCACAGCAACGACATAGCGCTGGTCGTGGTGAGGGGTCGCGGCACCAAGGGGTTCCAGTTCAATACCCACATCAGGCCTATCTGCTTGCCAGAGACGGACCGGCCTGATGGAAACGGGCAATGGTGCACGGTCAGCGGGTGGGGCTACGAGGAAGGTGGGTGCAGGTTCATTACCCGTGATCTCGGTGCAGTTTTTATTTTATCCATAACTTTATACCCATAACTATATGGGTAGTTTATTTAGGATTTTAATGTACACAGTCTGATTTTTTTCTATCTATCTATAATCAGCCCACATCAACCCACTGCTGGGCATAGGCCTCCTTTTCATTGCGCCATTCCTGACGGTCCTGTGCTAATCTGATCCATTTCTGATTTTTTTATATTATTCATTAATTATTAGAGCTCAACCCTTGTATGACCCCACTGCTGGGGCACGGGTCTCTTCCTGCATCGCAGGAAGGTAAGGCCATACTCCACCACGGGTCCAATTCCGGGTTGGTGGAGGATTGTAAGACAGTGGCGGGCCTTACTGTCAGAAGTTATCAAGCCGCCCATGAGGCCTCTGACATGGCTTAACGACTGCCATTACTTACATGACAGCCGGCACCAACGGCTGTGTAACGCCTGATATTTTATTCCTTAGATTTTGTTACGAGAGTAAAATTGTTGCCACAATCGTTTTGTCAGGCGCTCCGTATCAGCAACCGGGTGCCTACTTGATTTAGATTTTAGAGACTATTTTGGATTGCTCAACGCGAAAAATATCCCTTCAACTTAACAATATCCTTAATTAATATGGAGTAACTACAGTGACGGCTTTCCTCACGTTGTTTTCCTTGATTTACTTCGTCTTGTTATATACGTTAGGAAACCCTTGTGAATGCCTAATTAAAAGTTATTGGTCGTCTCCTTCACTTTACTTAGGTATGAATGGATCGCAATACAAACGTAGCAAGGTTTGGCTCCGACTTTATATGGGTTTCCTCACGAAGTTTTCCTTCACGATTTCATCTAATTTTATTGACCTTAGCAAAACTGTGTGAATGCCTAATTTAACCGATTAAACAGTGAATGGATCACAAATACAATCGTAACAAGACTTGAAATTGGAAACTTTGAATTAGGAATTATGGCGATGACGTGTTAAGAATCTAGAAAGGTATAATAGTCTTGTTATTTTCGCATTTCAAGATATGTCCGCGGTAGTATAGTGGTAAGTATCCCCGCCTGTCACGCGGGAGACCGGGGTTCGATTCCCCGCCGCGGAGAAAAAACTTTTTGTCCTTATTTCTTGTTTTTTTTCTTGTCTTGTTTTTGTAATTTCTTTAATTTTTATTCTTTAAATACCTTAGCAAAACGTAGCGTGGGGATTATGGGCATTACCCCCTATGACGCTCTTTAGGGGAGGGCTATGTCCAGCAGTGGACTAGTATAGCCTGACGACGACGACTTTAAAAAAAAACGTATACTATTTTAAAACAAGTTGTGATGTTTATTCCGTTGGTGGCACTAGTAGGGCCCCTAAGCGCCTTAACAATTGTGAGAACTAGTTTTAACCGACTTCAAAATAGGAGGAGATTCTAAATTCGACGCGTATCTTACTTCTTTTTGAAGATCAACAGCCTACTCGTAGGTATTTAATCGATATTCACAAAAACCGTTTTTAGAAATTCTTGTCAGGTAGAAAAGTTCGAACAGTTTGTAAAACTGCTAATAACTGCTTGTTTATTATCTTTTGCTGTTATTTGTAGTAGGTACTGTTCTGCTATTGTTGGTATTTTAGTTACGTCCTGTCCATATATTGTTATGTCTGTAAATGTATGTATTTAAATAAAATATATATTTTTATATCACTTTCTATTTATGAATATTATTTGTATGTATCTATTTAGGACTAGTATTTATTTATTTTCTTAAATAAGCATGTTTTATTCGAAATATTTTGATTTATTTCTACATCTACTTCCTTCTCCAATATATTGCTCCAGTCCAACCATAGGTTGTCTGGAACAGATCACTTTTAGTGATAAGGCCGCCGTCTGTACTCTTAGATTAATTATTATTTTTATTATTATTATTTTATTTATTTAAATTGTAGAACATTACAGTGCATATGACTATTTCGTTTTACAATTAGCGACTATTTTACTAAAAATTTAGACATAAAATACACATAACATACAATAAAAATTAAAATCCAATACAGTTTACACATAATTTAGACCATCCTTTCATTCGTCTCGTTCACAGTATTTCAGACATTCTTCAGCTACATTCATCATCTTATCAGCAAACAGATCACACCCTGGTGCTGACGATAGAAGGGAATTGATCGAGGAGAGTGCGCGCACGAGCGGAGACTGACTGCGGGCGACCGTACGCGCCGCTGGCACCGCCAGCAGGGCGTGTCTGCGAGCTCGCACGTAGTTGTCCGGCTCGGCAAGTCTACAGACTTGGCGTGTGAGCTCAGGGCAGTCGGATTCGCCCCGGATTATGCGACATACTGTTACTAGCTGCTCACAGCACCGGCGCACTCTTAGCGTATTAAACCCGAGCATTCCGCACAGGAACTGAGTAGGGTACATAAACGGGTAGTATCCGTAGATTTTCTTGTACAAGAAACGAAGGAACGCTTTTTGCACCTTTTCCAACAGCAGCATGTATTTGGCCTCGTGTGGATTCCATACAATGGCACTGGCTTCGATCTTGCTCCGTACTAAAGCTGTGTATAAAAGTCGAGCAGCTTTTGGATCTTTGAAATCCCTGACCGAACAAAACCGAGCCTTTTCATGCAGTCACTAGCTAGGGTCGTCATGTGCTCGTGGAAAGTCAGAGAAGGGTCAAACACGACTCCAAGGTCTTTCATTACCTGGACACGTGTTATGGCTTCCGGTCCCAGGTTATAACCACCCTGAAAGGCCTGGTTGGACCGCGTGAATGACATCACGTAGCACTTGCTATTGTTGAAATGAAGTTTATTTTCAACACTCCATTGATAGACAGCGTTTAGGTCCCTCTGAAAAAGTTCACAATCTGATTCCTGTTTTATGCTAAGTACAAGCTTAAGGTCGTCTGCATAGAGGAGACACTTTGCGTGTCTAAGGACAGACTCGAGATCATTAATCATGATAATGAACAGCAATGGACCCAGGATCGAACCTTGACTCACTCCAGACCTGGTAAGATGCGGTGCTGAGGTGTGACAACCATACTTCACGTACTGCTGACGATCACGAAGATAGTCTGCCAAAAGGATCAGCATATTTGGCGTTAATCCGATGGCATATAGCTTTTCCAGCAGTAGGTCGTTATCTACGCGATCGAAAGCCTTCTTAAAATCAAAGTAAGCCACTTCCACCTGGCAGGCTTTGTCCAAGTGCCCGGATATAGTATCGACGAGGGTCAATAAGTTGGTATTTGTTGACCGGTGGCTACGGAATCCGTGCTGCGCGTCGGAGAGATATGGCTTTAACTGCGAGGATAATTTTGCATGTAGCGCAGATTCGAAAAGCTTACCTAGCGAGCAAATAATAGCAATGGGACGATAGTTTTCAATATGAAAACGGTCGGATGTTTTCGGAATAGGACTGACACGGGAAAGTTTCCATCGTGCGGGATATACACCTTTATTCAGTACCAAATTAAATATATGACAAAGGGGTTTAATCAGATAATCTGCGCATGCTTTAAGAATGTAGGGCGGTATGTTATCTGGGCCGGTAGAACTTCACGGCCTTAGCTTGTGCAGCGCTTGCCGTATGTCACTCTCAGTGAAATGTGTGATATTAATGTAGTTTGCCGAGGTATCGGCAGTACTAAAAACGTCAAACGCATTCAGGGTTGGGGTGTTAGGCAGGAAAACACTGGAAAAGAAGTCAGCGAACGCGGTGGCCGCTGCCTCTCCAACGCAGTCGATCCCCTTGTAGTTTACTTTAGGCTCAAAGCCCCCTTTCGACTTTAAATTGGTAACGTGTCTCCAAAAAGCTCGTGGGTCAGAGTTGATGTTGTCAACTATCGTCCGCATGTACTCGTTATACCTCGCTGATAATTTGGCTTTAATAACGGCTCGGAGTCGACTAAATTGACAATAGATATCCCTATCTCGCGTAGCCTTCCACCTACGATGAAGCGCTGCTTTCTGCCTAATATCTTGTATTATATCAGCCGTGCACCATACTGGATAAGTTCTTTGGCTTACTTTGGGCCGATTTTTTTTTGGAATAAGAATAATAAAGAATAAAGAAATTTTATTTACTGCAAAGTGTTACATTTGTGTCCTGGCTCCCAAACTAGGATTCCCTGTGCTATGGGTAGCCAGGCTACTTCCGAATGGTTAAAACTTAATTATTGTACTTATACATAAACTTACAAAACATTGCAAGACGTATTACTCAGACCGGATTTTTCAATAGTCAGACAACACCCTGTCACTGTCTTATCGTATGATTTAGACAGTGACAGCATGCAATTCACTCCCCAGGCAATCTTCATCCGACGACTGAAAAGCCGGCCCCTAGTTATAAGCTCAACAATCGCTCAGTACATTTCTGTATGATTTCTTCCACTTTTTGAGATAAGCTCGCCTTTGTACATGTTATTTCTTATGTAATGTTCTGTTAAATGTTTCGTGTGCAATAAAGTATATAATTTAATTTGAATTTTGTGGGTATATAAAGAAAATAGACAATAGACAAGCCGGCCGAGCGGCAACGCCCGGGTGCCCCCAGTGGTCACCTTCGCACTAGTTAGTTAAAGTGGAGACGAGGGCCACCAGGTGCGTCGCCGCGCGACCGGCTATCATTGTAGTGCTGCGCGTGTGTCGCGTCCAGGCATGCCTGACTCACCGCTCGGATCAAAATGCTCCGGGCGAGGTCCCAAGCAAACTGGACGGGCTGTAAGTTGTAGAGAGGTGGCATGACATAGTATACGTAAGATTATACGAAATGTTTCAATATGCAATATTGGAACATTTTTAACTCATACCTTGCCATGTTAGTGGTTTAACTACACTCCATCTGTCCCGGCACCCAAACAAATGCAAACAATCCCGACAAGTCCCTCCACCGAAATATACACTCCACAAATCAAATCCCCACACTTTACCAATTCAATGTGTAATTAAATGTAATTTCATGAAAATCAAGTAAAATGTAAATATATTTTGATTTATACTGTGTATACCCCAATAAAAAGACCCATCAAGACTGCTCACATCCATCCAAATACCCAATCAAATGGAGTGTAAGGTGTATTATAAATAGTCTAATCAGGTAAGATTTATTAGTATATGTTAGCTAGTGAGTGAGTTTAGGAGTTCAGTATCGTTGTAGTTCGTAGGTAGTAGCCACTTAAATAGCGTATTTTTACAGTTGTTTTTTGATAAGTTTAGGATGTTGATTTTTTTATTAATCTTCATGTATGTAGAGGGTCCCTTGAAAAAATAGAAGCGAGTTGCAAATTTAGTTTTTACTTTTGGTATTTCCCAATGGTCATATCTGTTCGACCTGGTTGAGGAAAGACGAGTATTTAAGGAAGTTTTGTGAAAGCGCAAGATTGTTTTTTGTAGGTATGTTTGTCTTACAGTAAGAATTTTGGTTTCTTGATGTAGATCAGCAGTCGGAAAACGATATGGTTTAGAGAAGGTGACCTTTAGTGCTGCACGCTGTGCCCTTTCTAGTTTTATTAAGTGTGATTTTGATGCTCCTCCCCAAGCTACAATGCCATAACTTATTATGGATTGGCACAGGGCAAGGTACACAGTCTTCAGTAAGGTGAGTGGTGCTATAGCTCGGAGTCGTTTGAAAATGAAAAGCAGTTTTCTGACTCGGGGGACGAGGTTGTTTATGTGGTTAGTCCAGGATAGCGTATCATCTATGTCGATCCCTAAGTACCGAATAGACTGAGATTGTGTGATAACTTCACAGGTACAAGATGAGAAGCTGGGTTGATAATTACATGTATGTATTTTGATTGAAAAGTCTTTCGGTTTAGTTTTGCTTGTAATGTGGAAGCACATGTATTTTGTTTTGGATACATTTAGTGTTAAAAGATTAGACTGTAGCCATTGCGCTACAAGTGCTAGTCCCTCTTCTGTTCTGGATTTTACCTCTCCCCAGTTCTTTCCATGAAAAATCAAAGCCGTGTCGTCTGCAAATGCAAGTATTTTGGCCGGCGCTGCATCAAGCTTACATAGATCATTTATATATGTTAGGAACAGCGTCGGCCCTAATACACTTCTTTGTGGAATTCCAAAGGTAATTGCTTCGGTACTACTCTGCTCTTTATTTAGTTTTACGCACTGTTTTCTATTTGTTAGGTAGCTAACAAACCATTGTAAAGGCAGCCCCGTAATTCCAAGCAATTCTAGTTTTCTTAGTAGTATAGGTATTGAGACCGTGTCAAAGGCTTTTTTGAGGTCCAAAAAGACCCCAACACATCTCTCTCCCCTGTCAAGAACTTGGGCTACAGTGTCTGTGAGCATGGTCACAGCGTCTTCGGTAGACCTGTTGGCTCTAAACCCATATTGATTATCTGCTAGAAGTTTATTGGCTTCTAAATATTTTGTTAGCCTAAGATTTATGACTTTTTCTAAGATTTTTGATGTTATGGTTAAGAGTGATATTGGTCTGTAATTGTTTGGATCAGATGTGCTACCATTTTTATGTATAGGACACACTTGTGACAGTTTGAGGGATTCTGGTACAGTCCCTGTGGCAATGCTTAGGTTAATGACATAAGCGAGAGGTTCAGATAGGGTGTGTTTGAATTCCTTAAATATTCTTGGGGGAAGTTCGTCCCATCCTGGTGAACCATCTGATTTTAAGCTCATAATAATTTTAGAAACTTCGAAGCTGTCTGTAGGTGTCATGTACATAGTAAAGGGGCTTCTGATGTGATTAAAATTTTCAGACCGTGCTAATTCTTCCTCAGTAGTGTTATTTGTGTTGAGTATGTCACTGGCTATTTCTTTCCCAATCGAACTAAAGTATTTGTTTACAATGTCCAGGGATGAAACTGTGGTGTTAGCGATATGAAGGAGGTCTAGTTGTTTATTTTTTTTGCTTTCAAGGTGGCACACTGATTTGATGGTTTTCCAAGCTTTTTTAGGGTCAGTTATATTTTTTTCTATTTGAGCTTGATCATATTGATTCTTTAGTGTTTGTAATATATTACTGCATGTGTTTCGATATTTATAGTAATATGTCTTAAGATTTGTGTCGTTCGGATATTTTTTGTATTTGGTGTGTAGGTAATCTCTTTTTTTAATGCATTTTATTAACTTTGGTGTGATCCAGGACTTCATGTTATATAGTTTGTGTGGTATTTTGTAGGTCTTTGTACATTTTTTAACCAAGTTTATTAGTTGATTATTGAGTTCATTACAGGCTAAGTTAGCGTCGTCGATTTCATAGATATGTGACCAGTCTGTTTCCAATAGTTCTTGATCGAGAAGATTGTACTGTATTTTGGTTACTACTCTTGGTAGGTTTGGTAAACGATGGGGCTGCATATCAAGAGATGCTAAGACTGTTGAGTGGTCGGTTATACTAGAGTCGAGGACTACGGCAATAGTTTCTTTCTTGGTTTTAAGTAAGATGTGATCTAGGCATGAGGTTAAACGGGTTGGTATAGTATGGGAGGGAAAGTACCCGTGTGATGTTATTAGGTCGAGGTAAGTGTCGGAGTGTCTATCGTTACTAGTAGGGGTTATGTCAATGTTTACATCTCCTAACAAAATATTATTTTTGGACTGATTATTCTGAAGGACTGTATCGAGTGAAGTAACGAAATTATCAATGTTAGAGAAGCTAGGGGATCTGTATATTGAAATTATATGTAGTTCGTTTCCTATTTTAAGTATGAGACAGTTGGCATCTAAAATTGCAGGTTCGTCTGCTGTAGCCTGAATGCTATCATTGCAATAAATTACAATACCACCGTTTTGATTGATGTAGTTCTTGGAGTAAAAAACATTATAGCCAAGAAGAGGAGGTGGCTGTACGTCTTGTTTGAGCCAACACTCTGTTAGTACTATTATATCCACTTTAAATTTTAGTCGTGCCAGAAGTACTGTAAAATCATGGAAATTTTTGTAGATACTCCGTATGTTCTGGGTTAATACGGAGATGTGTTTTGAAGAAATACCTAGTTTTACTTTACATTCTTCCGGTTCCACTACCAAGAAGCTCTGTGTAATCGGGGTCAGGTCTATGTCTTTTAGCACTTGATTTATAGACGCCATTTTTTTAGAATTTTTGTGGGGATATGAAAATTGCTGAGAGAATTTAAGAAGTTTTCGCATAATGGGGTGAGAGGTACGACATCTGATGGGATTTTTGAATGAGTGAAGGTAGTGATGTAGTGTTCTTTTACAAGGGATGCATGTGTTGCTGGCTTCGTGTTTTTTGATGAAGTAATTGAGTTAAGGGTGTTTGAAGTGTTGGGTGGTCGAGCGTAGTTTGTTTGTATAGTTTTGTGAGAGTGAGTGTTTTTTGTTGTTAAAATTTTGGAATGAGTGTGTATATTGGTTAAGTGTTTTTTTGTAAGAGATGTATGTGTTGCTGGTTTTGCGTTTTTTGGTGATCGATTTGAGTAAAGTGTGTTCGAGGTGTAGGGTGGTTGAGCGTAGCTTGTTTGTTGGTGCGTGGTAATTATGCGAGAGTGCGGGTTTTTCGGTGTACTTGTCCAATTAATTAGTTCTAGTATTGATAAGATTTTAAAGGTACTGAGCGAGTTTACATTGTTCAAGCTAAGATTTCGTGAGGTTCTTATGGCTAGTATTGCAGGAACAATTACCACTAGTCAGTCTGACAGCGGGGCTAGTATGCGGATTTGTCCTTCGTTCTTTAACTCTATTGCTGGTGAGTCATCGGTTTTCTTTACGTAGACTTTTCCTAAGTTTGTCCAGCAGTATTTGAAATTGTGATTCTTTTTCAGGCTTCTTCCGTGATAAAACATTTTTGCCGCTTTCTTGGTGAGGTGTTCCGAAGCATAAATCGGTTTACTAGGTCCTGGCAAGCCCAGTGTTTCAGTGTTTAGCGGTTTTCGCTGGTGACTCAGATTATAAGTTTTTATGGCACCGAGGAGCTTTGCTTTTGCGTTTAGGTCGGCCATCTCTATTACAGTTGGTTTGCTTGAGGGGTCTTTGCTCGGTAGTCGATGGATTTCCTTGACCTCTTGTGCGTCGAACTCCAGTGATACCGCACCGTAGAGGGCTTTAATAAAGTTAAATGGATCTTCCCCCTTCAGAACTGGTAGGTTTTTTAGCTCAATTGATTTTACGCAAAGTTTTCTTTGTATATCTTCCAAATTCTCTTCAAGCTCGGCAATGTACATCAACGTTTCGTCCTTTTGTGTGTTCAGCTTGATATCTATCTTTCCTTCCAGGGTTTTGACCTTTGTTTCGAGGTCATCGTATTTTGCTGCTATAAACTTCACAGAGGTTTCCAGTTCCGCTTGGTTTGCCTGTATTTTTGCATTTTGGAGTTTTATTTCTTTTAACTCTGAGTTAATGTTTTCAAACTGCTTACTTTGGTCAGCTCGCATCTTAGCAAGTACGCTGAGTATGGCCTCTCCTGACGGAGTTTGTTCATCGTCTATGCCTGCCGTTGCTTTTCTGCGGGCTTCAGTGTTAACGAACGGTGGGGGAGACTCGTTCTCCAGATTGGGGGTCGAGACGTTAGCTTGGTCGCTTGTAGAATCGTCTAGCACAAAGGTATGATTCGACATGATCGTGTGCAATAGTTTGACCGGAACGAGACTAATCCCAAAGTAGTAGGGTTATGTGAAAATTTTGCTTGTACTACGTAGCTGTGTATCCGAGGTGGCGAGTTTACGGTGAATGTGTGTGTATCTCACCCACTCTGCGGCGTTCGCTCACTGGTTTGGCCCTTCGCTATTTTCTATTGCAATTTTGAGGACGTATTACAAAAATATCGGCGACGCGTCTGCTCGCAAACAGATACCGAACGGAAGAGGAATGGGAATACAAAGATCAAAAATATAGACAGACAAGTAAAATAATTCTACAGCGTCATTTACATTGTGAATCCTGTACACTTGGTCCCACGATATTTCGCTAATAAGGCGATATAATAATGTATAGTCCCCTTTGGAAAAAATCGACTCCCGTGACGATGTGATGTTGCTTGGATCCAGACGTCCAGATCGCTGTGGACTGCTAGGATACTTGAGTGGGATTTCTATGTCGAGAGGAGGGTGGTACATATCAGTGTGGGCGACAAGGCCATAGTTAGCCCCACGCACACTCACCCCACCCAGACTCTCTGAGGTCAGCACCACGTCCAACCTACCACCATACTCATTCATCACCTCATTATTCTCTGTCAATCCACATAGATTTGTAAAATAACCATGGTAGTTTAGAACATTTTGCGAACAACTATTTAAATTCAAATCACCTAGAATGACAATAAATTCGCCACTTATTAAAGAATATTTGTCCTCAATTCCACAGTACCAGTTCATGTAGACACTATCTTTTGCTTTTGGATGTATGTAGACAACACAAACTGTGAAAGCCTTGTTATTGAGAGTGAAGGACGCCCATAAGTCCTCTCCGCGTTCCGTCTCAAGGTCCTGTCGTTGACCCAGAGTGATACCGGGTCGCGCCGCTAGGAGAACTCCACCGCAGGTTTTGGGAGGATCTCGCCGCAGAACCGTCCAACCCCCCTCGATTACCTCTGCGTCAGTGATGGAAGGGCACAGATTTGTTTTTGTGACAGCTAGAATATCATGATCGATGACAAGCAAGTTTTGGCGCCAGTAAGAGAGCTTAGTTCTCAGCCCTCTCACATTCTGCGACAGAATGTTCAAGCTGGGGTGGCCATCATGATTTGAGCTATGCACCTTATTGACTAGAGGTGCCTTTCTGCCCTCGAAAGGGGATCCAAGCTTTTAGCCTAGCATTATCCGGCCAGGCATCAGCAGTAAAACACGTATCATAATGCGTGTCAGGTATTCCTATTTTATAAGATTTGTAGTCACCCTTGGAGTTCAATTCTTCTACTGTGCAAGTACCAGTAGTACAGAGCTCTTTTAGATGCATTCTTACATCGTCAGGCCCAGAAACCATATTCCACAAATGGACGAACCTTCGGCGCTCAACAACTTTTAACGACATACTGGACGAACCACCCGTGCAGCGTATAGAAGTAGGACGTTGTCGCTGCTTCGGTGTTTGGTTTATCTCGACACTGTTCTGTTGCTCCGCCTTAGAAGTGCCATCTGCATTTGTTTTTACCGGGGCTTCCGTCCGCTTGGACGCCGGCAGCAGCCTGGGCTTAACAACTGAGTTTTTCAACGGATCTTTACCGGTAGCATTAGTTGGCGGAGGCGTGGTGGATACGATAGCAGCATAAGAAGATACATTGGCATATATATACATTGGCACAATAAAGTGTTCTCTATCTATCTATCTCTCAAAGTAAATATATTCTCAAAATGTTTTTTGTTAATATTGATCTGATCTGCATAGTAATTAAGCGATTATTTTTTAGCCCTACCTATAAAGGGCACCCTCCGGAGGACACGGGGGAGGGAGGTGGTGAATGCTCATGCATAACAGCACGGACCCGGCCGTGCTGCCAATGTGGGACTCACTAGCCTTGGGTAACTCAAGAGCCAGATATGAGTGGACCCACAACTCCCTCACCGACAAGTGTATCCCATTCATATCCCAGAGATGTCAATTATATCTTACTCCCTACAACATTACTCTCAACTCAGTATGGTAGTCATTTCCTGCTACTTTATCCAGCTCATACACAATGCGCGAGAGCGAGATCAACATTGTCTGACATCGGTTACGTTCGGCCGCATTTCTCGTCGTAGCCAACGAGCGATGAGAGAATGGTCACAAAAAAAAAAACGTTTGATCTGGATAAAGTAGGGAATAGGTAAGACTAGACTGACTCACAACTTGTGTCTTTTGTTTCCACCCGCACTTAGTTCGTTGAACGTCCTATGAGCTAGGACACAAGTGGTGAGCGAGATATGATAGAGATATAGTGTGTCTCGGTGAGTAAAGATATGAGATATAACAACTCCCTCTAAGGGCACACTTTGCCCAAGTCTAGGACTCACAAGAAGTGCGCTTACCCTATAAACACCACCTTGGGACTGGTTTTGGTCCTGAGGACCCCTAAACCTACATCGGGAGTGACCCCCCTCGAGGCCGAGGAGGGCGCACAAATAATAAAGCGACAAAATGTTCTGCTTAAAAAGGTTTCACTTGGATAAAACCATCCTGTGATATAGGAAACAATTGCGCCATCTAGTAGCCAGAATCAAAACTAAACTACTCCGTACAATCACGCGTATATTTTTGCCCTGTTCCAGAAAGCACAGAATCCTTCGCGCCGGTGCTGAGAGCTGCAGCAGTTCCGGTACTAGACCTGGCCACCTGCAGGAACGACCAGGTCCTGGGGGGACGGCAGCAGCCCATTCTGGACTCTATGATCTGCGCCGGTGAGCCCGTTTTAGCGTGCACTTGTTACCTATCGCATCAATTAATTTCGTTTTTAATTTTTGATCCCTAGTTTGGGAGCTAGTTACCTTTTGTTTGTAGCCGTTATGCATTTCTTTTTTCAATTTCGAGATATAGGGGTCCATTAAGGCCTGCCCAGACGACGTACTATACCCCGGGTACTTTTTTGCCTGTCGATATAGATCTCTTATAAAATGTATCGAATAACGCACATGCAGGACTAAATGTACACCGTACAAAAACGTCCCTTAAGTTACCGAAGACATCAAGAGACCGGACTGGACAAAACGATTATTTGTTAGGTGAAACGTATTTATTTGTGCCCGCTCCACACTCTCGTGTGAGAACACACGGGAACGGTGTGCATTGGCGCATAGCTCCTAGTATAATCATGAAACTATTGGCTAAACAAAGGCAATGTATAACGTTCTCGCGTGTTCTCGCGCGAGAATGTAGAGCGGGCTTTAGGTGAAATGTAATGAAAACGAAGCGCTCGTGGCCTAGGCGAACCGGGTGATTGGAATCTATAACTTGGTTAAGCAACAACAGGCGCGGTCAGGTACAGGATGAGTGAGCGTCCCGTGACTACCGCTAGTGGCATTTTTCCAAGCGCTTCCGTGCTTCGCAATGCACGCTAAGCCGTTGGTGGGGGCTGTCATATAATGGCAGTCGTTAATCCATGTAAGAGGCCTTATGGGCGGCTTGATAACTTCTGACAGTAAGGCCCGCCACTGTCTTACAATCCTCCACGAACCCGGACTTGGCCCCCGTGGTGGAATATGGCATAGCCTTCCTGCGATGCAGGAAGAGACCCGTGCGCCAGCAGTGGGGACATACAAGGCTTGATAACGAAACGTAATTACCTATTACTAGGTATGAGCGGGGATTCTTTTGGTCCACACGTGCGTCACGACCGACCGCTAGCATTTACTCATTTCTATGGATCAGCATCGCGAGTCATTATAAGTCAGTTTCTGAATTAAGAATTTGGTTAAGTAAATAGTTAACTGTAGTGCTGTCTCTTCGAAGTACTCAGAAAAGAGCGTGGCAGAACGTTACTTAGGTAAAGGTTTCCTAAAAAGAAAAATAATTCTCTTTTCGAAACTGGTTTCGAAACTTTGGTTTCGAAAGTGGCCGAAGGGGTATTTACTTAGTGAACACTAAGAAATACCATGTTTTACAAAACCTATTTAGAGGCTGAAAATTCCACCCATGCCGGGACTCGAACCCGCGAACTCTGGCTAGGCCTCGAGTTCCGGCATGGGTGGAATTTTTAGCCTCTAAATATGCTTTTTAAAATTGTCCTTAGCATGGGTTAGTGCATTAAAAAGAATATAGATACCATGTTATTGAATCCTCCTACCTCTAACACCTCAGGCTCGCTCGGCGGGGGCGTGGACGCCTGCCGGGGGGACTCCGGTGGGCCGCTAGCGTGCGTCACGGCCGACCGCTGGCGGCTGCAGGGCGTGGTCTCCTGGGGCGCCGGCTGCGCCCGCCGCGCCCGGCCCGGGGTTTACACCCGCGTCGCGTCTTACATCGGCTGGATTAGATCCGCGGCTGGCGCCTACGGTCATCAGATACCTTAGCTTCTACTTTTTAGGTAGGTAGTTCAGGAAATTGTAGTTAGTGGTCTTTGTATCTGCAAGCGCTCTATTATAGTTTATTCCTATTATTTCATAATTAAAGGTAAACATTGGGGAACTGTAGGAAAGAAAACTTTATCGTTTGCTCGTAAAGAAAGAGACAGACAGAAGGAAAATTAATAAGAGATACAAGAGAGCGAATCTCGTAGAGAAAGACAGCTGTGTGGAGCACTCAAAATCCCCCGCTAGCGTCCGTTACGACCGACCGCTCACGGATGCAGGGCGTGGTCTATTGGGGCGCCGGCTGCGCCCGCCGCGCCCGGCCCGGGGTTTACACCCGCGTCGCGTCTTACATAGGATGTATTAGATCCGCGGCTGGCGCCTATGGTCTTCAGATAGGTACTTAGATTCTATTTTAGGTAGGTAGTTTAGGAAATTGTAGTTAGTGATCTTTGTATCTGCAAACGCTCTATTATATTTAATTCGTATCATTTCATAATTGAAGATAAAAATAGGGGAACTGTAGGAAAGAAAACTTTATCGTTTGCTCGTAAAGAAAGAGACACAGAAGGAAAAATAATGAGAGATACAAGAGAGCGAATCTCGTAGAGAAAGACAGCTGTGTGGAGCACTCAAAATCCCCCGCTAGCGTCCGTTACGACCGACCGCTGGCGGGTGCAGGGCATGGTCTATTGATGCGCCGGCTGCGCCCGCCGCGCCCGGCCCGGGGTTTACACCCGCGTCGCGTCTTACATAGGATGGATTAGATCCGCGGCTGGCGCCTATGGTCATCAGATACTTAGACTCTATTTTAGGTAGGTAGTTTAGGAAATTGTAGTTAGTGCTCTTTCTATCTACAAGCGCTTTATTATACTCGTAGTTTAATCCAATCATTTAATGATGGATGATTGAAACTGCGACGTATAAGACAAAATGACAGAAAAATCTGTATTTCTCTTCTCTTCTAGCGTCCGTCACGGCTTTATTGTAAAAGCGAGAAGGGAATCGTTGTCCTGTCCCTTTCTCAAAGTGACACACACATACACATTTAACATCACGCCTGTATCCCAGAGGGGTAGGCAGTAGACTTGGGCAAAGTGTGTCCTTAGAGGTTCTTATATCTCCTATCTTTGCTCACCGAGACACACTATATCTCTATCACATCTCGCTCACCACTTGTGTCCTAGCTCATACGACGTCCAATCAACTATGTGCGTGTGGAAACAAGAGACACAAGTGATGAGTCAGTCTAGTCTATCTATTCCTTACTTTATCCAGATCACACGTTTTTTTTGGTGGACTTTCTCTCATCGCTCGTTGGTTACGACGAGAAATGCGGCCGAATGTAACCGATGTCAGACGATGTTGATCTCGCTCTCGCGCATTGTGTGTGTGAGCTGGATAGACTATCAGGAGATGACTACGGTACTGAGTTGAGAGTTTGAGAGTATGAGTGAGGGAGCCAGATATAGTTGACATCTCTGGGATATGAATGGGACACACTTGACGGCGAGGGAGTTGTGTGCTCACTCATATCTGGCTCTTGAGTTACCCAAGGCTAGTAGGCAGAGACCAGGGACTGCCACTCGCCACGATCCAGACAGATAGCCATCGCTTCATCAAAGTTTATAAGTCGTTGCATGCACGCACGCCAGTCCCGGGTACTTTTTATCTTCCACTTTTCTAATGCATCCCCTATTAGTTGATGTATGTCCGCCTGGGGCGTCCCTTACCAGCCCTTCTACTCACATTCGCAGTATATATTTGTTTCGTCAATCTTTCCTCTCTTTAAGTGATAGTGTTATTAATAAACTTTTCTCCCATACTGTATTGTTATTCCCCTGTTTCACAATGATCAAATACAGTTCCAGATAAGTTATCCGCAACCAGGGCTGCCGTTTTTTCTAAATTTAAATAAATTTTCCTATATTTTAACAATTATTTTAACAATTAAATTTAGAACAAACGGCAGCTCAGATTGTGAAACAGACCAGAAACTATGTGTACCTAGTATGTAAAGAAAATGCCAAAGATTATGTTTTAATATATTAGTTAAGTCACTTGTATATTTAACGAAATCATGTAACTTTACAATGAGTAAAAATAAAGAGTTTTTCCGGTTTATTGACGTTCCATCTTTATTTATTACCCTCCAGCATAGTTATACAAGGTGTCACAAAAATCAACGTCAAGCCGAAAACGGTTGATAGGCCAGGTGGTGACAGTTATCAGAAAAATATCTAAAAAGTGTAAGTTAAGTATACTTTTAAATTATTGGCATTAAAAAAAAATTTTAAACATATTTTTTTGTGAGTCGTGTAACCCTCAACCCGAGGATTACACCACTCACAAAAAAATATGAAAAGTAAAGATTTGTAGTCACAATACTTAAAAGATCATCACAACAGAGTGACAATTTTCTAAATTTTTTTTAGTATCAATAATTTTTAAAGTAGGTACTTAACTTAGATTTTTTTTTATTATTTTTCTGATAACTGTCACCACCTAGCCTATCAACCTTTTTCGGCTTGACGTTAATTTTTGGGACACCCTGTATATTAAACGGGTCAAATCGCGACTAGGTAAAACGTAATTACATTAATTCCCGACGTGTCGGAAGCGTTGCAGTTGCCGCGGTCACGGGTAGATTGAAGCGGCGGATCGTATAAACCCTTGTTTGTCACACTGCTGGGGCACGGGTCTCTTCCTGCATTGCAGGAAGGTTAGGACATACTCCTCCACGGGGGCCAAGCCCGGATTGGTGGAGGATTGTAAGACAGTGGCGGGCCTTACTGTCAGAAGTTATCAAGCCGCCCATAATGCCTCTGACCTGGCTTAACAACTGCCATCAACTGCTAACGTGCCTTGCCAAGCACGGAAGCGCTCGAAAAAAATGCCACTAGCGGTAGTCACGGGTCGGTCACCCATCCTGCACCTGGCCGGGCCTGTTGTAGCATAACTCAAGTAATTGATTCCAATCTCGCGATTCGAATAGACCACGAGCGCTTCTACAAATATAATTTACGGAAAAGGAATGGAATACTCTGCACTTCATGCTTTTCGAACGCATAATAAATAATCCCACTGAAAACCTAATTAGAGGCTTAAAATTCCACCCATGCCGGAACTCCTACCCGCGACCTCTGGCTATCCATGCCAGCGCTCTCCCAACTGAGCCAATAGGCGACTACCCAGCATCAGTGAAATTTCGAACCTCTTTACAATACTCTTTGGAATTTTTAGCCTCTAAATAGGTTTTTAAAATTGTCATTAGCACGGGTTAATGCATTAAAAATAATATAGTCCCACTGAAGTTAATAATCGATAAATCGAATGTTGCCACCGTCTGTCTTAGTCACGTGTTGCCTGGCAGATTGCTGTGACCCCAGAAACGTGATTACAAGTGTTGGAAAAAAACACGCCTCACATAGAGTTATTAGGCGTAGAACCGCAGTTCATCCTTCTAAGGTCAGGTTTTCACGGTCTCAGTGCGCTCGGACCGAGTACGCCTACCGAGTAAACTAATACTCTTGATTAGACGGTTTTTCGTGGCATTTACTGGCGTTTACTCGGATGGCGCACTCGGTGAAAACGCGGCTTAAGTCTGAGTTCACATCAAATTAAATGAAATGAAAAGGTTTTATTCAAAGAAGCGCAGATACTGCGGCTTAATGAATGTTACAATTCAAACTAGGTGTCCATTTCAAGATCTAGATCATTCTGGAGAAAAAATGGACAAAAAATCTCGTCTTTTTTGAAAAAAAAAACTTAGTCTTTTCAAAGTCCTTAATTAACAGAGTCTACACCATTTTTACAATACTCATGCTTTTTACATGCTTTAATTCCAGACATCATTGTCTTCTAAATAATCCTTAATATGATAGTACCTCTTTTGGAACAAAGTGTACTTTACACATTGTTTGAACCGCGTTTCAGTCAAACTTAATATATCTTCAGGGATTTTATCAAATTGACGAAAAAATAAATAAAATGTTTATTCTATAAAAGGTACATGCAACTTTTACAACAATCGTTTCCGCCAAACTAAATGATAGTTTGTTGGCAGACTTACTCTCACTTTAAAACTAAGTTACGTAAAATACCTAACAAATTACCTAAATTAGGTTTACATAGAAAAGTAAACGAGACACTTATTCTTCAGGCTATATTATGTAGTCCACTGCTGGATGTAGCCCTCCCCTAATGAGCGTCATAGCGCCCTGTCTTCAGCTCACCGCATCCAGCATCTGCCAGCAGTTTTTCGCAGATCGTCATCCCACCTGGTCGGAGGGCGTCCTACACTACGTTTGCCGAGTCGCGGTCTACACACAAGAACCAAGACACTTCACATAGGATCAATCCGTGGTACTGGTACTGGAAAGGGAGGGACCGTTACGCAGTTATTGTATTTCCATACATATTATTCACTTATGGGGAAGAGCGGGTGATCATGCTCTTCACACTTAGTTGCGCAAGTTAGCCCCCCAAAGCGCGTTAGGGGCCGTGGCATCCACAGAACATAAAAAAGAGTAGAAGTTGTAAGTGGGCGGTGCCCGCGTGCCTCACATTAGCAATGTATTGCCTATGCGTAGTCTCTCACAAAAATTAAGAAACAGAAAAGTAACTTAAATAACAGGTAAGTGTTGATGTACAAAGGCGGACTTATTTCAAAAGAAATTTCTTCCAGCCAGCCTAAGAAAGATTCTGAACGATAAAACAGAGAGCGGGAGATGGCAAATATAGCTAAACAAGAAAAAAATCTAAAATCCGTTATTTCAAGTTAATAGTCACCTATTAATTGTCACTATAGCTATCAATAGATACTTACTAATATACACACATTGTAAATAATTATAACTACTTAAATCTTCTTCTTCTCAGTTCTTCTTGCCTCAGTTGTCGTTTGTTTGCAGTAAAGAAAACAATCGTAAAAATTCTACTAAAATGCCTTCTTGTGCTGTATTAGAATGTAAAAATAAGAGTTGGGGACTAAAATTGCCGAAACAGTTCATCGGTGAGTAGTATTTCATTGTTTTTTTAATTAAATGGGTAATGACATAAACAAGGATCCCAATCCGGCTGAGTAGCAACATATCGGAGACTTAATGTTTTTCAATTTTCGACTTTATGTCCTATCACATAAAACTTCTCGAAGATCAGACGCGGTGGTAGATCCATTTATGCGAAATAAATAAATCTAGTGTCAAGTAGCAGTACTACAAAAGAAAGAGTTATTGTCAAACTTAATTTTATTGTTGTCCATTGATTTTGATCCTTGTTAACATAAATAAAAGGTTCATATTTAACTGGAACTTTTATGATATAGACCTTTTTGGCGTTGTCTTTATTTACCAATGGCAGTTTTCATTCATAGTGTGCGTTTGGTTATTTTAAGTGTGAATTTGTTCACACTGGTTTTCATACTAATGGGTCATCATGACTCATGTCACTACTTCTACCCTTTTTTATGTTCTGTGGTGGCATCCTACCTTCAAGGGGCTCCATGCAGCACAAGCTCCACTGATGGAAGCGCTCGGAAAGAATGCCACTAGCGGTAGTCACGGGATGGTCATCCTTCCAGCTCCTGACCGCGCCTGTTGTTGCTTAACCCTTCTTCTTCTTCAGGCTATATTAGTCCACTGCTGGACGTAGCCCTCTCCTAATGAGCGTCAAAGCGCAAGGTTGTGCCGTCATTGGGGGGTAGGGCCCAAAATCCCCACGCTGGGCATGCGGGTTAAGGATCGCACTTCGGTGGAATTGTACTTAGTTGTAATTGCAGGGGGCGCTGCTGCCCACCCCCCGGTTTGTGTCCCTTAGTCGCCTTTTACGACACTCGCGGCAAGAATTTGGGTTGGTGCTATTCTCTAAGCGGACACCACACAGCACATAGGAATCAACCCTAGTATTGATTCCAATCAATCCGTTTCATTAGGCCACGACCACTTAAATACAGAAATAAAATAAAAGAAAGAAAGAAGGTAACGAAAATGAAGAAGGAAAGACATTTATTGGAACAAATTAACACATCAGAGGAAAGAAAAGCATACCAAACATGTACATGCATAGAAAACAAGAACAATTCACATAAATAAAACATAGAACAGGGCAAACTCAGAGCGTACACCCTGTGTCAATGTTGCCAAAGGGCATCTGACTCAGCGTTGTGCTGAAGGTGGGGGACCCAAATGCAGAAAATGCAAAACAGCCGTGTATCTTTACGTAATAAGTCTATGACGCTCCACATACATTGGAGATTACACCAAGAGTGACCGGAGGTCAGTATTGTCGGGCGTAATGTAGCTACAGTGGCCTAGTCGAACCGGGTGATTGGAATCAAACACTTGAGTTAAGCAACAACAGGCGCGGTCAGATGCAGGATGGACCGTCCCGTTACCACCGCTAGTGGCATTTTTCCGCTTCCGTGCTTCGCAAGGCACGTTAAGCCATTGGTGCCGGCTGTCATGTAATGACAGTCGTTAAGCGATGTCAGAGGCCTTATAAGAGGCTTGATAACTTCTGACAGTAAGGCCCGCCACAGTCTTACCTACATTCCTCCACCAACCCGGACTATCACCGTGGTGGAGTATGGCCTAACCTTCCCGCGATGCAGGAAGAGACCTGTGCCCCAGCAGTGGGGACATAAAAGGGTTGATATCGATGTTGCTACATGACCTCTAAAGTTTCTAGAACTTCACGTTACATACACTCACGCCTGTACAGAGGCAGTGTTGGCAGAGACAAGTGTTTGCCACTTGCCACGATCCTGACTGTCCTCTTTCGCTTCATCAACGCTCATTAGACGTTGCATGCACGCACTTAGACGACCTCCTGTGGCGTAGCGGTAGCGCATCTGCCTACTATACGAGTAGTCCCGGGTTCGAACCTCGAACCCGCGACCTCTGGCTAACCGTGCCAGAGATCGCGGGTTCGAGTCCCGGCATGGGTGGAATTTTTAGCCTCTAAATAGGTTTTTAAATTGTCCTTAGCAGGAAGAGACCTGTGCCCCAGCAGTGGGGACATAAAAGGGTTGATATCGATGTTGCTACATGACCTCTAAAGTTTCTAGAACTTCACGTTACATACACTCACGCCTGTACAGAGGCAGTGTTGGCAGAGACAAGTGTTTGCCACTTGCCACGATCCTGACTGTCCTCTTTCGCTTCATCAACGCTCATTAGACGTTGCATGCACGCACGTAGACGACTTCCTGTGGCGTAGCGGTAGCGCATCTGCCTACTATACGAGTAGTCCCGGGTTCGAACCTCGAACCCGCGACCTCTGACTAACCGTGCCAGAGGTCGCGGGTTCGAGTCCCGGCATGGGTGGAATTTTTAGCCTCTAAATAGGTTTTTAAATTGTCCTTAGCACGGGTTAGTGCTTCAAAAAAGAATGTAGGTAATTACCAAGTGTACCTCAATCTGCAGAATAGGCAATAAGCCGGAGGGTGAATTTATCACTAATTCTTTTAATACCTACTTATTGATACGTAATCGTGATTACTAGTTATTATCTTCAATAATGTAAGTACGTATAACTATTCTATCTATTTTTTTATTTATTTATCTATGTATTATCGTCTGTGTAGGTTTATCATAATGTTTATTTTTGACCCCCCTTTTCACCTTTCTTTTCCTGCACATTTATATATTGGCCTTTTTTTATTTATACATGATTTATACAGCGTCCAGTGGCATCTTCACACTAGATGGGTGAAGGGACCACTCCGACGCTGTAGTGCCTGGGACATGGTTTTATAGATGGTGTAGGCTTGCCCAGCACCTATACACCATCCTGACAGCTTAGTCGGCCTAGCCCACAGGAAATACTAGTCAATACGTGCGGAGCCAACCAAACCGCGGGTTGTCTCACGATGTTTTACTTCACCGTTAGCGTGTGGTATTGCGACTACAAATTCGCAAACTTTGAAATTAAACGAAGTCTTTGGTACATGCCGGCACTGGGGATTGAACCTGTGTGCTTAGTGCGAGTTTTTTAACTACTCGATCGCGTTAACGTAAACTCATATTTCTATGGCATCGAGGAAGCGCCACCTAGCGACAAGTATGGAAATTAAAATCGCTGAGTGCGAGTTGTACTGGTTTACGTTGAGAAGTGAACACGTTTACCAGCCAAAACACGAATAAACGCGAGTGCGAGTTGTACTGTGACAGCGTTTTGCCAGTTTAAACGGTTAACTTACTCATACTCACTACTCAATGCTCGATTAACGCGGTAGTAAAGTTATTCGATTGGATCTGTCAAACTCGCACTAAGCACTCTGGGCTCTCGCTTGCGAGTCCATGGTTCTACCCACTCAGCTACCACCACTTCATTGTAATTAGTGCTACAAAGAAATAAAATAGTAATAAATGGGATTACCCATTGCGGGGCCCGGGCCATATTTCGATTCGTGATTGGGGTTAGAATAGATAGTAAAGTTAGAGTGGGTTAGAGTTTTCTAATATACGTTGTATACATCACCATTCGTGATAAGCAGTGATAGGAATGGAGCGGGCTTATTTACCTAAACTTCGAGGAACAGAGACAAAAATCGGAGACTTCCTTACGACAATATTTTTTTCTTGGACATCACTTAAGTAAATTAAAAATTAATGTTATTCGGAATAAGTAATTGGTCTATGTTTACTTAAAGTTTAAGACTATACATAAAAACCGGCCAAGTGCGAGTCAGACTCGCGCACCGAGGGTTCCGTACAAACCTGTATTATAGACCTGAGTATTTGGTATGAATTTCAATTTAATACCTCTACGCGTTTATGAGGAAATGGGTAGTAAGTTTAAAATTATTAAAAAAAAATATATTATGAGATGTAACTAAAAATTTATGGTTTTCGTAATTTTTCCTTTATCTATGCTATAAGACGTTGCTTCGTACCAAATTTAAAGATTCTGAGTTCACGGGAAGCACCCTGTAGGTTTTGATTCCCTTGCAAGTGTCGAAAATTTGCGGCATAAACGGCTGTATCTTTTGATTGCGTTGGCTTAGAAGTTTGATTTTTTCACAGCTTCAAGGGACAGTAGACCTGAGTAATTGATATAAATTTCAGCTTCATACCTCCACGCGTTCCTGAGAAAAAGGGTCTTGACAGACGGACGGACGGACAGACGGACAACAAAGTGATCCTATAAGGGTTCCGTTTTTTCCTTTTGAGGTACGGAACCCTAAAAATCACAGGGTCGCCTTGAAAAGTGTTATATCTACGAGTATTTATTTAAAAAATTTAAAACGGTAAAAGAAAACTAAAACACAATAAACTTTAAAAACCTATTTAGAGGCTAAAAATTTCACCCATGCCGGGATTCGAACCCGCAACCTTGGTAGAGCGCTGGCACGGATAGCCAGAGGTTGCGGGTTCGAATCCCGGCATGGGTGAAATTTTTAGCCTCTAAATAGGTTTTTAAATTTGTTCCTTAGCACGGGTTAGTGCATTAAAAATAAAAATAGTATAACAATAAACTTTGTTGCAAAATACAAAAAATATTTGAATTCTTTTTCAACATTATACCTAACTGGAAAGCATGAAACAAAATATACCTACAGACGGTACAACTTAAATTACAAAGTGTACTCTTTGTGTTAGGTACTGAAAAATGTGATCCGGCCATTATTTAAATAATAATGCAATGGCGGAGGGGATCCAAGTGTACTGTGTTAGTGTGTTTGAATCCATTGATATTAACGATGGATTCAAGAGGAGGAAAAAGTGTCCTTGGATACATTAATGGAGCCAATCAATGGATCCAAGTGGACGGAGGGAACATTACGCACATTTGCCAGCGCTCTTTCCATCTGAGCTAATGGGCGACTCACCGGCACCAGTGAAATTTCGAACCTCTTTACAATATTCTCTGTATTACGTACGTGGAATTTTTAGCATCTAAATAGGTTTTTAAAATCGTCCTTAGCACGGGTGAGTGCATTAAAAAGAATATAATTACGCACATTCTGAAATAAACTTTTGTATCGTGTTCTTTTAGTAAGATAAAAGACAATATCTTTCGTTTTTAAAAACTGTTAATCCTCTATCTCCGTCCAAAACACATATAGAGAATTCAAAAGTTATGAAATGACTGTTTTATTATTTTAAAGACAATAATTGCCGAAATATTTTAATACTATTTTTATTTTTTAATGCACTAACCCGTGCTAAGGACAAATTTAAAAACCTATTTAGAGGCTAAAAATTTTCACCCATGCCGGGATACGAACCCGCAACCTCTGGCTATCCGTGCCAGCGCTCTAACAATTGAGCCAATGGGCGACTCACGGCATCAGTGAAATTTTGAACCTCTTTACACTATTCTCTGTATTACGTACAGGCAGCGACATCTGGCTTAAGCAAATTGCATCACTTACAGCCCCGACTACCTACTTTGCAGTTTAAATTTGTCCTTAGCACGGGTTAGTGCATTAAAAAATAAAAATAGTATAATCATGTGGATACAGTGATATCGTTCCGATGTAAAAACCTAACTGCAAAGTAGGTAATCGGGGCTGTAAGTGATGCAATTTGCTTAAGCCAGATGTCGCTGCCTGTACGTAATACAGAGAATAGTGTAAAGAGGTTCGAAATTTCACTGATGCCGTGAGTCGCCCATTGGCTCAATTGGTAGAGCGCTGGCACGGATAGCCAGAGGTTGCGGGTTCGAATCCCGGCATGGGTGAAAATTTTTTGCCTCTAAATAGGTTTTCGAAATATGTTTTCAATTATACACTTGAACTTTAGAAATCTCAAGAAACGTGGTCGAGATCGAGCGAAAAAGCAGATATTTACTGCAAAATGTGTACGGTTTCTTAAACAAAGATTGCGTTTATCAGTTTTAAGTCATTTACATAATGTTCTCCAAAAAGCAAACTTTCAGAAAATTTTGGAATCTATGTTAATGTCTTTTCTCAAACTTTAAGTAAACATAAACCAATTACTTATTCCGAATAACGTTAATTTTTAATTTACTTAAGAGATGGCCCGGAAAAAAATATTGTCGTAAGGAAGTCTCCGATTTTTGTCTCAGAGTGCTTAGTGCGAGTTTTTTAACTACTCGATCGCGTTAACGTAAACTCATATTTCTATGGCATCGAGGAAGCGCCACCTAGCGACAAGTATGGAAATTAAATTTGTTGAGTGCGAGTTGTAATTGTTTACGTTGAGAAGTGAACACGTTTACCAGCCAAAACACGAATAAACGCGAGTGCGAATTGTACTGTGACAGAGTTTTGCCAGTTCAAACGGTTAACTTACTCATACTCACTACTCAACGCTCGATTAACGCGGTAGTAAAGTTATTCGATTGGATCTGTAGAACTCGCACTAAGCACTCTGTTCCTCGAAGTTTAGGTGAATAAGCCCGCTCCATTCCTATCACTGGTGATAAGTAATAATTATTCTCCCATTTATTGGTATCACGCGTCGAATTTATCAACTTCGCTACATCACTTATCGAAGTCGTTAATGTCATGGCTTTGCGAAATATACGTATAATTTTATATGTAAATAGTCCATTATACTTCAAAGTACCTACTATAATATTAATTGTTCTATCTGTTACCATGCCATCTAAAAGAGTAATTGATCGAACGTGTATAGACAGATAGAATATTCTTTATTGTACACAGAAATTATATAAAAACAGTACAAATGGCGGCCTTATTACTAAAAGCAATTTGAAGTGAAGAGGCCGCTGAAGTAAATATTTGCTGACGCACCTCCACCAGCTTCGGGGACAAATACAATTTGACCTCTCTATATATAAGTATAATATTGAAATTGATATCAATTAGTATCGCTCGTAGCCCTGAGTGATCTTAAACGATCACGAATGTTAACCCGGACTTGGCCCCCGTGGTGGCGTAAGGCCTAACTTTTCTGCGATGTAGGAAGAGACCCGTGCCCCAGCAGCGGGGACATACAAGGGTTAATATCGACCCGCCATAAGACTACCCGTGACCACGGCAACTGCAACGCTGTCAAACCGTCGGGAATTAAGGTAGTTTTACCTAATAAATAATTGCGGTAAGAGCCGTTTAATATATACTCGTAACTATGCTCTTGTATGTCCACGCTGGACAAGGCTTGATATCGGGGATATCGATTTATTAATTTAGATCACGAATTATATAACGCGAGTCGCGGTGGCGATCTCGCAGCAAACTCGCTACGTTTTGGACGTATTAAATGCCTCTGACATGACTTAACGATTGCTTTACATGACAGACGGCACCAACGGCTTAACTTGCCTTGCGAAGCGCTCGGAAAAATGCCACTAGCGGTAGTCACAGGATGGTCACCTGACCGCGCCTGTTTTTAAACCAACTGATTGATTCCAATCACTCAGTTCTACTAGGCCACGAACGCTTCTCAGTGCTTCATTGTCTTCCCTGTGGTTCATCGTCATCATCAATACATTATGTCCCCACCGAGGGGCACGGGTCTCTTCCCTGAGGAAGGTACAGTCTATTTATTCTTACTTGTCCAATTTAGTAAACAAGATTCTACCCGTAAACTGTAACTTTTTAGTCCAAAACTGCCATATTTCCATAAATGAAGTAACTTGGAGCACTCTTTTAGATAATACGCTGCCAATTTTATAAACTTAGTTCATGATGGTTCATGAATTTGCGAGAAAATGTCTAGTTTAGGCATCTAATCTTAATTTTAAGGTTAGAATCTTGTTTACTAAATTGGACAAGTAAGAATAAATAGACTGTATAGGCCATACTCCACCACGGGGGCCAAGTCCGGATTGGTGGCGGCTTGCAAGACTAGTGGCTGGTCTTACTGCCAGAAGTTTTCAAGTCGCTTGTGCTTCAGAGTGTTAACTAGCGCAACCAATGAAAAAAATCACAATTTGTTTTATAATACGTTATTATCTAAAAGTGAACACGAGAAATCTTAACAACTGTCACAACTATTTTTAAAACCTACAGTCTAGAGCCTAGAATCAACAACCAAGGGCTTTAATCACTTTCCGTCAGAAAGGGCCGGTCTTAACGGAAATCGAGAAGTAAAAAAAAATGTTTATTTATAAAAAATGATTACGCTCTTTCCAACTGAGCTAATAAAGAGCGCTGGCACCGATAGCCAGAGGTCGCGGGCTCGAATCCCGGCATGGGTGGAATTTTTAGCCTCTAAATATGTTTTTAAAATTCTCCTTAGCACGGGTTAGTGCATTAAAAAATTTAAAAATAAAAATAGTATAATGATTACATTAATTATGGTCAATTGCGACTCCCACACTAGGCACAGCCTGTGTCGTGGGTCACGGGTAGATTGCGCCCTTTATAGTTAGCACCGATTCACAGATCGAGTCAAGTGAGTCACGAGCGAGCAAAATAGTGCTACTATGGACTCTCGGGCTTCCATATTAGGCCGAGCCTGTGTCGTGGAGAGCCATTGATTGTATTTACAGTGTACCTTTGCAACTGCTTTATTAAAATTGCAATTACGATTGAGTAGTAACTAAAAATAAAACCGGGTTAATTAAAACAAGTAGAATCATGGGAAATTCGAATACATATACTTAATTTAAAGTTACGTACAACTATAGGCAGTAGCAATTTACATAATTTAATAGTAGATTATAGTTTTAGGATGTTGATACTACGTTCTATGACGTGTGTTCTCAAAATGGTTAATATATTACTTCTATTAAGGATTTTCCTTACCGAGAAAAACGAATTGTAAAACGAGTTACGATTTTGTTAGATCGGCGGCGCCATTTAGCACCCCGAAGCGTCTTAAATTTCATTTTGTTACATCTGATTTATTAACCGGATTATTAACCGATAGATTATATCGTTTTCTTTAACTGCTCGAATCGCAAAATCACCTGAACAGGTTTTTTAGTACACTTTGCGGATTTAAATTACATTTTGGTGCGAAAATATCGCAGAGTACAGTCTATTTATTCTTACTTGTCCAATTTAGTATTCAAGATTCTAACCTTAAAATTGAGATTAGCTGCCTAAACTAGACATTTTCTCGCAACGACGCCTTTGCCGCACCACCGCTGGTAGCTCGAGGACATCCCTGATCATCGTGATCACTAGAATAACTTAGTTTTAAAAACTTATTTAGAGGCTGAAAATTCCACCCATGCCGGGATTCGAACCCGCGACCTCTGGCTATCCGTGCCAGCGCTCTATCCAACTGAGCTAATGGGTGACTCACCGGCATCAGTGAAATTTTGAACCTCTTTACACTATTCTCTGTATTACGCATCGCATCTTTTTAAAAGCATTAACTGTTAGTTTACTACCCTCGGCAAAAATTACAAAAGTTAATTATGAAGCTACGTTCCAAAATAGGTAAATCAATTATTTTATATAAAGTCAACAATATTGATTATTAGTAATTGAAGTTAAAAATTAAATTAATAAATCCAATTATTTTACATGAACTAAAAATATTGATTATTAATTAGATAACATAAGATAAAATAAGATAATTATTAATTGAAATTAAAATTAACTCTACAGTCACACTTAATACCAACATGATTTGTACCACTCCTGGCGCAGTATTACAACATTACAATGTATCGCCTTTAAAAACCTGCCCAAAAGGTCAAAATCACTGGAGTTCATAAACAAATATGTCGCAGCCTATTACAATCGTTATTTTATACAATAATCAAGTCCCTATAATAACCCAAATAACCATTACTATGTTAAACTATTGGTCACAAATGAGATTGATGGGTATTTGACATGTAGGTAGACAAACTCCCTTCAAGCATGAAAATGTCCTTAATCGACCTTTGCATCTACGTAATGACATAAGATATGATAATATAAGAATATTCTTTATTATACATTAGGAAAAAACAAACATAACAAGGCACGTTAAACTGTTGGTGCCAGCTGTCATGTAATGACAGTCGTTGTGCCATGACAGAAGCCTTCTGGGTGGCTTGACAACTTCTGACAACTTGGCCCCCGTGGTGGAGTATAACCTAACCTTCCTGTGACCCGTGCCTCAGCAGTGGGGACATTAAAGGGTTGACATTATTGTTATTATATATTCAAATGGTGTAAAGGAACGAGAACTAAAAAGCTAGCCGTGTAATTAAATGCCGCCGCCTAACAAACTTGCTGGTTGTTGAATTGGACGGCCGATTTAATGTGTTGGCGTCGGCGACAGATACATTATATTATTTTTTTATCATTGCTGTATTAACTGAAAGGCTAGTCATGTTTGAATGCCGCCGTCTAACAAACTCGCTGGCCGTTGAATTGGATGGCTGATTTAATGAGTTGGCGACGGCGACAGATACATTATTTAATTGGTATTATATTAATTTTTTATCATTGCTGTATTAACTTAAAGGCTAGCCATGTAATTGAATGCCGCCGCCTAACAAACCCGCTAGTCATTGAATTGGACGGCTGATTTAATGAGTTGGCGGCGGCGACAGATACATTATTTAATTGGTATTTTATTTATTTTTTATCAATGCAGTATTGTAACTACGAGGCTAGCCGTGTAATTGAATGCCGCCGCCTAACAAACTTGCTGGTCGTTGAATTGCACGGCTGATTTAATGAGTTGGCGACGGCAACCAATACATTAATTAATTGGTACCTGTTTTATTTATATTTTATCAACGCCCGGCCAATGTGTATAGGACACACTTACCTACGTCTTTCTTATCTATTTGACCCTTGAGCCTTTGAATATTTGGCAAGCTTCATTGTCTTGCCGACCTTGATTGCGTATTGATGACGCAAAGACACTAGGGTAGGCTTGAAGGAAATTCTAATGGGTCCAACAATAATTTATGAAGATAAATAAAAACGTGTTTTATTATTTCTAGGGTCAGTGCGTCCTACCTGTGAGGACCTACGGAGCCGAGACGTGGATACTCACGAAAGGGCTGGTCCACCAGTTCAAAGTCGCTCTGCGCGCTATGGAGAAAGCTATGCTCGGAGTTTCTCTGAAGGATAGAATTCGAAACGAATGCATCCGACAGAGAACCAAAGTCATCGACATAGCTCAGAGAATTAGCGAGCTGAAGTGGCAGTGGGCTGGCCATATTTCGCAAAGAACCGACAACCGTTGGAGTTAACGTGTTCTTGAGTGGAGACCGCGACTCGGCAAACGTAGTGTAGGACGCCCTCCGACCAGGTGGGATGACGATCTGCGAAAAACTGCCGGCAGATGCTGGATGCGGCAAGCTGAAGACAGGGTGCTATGGCGCTCATCAGGGGAGGGCTATGTCCAGCAGTGGACTACATAATATAGCCTGAAGAAGAAGTAGAAGTAGGGTCATGAATGGAGAAAGTTTCTTCTAGGATTTGGATATGTACGGTCACTAAATGAGAATATATTTTTGGTTTATTTCTATGTGTCGTAGTTTTCGACGGTACACGACGATAATTCCGTTCTGGTTTGCTTATGCGCCCTTTAGAATGAGAAGGTTTTCAAAACGAAAGTCATGGATGAAAATCTCATCTGAGGTTAAAACTAAGAACGTGGGGCTATCCGTAAGGCCCCTGATATGGCTTAACGACTGTCATTACATGACAACCGGCGTCAACAGCTTAGCAAAAAAAAAATACCAATAGCGGTAGTCACGGGACGGTCACCCATCCTGTACTTGACCGCGCCTGTTGTTGCTTAACTCAAGTGATTGATTCCCATCACTCGGTTCGACTAGGCCACGAGCGCTTCCGTACATCGCGTGACTGCAAAATAAAATAATAATTGGAGTAGGGTATGGTAGAATTGAATAACTCTTATCGCTTACTTTATTTATACAAACCACTGAGTAAGTATATTCCTATCTCCGTAACCCGGCGCAGGCGCAGAACTTTCACCTAACATCGTAACTCACCTTATCTCGGTCTAATTGTGCTGCAGCGGGCGCTTATTGCAATTTCGCATTATTGGGGACCCTACCACAGAGTAACTGGTGACAGATAGGCACCTCTGTTAGGTACAAAAACGAGAAAACAGAAAAAAAAACAAAAATTCAAATTCAAAAATGTATTCCATCCATTCCGAAAATGTCCATCCCCCACAGGACAGCCATAGCCTAGTGTGGTCTATGGCTATATTATGTACTATTTTATATGGCAATAAACGTTTTTATCTTAATCTTAAATTTACCTTTTATTCAAAGCAGCTCGAAAACTGCGATTTAACGTTTAGACATAGAATTATATAATGGAAGCGCTCGTGGCCTAGTCGAACCGAGTGATTGGATTCAATCACTTGAGTTAAGCAACAACAGGCGCGGTCAGGTGCAGGATGGGTGACCGTCCCGTGACTACCGTTAGTGGCATTTCTCCGTGCGTTTCCGTGCTTCCCAAGACACGTTAAGTCGCTGGTGCCGGCTGCCATGTAATGGCAGTCGTTAAGCCATGTCAGAGGCCTTATGGGCGGCTCGATAACTTCTAACGGTAAGGCCCGCCACTGTCTTACAATCCTCCACCAACCCGGACTTGGCCCCCGTGGTGGAGTAAAACCTAACCTTCTTGCGGTACAGGAAGAGACCCGTGCCCCAGCAGTGGGGACATACAAGGGTTGATATCGATGTTGCTACATGACTTCTATAGTTGATATCGGCGTCGATATTTGATCCTAATTTGAAAGTCTGATGGGCTCCTCCATCAACTATGCGCGTTCTGGTCCTAGTCTTGTTCTGGTCCTAAACTACGATATACCCTGAGTCACGGTAATCAGCCACGGACATTACAAACATGGAAGTCGTACACCCAGACTGGGACCACTTACACGAATTTACGACGGCCCCCAGTGGGATTCGTAACTAACGTCGCAGTCGATGGTGATGTGTGGAATAACCCCCTCTTCTGTCTGGGCGAAACGTGCAGAGAAAACTAAGCAACGGGTTTCTCCACGCAGTTTTCCTTCTCGGCTAGCGGTAATGCGAATTGTATGATTAGGCAGCGAATGTACTTACACTGGAAAAACCCAATTTCGGTGAGCTCGTTCCATACCTACGTTATGCTTTTTATGAATATAAAAAATACAATATTATGAAAACACATTATATTGCTCACATCCGTGAAGGAAAACATCATTATTACAACATGTACAAAGGCGAGCTTATCTCTGTAAGAGATTTCTTCCAGCAAACCTTGGAGAGTCGGAGCAGAAGTAAAAAACGGGTCTATATACGTGTACAAAATAAACTGCATACCTAGACTACAAAACCCTTAACAATAACCTAAGCAGAAATAATGCACTACATAAACTAAATACCTGTAAATATAAATAAATAAAATACATAGAAAAAAATATATATATATATATATATATATATATATATATATATATATATATATATATATATTTATTTCCTTTCATATATGTAGGTATATCATCTGTTTCTTGTCCTAATAACACACTTGTTATATAAGTCACTATTTATGTAAGTATTTGTATATATTTATAGTATTTAATAACCTTTTTAGAGGCTAAAAATTAAAAAAATAATTTTTCCTTAGCACGGGTCAGTGCATTAAAAATAAAAATAGCATATATTTATAGTATTCAAGTATGATTTATGTAAGTTTATTATTACGTATACGTATGTTTATTAATATTAACATTTTTACCGACTACCCGTGTCTATTTCTCCTTCGGCAAATTCTCCGATTTGAGGTTGCCTGGGAGAAATCGCTATTAGTAATAAGGCCGCCAATTGTATCTTATCTTCTGTATCTGCTGTTCTGTATCAATTTTCCAGTATACAATAAATAATATTCTTATCTCATCTCGTCTCGTCTCGTCTCGTCTCGTCTCGTCTCGTCTCGTCTCGTCTCGTCTCGTCTCGTCTCGTCTCGTCGTTACGTCGTTACTCGAAGTTACGATAGAGACAAATAGTGCTCTTTCAACTGCTTCTTAATTGTTTCAATTATGGGGCGCATATTTTCTATATTTACTAAAGGTGTTTGTTTTACAGAGTGTAGTAAATTTTTACTATAATAATCACTATATTTTATTGCAAACGAAACATTTAACAAGACATTACATAAGATATAACATATACAACGGGGAGCTTATCTCTGAAAGAGATTGTAACGGTGCAAACCTCTTTACACCATTTTTATTTCTTTTCTATCTATCATTTTCAAATATTTAAATTTTGTCACTCATTCTTCGATTTCCCTCATTTTTCAACCACTACTACTTTACGCTTTGACCAGATCTGACTTTTTACCTGCTTCTCCGTTTATCCGTTTTTATCCAGTTTTCTGTTAATATTACTACAATATTATAACAAATAAAACCACACCTAAAGTCGTTCCAGAGTTTATTTACTATTATAAAGATATACAACGTTCCAAGATTTCTTCCCAGCAAACCTTAGAGAGTCGGAGTCGGATTTGATGTTACAGACGATAGTCAATTTTTGAATTTAACATATTATCTTATGTAACTAATTGATTATTTAACATTAACATAACATTTACATGCAGGCACATACATTGCTTCTGGCCCCACACTAGGATACCCTGTGTCGTGGGAACCAGAAACAACGACATCACAAACATGTAAACATCCAAGACCTGGGATTTTGTTTGTTGCCAGCCGGGATTCGAACCCGGGACCTCTCGCATGGTAGGTAGATGCGCTACCGCTACGCCACGGAGGTCGTCATTTATTCGTCGTCGGTTTATTTAAGAAATAAATATTTTAAAAACCCATTTCGAGGCTAAAAATTCCACCCATGCCGGGATTTGAGCCCGCGACCTATTCTCTGTATTACGTACAGGCAGCGAAATTTCACTGATGCCGGTGAGTCGCCCATTAGCTCAGTTGGAAAGAGCGCTGGCACGGAGAGCCACAGGTCGCGGGTTCGAATCCCAGCACGGGTGGAATTTTTAGCCTCTAAATAGGTTTTTAAAATTAGTCTTTCCTGTGGGCTAGGCCGACTATAAGCTGTCAGGACGGTATAGGTGCAGGGCAAGCCTACACCATCTATAAAACCATGTCCCAGGCACTACAGCGTTGGAGTGGTCCCTTCAACCATCTAGTGTGGGTGAAGATGCCACTGGACGCTGTATATATCATCTCATTAAGTAGATGCAAAAAAATATACTATTATTATTAAGCCTTAATACGGTAACTAAGCACTGTGGAGCCCTAATCATAGGCCCTACAGGTAGCTGCAGCAGTATGCTCCTATTAACTATATTTAACGGTTTTTTTAATATTTCCATTATAAATTACATTACAGTACTACACATAAAAAAAGTCCCTTCGGGAACCTACGTTCGCGCAGACTAGGAAGAAGTGTAACGAAAGTACCCGAAGCTATAAGAGTAGTAGGAGAACCACAGTTCTGGCGCACTGACCTCCCGCTCTCCCAAGGGTCCCCCCTTTGGTTCAGAAAGTCGCGAAAGTTTGGGAAGCGGGTCCAAAAAAAAAAAAAAAAGAAAGTTTGGTGTCTAATCCCACTAAATCGGGTGCGCTGAATCGATTGCACTCACTCCCAGAGCTCTAGGATAAGCGGTTTCGGAGATAGAAATATCGTGCCATGGTGATTAAGATAATGGTATAATCACCTCATTAACAAAGCGATGTTTTCGTTTGGGCGTTATGATCGAGCAGGTCATTAGGGCTCAGGGATCGAGCAGGTCATTAGGGCTCAGGTGACTTGTTAGTCACCACAATGACTACACATTTTGTTTCTTATAACTCTTTCTTCATTTATTTTTATACATCACATAAAGCATAAATTAAACCAATCTTTCAGCATTACATCATTTCGAACGGTATTCTCAGTGAAAATATTTATAAAATTATCTAAACTCCTTCCACTATACTTATGGGCTAAGTACATCACGCAGTATTCTCCACAAACTGATGTTAACTCATTCTGCAAAATTGCGTTGTTATATCGCCATTGTTTACTATTTCTCAGTATAAACCTATGATAGGCTCCTGATGGCTTGCGACCGTATGAATCGAAGTATTCTCCAGTTCGATTTGCATCAATATGAATAGCCACCCAGTGAGATCCGGGCTGTGTGTCTGGATCAAAATTTCCTATCAAATACATTGGTACCTCTACTACCACAGGAATGCGGTTGGCGGCATACACATTATACCTCATCAGCGGATTTATTTTATATAAACAATCTTGTATGTCTATGGTATCCATGGTCAACAAATTGTTATACGTGTAACTGATTCAAAGATCTTTTGTATTGTGTAAATCCTGGAAGTGATTCACTTATTTTTGTGGTCCGTATTTCTCTGACCTACCTATACCATTACTTTTGATACTTACTGACGTCATTGGATGCTTTGCAACAATCTCATTAGTTATAGTGCACCGCTTCCGATGATGGAAAGTTTAAAACATTAGATGTTTGCGTAAATGCAATTAGCAATCAACTATCTGGTTTCCAAATGTTACCAATAATCATCTTGTTTCGTTCAACATCATTACTGACTAGGTTTAAACAAGATTAATAACGAGCAAAACTGACTATATAACGGCTTCCACGGGTCTGAGTACGATACAGTTTCTATCACCAACACGGTGAAGTCTTAAGTGAATCAGCGCAATCATCTCTGCACTCTATCCAACACACCATGGAGGTAAGTCACAAATTTTGTTTTTTATATGTACTCTCTCAATAGCAAGGCAATAATTTATGTAGATATAATAATTATTCATTGTTCTTTACAGAATTTTTCATCTGATCTCATCGTCGATGAAGAAAATACATTTAAGAATTACTACTATCCAACTCTTTCTGATGAGGAGGAGGACTCAAGACAAAATCGTAAGAGAAGTAACAGTGCAGACAGCAGCTTTGATAAGTTATTTGAGGTGCCAGCAAAAAAACATAAAAGCAAGAGTTCATCAACAGTCGGTCGGGCGAATAGTGAAGGCGGCGTGTCTTACATATCAACAAACGTAGATGACGGTCGAGAAGCGACTCATCTGATAAAAATTGAAATATACGACGTGAGAAAACTCGTCAAAATTCCACCCTCTCAGCACTGGAAACATGCCAATGTGCGAGTGAAATACTACTGCAAAGGTGTAAATAATAAACACCTAGGTAAAACCAAAGAGGTGGTTCATACAATCACCAAAGAAATCAGCACAACTCAAGACTGCCGGAACTATTCCTATAGTAACTAAGGGATTTTTACTTAGTTATTACTTAATGACCTATTCTTATTATTGAAAACAAATTGTAAAATATTCCTTTACTTAACACGAATAATTAAATTAATAAAACTGCACTTGCTTTTTTTCTTTTTCTTTTAATGCTCTAATAAGTTTACAATAAAAACTTTACATTTGACTTAATTAACTACTGAAGTCTACAGTAACATTACGATTCTTATCAATTTCTATAATATTATCAAACTCTGCATAAACAATACAATTAATAGTTTGTCGTAGATCATTGTCAAACCTTACTTCCAACCTTACACTGCCATGTCTTACAAGATTCCAATGAGCAGTAGAATTAGCAGATAAGTCAGGAGTCAAATCAAATGCCATCAAACAGTAACCATTTTGATATTGTTCCTGAGATATATCATTACCCTCATTCAGGAAATGAATTCCTGTCCCGGAAAACAACGTATGGTATGCAGCAGTATGTACTCCACCATTGAATGAAGGTTGCAAAGCTTTAGATGGTATTTGCTGACCGTCAATATAAAGGCTAAATGAATTAATACCATGGTTATCAAAGTCGTATGGATTTCTTACTAAACTACCGTTAAATGCTGCGTTATTTACAAACCCAATAATACATCTTTTAGGTACTTGACCTAAAAATATATTATCTAATGTTTTCCCCTGAACTCCAGCCGGTATAGTTAAAACTTTTACTTCAGCACGTGTTATTGGATACTTAGCAGTGGTCGTTGCTAATACCTTTTGATGAGCGAGTAATACAGTTGGATTGATTCGAGCTCTACGTATTATAAGTGTAGCATCGGTTATGCAAACTTTGTATTTAGCATCTGCTACAGCAGCCATGAGATTAAAGCTCTCCCTTGAACGAACTAATTTTACACACATTTCAACACCATTAATTAAAAACTTTTCTTGATTGAATATGTCTCCGTGAAGATGTCCAATCATTTCTATCTCTTTACTCTGACGAGAAGCTGTCTGTCTCTTAACGAAACCGGAATTATTATTATCAGTTGCATTCATGTGGCCCGCAGTATCTTTGTACCAAAGCCCACAAGTAAGATGGGATTCTTTAGCCGCGGGAGCATAATTCAGTAAAGTTTCTATAAATGCTCGGTAGGCATATGTATTGTTGGGTGGTGACACTAGTTTCTGATTTAAGTGCACATCCAACTGGCTGAATAGAGAATGTAACCAATTATTAACCGGAGCTACGGCGGTGTCAGCAGCTAAGTTGGTAGAGTCTTGATTTAATATTTTTGCCTTAATATGAAGTAAAGTGTGTGACAAGTCAATGTAATCATCTCCGGTGCCAGGAACTTGAAACTCAATCGGACCATCATCGGTTAGCGAAGAAATGGGCTTATAATGAATCCATAGTCCACTTTCAATACTTGTTTGTGTAGATGGTAAAGCAAATAAATCTAATTCTGACTTAACACATTCACAAGAATTATTATGTAAGAATGACATTTTCAACTTGAAAATATATCTTTGATATTTTTGTTATTTAGTGCTCTTGAATTTTTTTTAACAGCCTTCACTTTCGACTGCAGTGATTGAATGAGTGCTGCTCGTTGTTTTCTTTTAGTTATATACCCAGAACCAGACATGAGTTTGTCAATCTTATCATCAGCTTTTCTTTTTAAGTTTGTATTGACCTCTTTAAGACGTTCTTTGATAGATTCATCCATAGGACGACTGTTGACCATATCTGACAAGAGTCCTACTCCTGCATTTAACGCTTCTTTACCAATAACCTTTGCTCCACTAGATAACAAAGGGAAAACACATCTAAATAAGCCTCCCAAGAAACTTCCAATGCCGTGGCCACGTTGATAAGGAGATCCTTTGAAAACTACACCAATACCGGACCCCGCCTGATGTGTATAATAGTGTTCATAGGGACAAGTTATATTATCAAGCTTGGAATACATTATATTTTTCTAAAGTGTAGTTTAACGCTCACAGTCCCAAATTGGAATGGTATCTTTTCTCCTGTGCTTGATCTTATATCTATTTCAATTGTATCGAATTCACGTCTCATAACAGGTAAGAAATGAGGTGGTGAGAATATATGCATTTTGTTTGATCCGTAGATATACTTTGATGGATCCAATGGAATTATTCTTAACAAAGGTGCCATGACGTCTCCCACTATCTGAGGTTCAATAATGTCACAGTAGACAAATAACTGCGATGGTAGTCCTAAAAATATATTTGCAGGACACCTTCGGTAGTTTTTATCGACAAGATTAGTATTTGGTTCAAATCCCATTTGAAAACTTAATTTAGGTGACAAGGTTAATGATGTGATTGAGTCATCATTGATTGTTGCCATTACAAGTTTGGAGATGTCATCAAATCGGAATGTAATATTTTCTCGCAAATTATTCAAAGCTGTTATAATATTGTTGATATTTTCATAATTGGTTGCCGGTATATGTTTTTTATACATAACTGATGATGACTTTGATTCATTAGGCATAATTATACGTTTGGTTATGTAAACAATGTTTTCATGTTTTTGTACGTTAAACATTGTACAAGGGTATTGAAACTCGACGATCCCCACTGCCCATTCACCTTCTAATTTCAGAGGTTTTGGTAATTTAGTTGAAAAGTTCGTTGTCCTGTTATCGGGAAAATACTCCACGGAGCTGTTACTCAGCAATGTTAAATAAAAACTTTCTTTAGTCATATTTTTTGTAAATTGGCTGCAGATATCCAACTGTTAAACTTATCTGGATAACCTTTCCACTTGACTAACGCTTCCTTTCTGCCACTAATGTAACGATAACGAATTATTTTATCTATTTTGTATGACGTAGTGGGGTCATAAGAGACTTTCTGTAATTCTTTTTCATAAAATGTCCCAACTATGGGTTCGTTTTGTAAATCTTTTAATGTATAAACCACCCAAGGAGATCTCTCTATTATCGAGGATATGATGAAAACTTCATCACTCCAGTTACTTTCGTATCCTTTTTGAAAAATATGTTTGTACTTTGTTATCCTCACATGGTCACCTATATGGTAACTTGGTGGTTTCATAAAATTTGATTCATTAGATATACGAGACTTCCCAGTGTCATATAAATTGGTCCAGACTGTCATAATGTTGTTCGTGTTTACGTCACAAGGTCGCATCTTTATACTTGAATGAACGGTATGGTTATATGCAAATATTAAATCAGGTAATATAGTTACATATCTATAAGTGTTTTTATGAGTGAAATAACGCCACATTCTCATTTTAAGAGTTCTCTGAAATCTTTCTACTATGCTAGCTTTAATGTCGGGATTGTTTGTGGTATAGTAATTGATACCGCACTCTTTGAAGTACTGACGTACATGTTTGGAAATAAATTCTGTACCTTTGTCGGACTGGATGTGTCTCGGCGTTGCATTAGCTTCTGTAAATATACTCTCAAAACAATCTCGAACAGTCTCAGAGTTTTTATTCTTCATTGACCTAGCGAAAGCATATTTACTGAAAACATCGATTACACAAAGAATATACTTGAAACCATCGTTATGTTCTGAGTAAGTTCGCATGTCACTTAAATCTGCCTGCCAAAGTTCATTATAATTGGATAGTATGTATTTATTCCGAGAAAACTTTTTATTGACAGGTCTATGTAAAGTATATGTTTCTTGAGCCTGTAACCATTTTTTAACATCGTCTTTTGACATTTGACCATGCATGGCTTTTGTTAACTTATCTAAACTACTATAGCCGGCGGGGTGTTTAACATCATAATAAATATCATTTATTGCTAATAGGGGCTCCATTTTTCCCAATCTATTTTGTTTCTAAGCTTGTATGAAGCAATGGATGCAGTTGGTGTTACCGCAGAATCTATTTCGCTCGCACTCGTAGACAGTGCATCTTGAAAGTCTTCAGCTTGTCGTGATTTTTCTCTTTTATTTTGAATTTTATCGGCGTATAGTTGATTAATGTATTCAATCCACTTCTTGTTTCCAATGTAAGTCAACGGTACTCTTATATCTTTTAATGCATTGGCAAAGGGTTTCCATCCAATAGGGCTATTGCTTCGTCTGAGTGATCTTAAGGCGTCATTTACCAAGTCAACAATGTTACTACCTGGAATTTTTTGCTTGTCAATAATAAGTGTACCTTCATCGTCCCAAGAAATTTTATCTTTACTTGCCAAAATTGATTCCAATAGTAACTCACCTTTCTTTGTGTAAGATTTTGGTATTAATTGGAGAACATGTTTTGCAGTATACGAGGGTTTAAATGAAATAGCATGCTCAACCGGAATCTGTTGTGCCACTGCATTCTTATCATCTAATTCCTTTTTTATATATGAACCAGTCATGTCGTTTGCAACATTAACATCGCTTAGAGTTTCGGTTATAATCGGTAACATTAACGGTTTCCGTTCTTCTTCCGCGAAGTGTAAGTATCTTTGCAGTGTTTGTAAATATAATGACCACTTTGCACGATCATCTGTTTTACTGTTCAATATTTTTTGCATTTCAACATCTAAGCGAGATAATGGGGTATTGGTATTTGTTTCTTGTTTGATTCTATCTAAAAGACCAGGTTCCACAAGCAACATCTTCTTGGCGCTTTCCATTTCGGTTAACTTTTTAATAACGAACTTACTAGCCCACTTAAAACTGATCCCAATATTATGGGTAAAAATGCACCTCCTTTTTGTATAATATTTTTTTTTCTAGTTGCGTGTTTTCCTTTACGTAATAGTTTTCGGAGAACGTTTTTGTATTTACCGAGTTTAGATTTTTCTTTTGGTTGTAAAGGAACTTTACCACGAAGAACGTTATGTATACATTCACAAATGCAATTTATTTCTTCTTCTTGACAGGCCTTTAATAAAACTCTACGATATTTTGGTTTAAGAGTATGTAAAGCTCTTAACAACTCTTGATGTGTCTTGACACTATGATGCATTATTCATGAATGATTGAAATTTGCTGATGCCTTATGTATTTGAATTCTTTTTTAGGTACATATACTATGCAGTTGCCATCAAACGGAAATACATTAGTCTTAAAACGACAAATATCGTTTGTATTTTGTTTCAGATCTATCATTAAATAACCATGAGCATCTTTGGTTGCATCTTTGTATGCATCTTCGATGAACTTTAAATTCTCTGGAGAAACTTGTCTGGCTAAGTATCGAACTTGTGTTTTATCACGAGGATTTTTGAAATAAATAATGTAGCTTGAATTCAAAGATATATCTCTTTGACCTTTACCTTGATGAAATAAATTTTGTGATATGTAGAATACACTTAAATTTCTATGATGGCTTCCTTTAGTAAATAGATCAACGATGCGTCCATCTGATTCTCTCATTAAGTCATCAATAATTATAAGATACGGTTCTTTTCCATCAAACATACCCATGTCAGGTAGTCCTCGATGATAGATGACGTTACTTAAATTATACAAAGGTTGCATTTCATCATAGCACCACATTATTTGGGAAAACTCCTTGTTACACATATCTTTTATATTTTGAAGGAAATTCGTAACGAAGTTAGATTTACCACAACCACTTGGCCCCGCCACTATGGCAGTAAAAGGATGATTAAAATGAATCATTATGGGTTATACGTGTGAGTCGTAAGAAAGAAATCAAAGAAGTGAGGTGAGCTTAGTAAAACAATATATTTATTTATCCAACATCAAACTTGGCATAATATACACACTTAATAATAAATTTATACAAATTAGTTTATCTTATAAATATACAACATTACAAACTATTACTTAAAACCTATATGCTAACTATACTATCTTGTAATGACCCCAAGGTAGTGTGTCAACACGATTTGGTAGAATATGTCGTTTAGTATCATTCGATGATAAACATGTTTTATTAATTTTTTGGGTGAATATTACATGTTTTATTGACCTAAACCTGTACATTTCACAAATCTTAACATCATTATCAAACAAACAGGACTTATAGTTATTAATAGTCATAGATTTCGTAACACATTTATTAACACCTTTGGCTTTCGCTGCGATTTTATTTTCAATATCAATTGCATACATTTTCGATCTCAATCCAACAAATTCCCGAAATATTTTGCCATTATTTTCATCCTTGAAGAAACCTAACTTTTTTCTATTTATTTGAGGGTATCCAAATACATTGTCGCTCGGATAATCCGATGTATCAAAATATTCATTTAAATCGGGTTTGATGTCGGCATACAAATCATTTGTGAATATTTGATAAATCAGACTGTCTGTATCCGTATACAATAATTTTATTTTGTTAACAAACTTTTGCATCATATAAGTATAATGAAAATTATACATCAAAGTTTTTGATATATCCAAAATGCAAAAACCTAAATATATTGGTTTATTATAAACTAGCTTAATCTTGTTCATCTGAACGGCTACAAGCGAGTCCGAAAATATGGAAAGACTATGGAACTCAGGTCGAGCAATCAAAGTCTCTGCACCCAGGACTTTACCTTCATTTTCCCAGTGAGTTAATAATTTTACATTTACCCGTTTTTCAATGTTTTCCATGGTCTTTCCAAAAACTGAATTATTCATTAACTTATAAAAGTCTTTTTCAAAACCTGATTGGGATAATGATCTCAAATGTGTATTCAAATCAATGTATTTCTTCAACCATGCACTTTGGTTAAACTGTAGTATTCTATGTACTTTGAGTAATTTCAAACCCATTTCCAAACACTGTTTCAAGTTTCTGTAATGAATTACGTATTTGGTTTTACTACACAAATTTGATATTAACTTTACCTCTCTACTAACTCCAAAGCAAAGGTTTTCAGGACAAAGCGGTAAATCAGAATGTTGGTCATGAAGCTCTTTGGGATATTCTAAGTCCACTTCTAATATGTAACCAACATCAGAGGTATCTGATGTATTAAAATCAACATTTGCATCCACCCATTTAAACCCTCCAGTCGGTAACATCTGTGACATGGCCCAACCATACAAATTGTTAGCATCAAAGTAAGCTAAAAATGAGCTTGGTAAATCCTTATCATAATCATCCATAAATTTGTTGTTTGCTTTAGCATGCCGATTACTGCATTGAGATACACCACCCCTTATACCAGACTTAACGAACGCAATTTTCTCAAAGTCCGTTAATAGTTCTAGTTCGATCTTTGTATATTTCAACATCGCATCCCAGCTCAATCCTGGAGCAGTATAATAATGAGCGGGATCTAAATCATAAGTTTTCAAACATAACTCGCGAAAGTTTTCAAAAACATCAGTCAAAAGTAGTACATCTGTTTTTAAATATAGGTTCGAGTAATCTGACATGTTGTGACATTCGAAGTGTTGCCACACATCTTGAGCGTGAGAGTAGTCATCAACCGAGACGTTGCAATTTGTAAGGGAGCTATAAAATTTTTCTTTGTTGGGAAGAGAAGTCAACTTCAAAGTTTCGAACGATGTCATATATTCATAAGGATAAACCCCTTTTCTTTTTAATCGCGAGAAATCATCCGGAGACGGGAAGGATTTTTTTAGATCAACAAATTGTTCATCTTTGAGATTTCTTGCTAATTTATCTAGACTACACGATAGGAACTTGAAAGAATCAACGAACCGTAAGCTTACAGTTTGATTGTTAATGTGCAAGAGTTTTGAAAAGGAAATATATTTTTCCTTGTTTTGAGGTATAATTTGAATTTCACCTTGTACTAAATTTAGAGCATGAACAATGAAGTGAGCATCATAGTTACTGAGGTTATGTAAAAATACAGGAATGTAGCGTGGCGCATGAAATTTATCGATGCATATCTGATGTCCAACACCTCTAAAGTCACCAGTGTACCAATCGTAATCAATCACTTTATTTTGATCTAGTGCCCTCTCACATATGAAACAGGTGGAGGTTTGTGATACAATGCTCCGAGTCTCAATAGATAATGGATTGGGGCACTTTTGAAAACTGTTTCTACTACATATTTGTTTAATGTCAGTCAATAATCTTTCCATAAATATCTGTGCACAATTGGGACCGCTATATGTTTCATATTTGGATAGGCTATTATCATACGAACATTTGATGTAGTAACCAAAGCTATACACTTCATGTTTTTGAACATTTGTTGTATGTGACTTAGATGGATCGTTGGAACATGAATCAATTGGATTTAAAAACGCCTCAAAATCACCGTAGACTACAAACGGGACTTTCATTTTATTTTGATAATTATTAAAACTTAATAAATTGTTTGGTGTCAGCTCACCAAGCCAATTTTTACGTTTACTTTCCGGACTAGGTAAATCAGTCCGAATATGTCTGCAATCTGTCGTTTGATGAGTTTCTAATATATCACGAGATGAAAAGTATATCAAACAACCATCGCAGATATGAATTGCACCATCTGATTTTTTTACTTGTTTACTTACTAATCGAGACAAGTTTTTAATGTAGCAATAGTGACTGTTCGTGCCATTAGTAATTAATAGCAAATTAACATGAGTTGATTTACGGGATTTTGTGAAATGAAGTGGACCTACAACTGTGTGTGTCTTTGAACGTTCATTGTATTCTAAGCCAAATACGTTGATGCTAATATTGTTAAGGGTTTCTATTTTGCTGATATCTTTCAGTTTTATTGGAAGTGATACATTGCCAAATTTTATTTTGTTGCTGTGTCTGCTGTATGATGTCACCCTATCTGAACTTTTTTGTACTGGAAAAAGGGCTGAAAGCAACGCCCACTTGAAACATTGGTTATCATTATTTTGCACATTGATAATTGCTTTTTTAAGCAAAATATCCCTGGGTAATGGGATGTATGATGATCCTCGTAGGGGTGTGTATTTATTAACATTCATTTCCATATGTTTAATTTCCTTGAGGGACCAACCACTGTCTTTCTTTTCAAAGTTACTAACTTTTTCAACAATTACATCTCGTAAATTAGATATAAAAATGTCTAGATCATCAGATTCACTTAAGATGAAGTTACATGTTTGAAAATCAAATGTGTTTTTGATGTCTTTTGTCTCTTGTACAAAATCAGCATGCAAAATGAAATTGACTTTGAAGTTTCTAAGTTCTTTGGTACATTCACTAATCAAAGTTGAAACAGTGTCTTTAATGGAATTTAAAAATGCTTCTGGAGTTTCAAACTCTCCTTTTGTCTTATCACAATGTGATAAAATTTTGTAAGTTAGTATCCTATGTCTGAATGCACTTTCAACGAGTGTGACATTGGATAACGCATGATTTGATTTGAGAACATTATTTTTGTGAAGATTACTTTTGTAGTGATTAGTAAGGTACCTTTTGGTCACAAAAACCTGACAAGTGGTGCACTCCACTTTCAAACTGTCAGCTCCATCACGATTGTTGCTCACGTTTACAGTTGCAGATGTAGAGGGCTCTGGAGATTGTCTTGACTTCTTGTCATGGCTGCTCAGTTCCGCAGCATTTTTTCTTTTTTGTCCTCGACCAACTTGAGGTGTATCACTAAAACAAAGATAAAACGCGTTGAAATTTGTGTACGTTATCATTTCGAGTTGTTGAGGAAAGTCAAGGAAACTTAGAGGCTGTTGAGGGAAGAGGCATGCCTTGAGGGAGACCTTTGACCAGCAGTTGACGATTACATGCTGATTGGTTGAGGAAAATTTATAAATAAACGGTTACTTACTTGAGACTTTTCTCCACAGAGACACACAGGTCATATAGAGCTAGATCTTCCACATCAATATTGTCTTCAACTGCCGCGCAAAGATCTGCCATTTCTTTATCAAACGAGTCACTGATGGAGCTATTTTCTAGCATCACACACGCAGCAGACATTTCTTCATCAAATGATGAATCACACAGAGCACTTTGAACATTATTAGACACAAAAAATGCACTAACACAAACTTTATCGTGACCGTTCATAGTTAACGATAGTGTACCTCAGAACAGTGATACTCTTGAACTATTACAATATCTGTAGCTTCATTCGGCTTTTATAATTCTAGCCTAATGGAATTCAACGAGTTAACTAATCACTTAGATACGATCCACATTAGTACACTTACAATTTGTTTTCAATAATAAGAATAGGTCATTAAGTAATAACTAAGTAAAAATCCCTTAGTTACTATAGGAATAGTTCCGGCAGTCTTGAGTTGTGCTGATTTCTTTGGTGATTGTATGAACCACCTCTTTGGTTTTACCTAGGTGTTTATTATTTACACCTTTGCAGTAGTATTTCACTCGCACATTGGCATGTTTCCAGTGCTGAGAGGGTGGAATTTTGACGAGTTTTCTCACGTCGTATATTTCAATTTTTATCAGATGAGTCGCTTCTCGACCGTCATCTACGTTTGTTGATATGTAAGACACGCCGCCTTCACTATTCGCCCGACCGACTGTTGATGAACTCTTGCTTTTATGTTTTTTTGCTGGCACCTCAAATAACTTATCAAAGCTGCTGTCTGCACTGTTACTTCTCTTACGATTTTGTCTTGAGTCCTCCTCCTCATCAGAAAGAGTTGGATAGTAGTAATTCTTAAATGTATTTTCTTCATCGACGATGAGATCAGATGAAAAATTCTGTAAAGAACAATGAATAATTATTATATCTACATAAATTATTGCCTTGCTATTGAGAGAGTACATATAAAAAACAAAATTTGTGACTTACCTCCATGGTGTGTTGGATAGAGTGCAGAGATGATTGCGCTGATTCACTTAAGACTTCACCGTGTTGGTGATAGAAACTGTATCGTACTCAGACCCGTGGAAGCCGTTATATAGTCAGTTTTGCTCGTTATTAATCTTGTTTAAACCTAGTCAGTAATGATGTTGAACGAAACAAGATGATTATTGGTAACATTTGGAAACCAGATAGTTGATTGCTAATTGCATTTACGCAAACATCTAATGTTTTAAACTTTCCATCATCGGAAGCGGTGCACTATAACTAATGAGATTGTTGCAAAGCATCCAATGACGTCAGTAAGTATCAAAAGTAATGGTATAGGTAGGTCAGAGAAATACGGACCACAAAAATAAGTGAATCACTTCCAGGATTTACACAATACAAAAGATCTTTGAATCAGTTACACGTATAACAATTTGTTGACCATGGATACCATAGACATACAAGATTGTTTATATAAAATAAATCCGCTGATGAGGTATAATGTGTATGCCGCCAACCGCATTCCTGTGGTAGTAGAGGTACCAATGTATTTGATAGGAAATTTTGATCCAGACACACAGCCCGGATCTCACTGGGTGGCTATTCATATTGATGCAAATCGAACTGGAGAATACTTCGATTCATACGGTCGCAAGCCATCAGGAGCCTATCATAGGTTTATACTGAGAAATAGTAAACAATGGCGATATAACAACGCAATTTTGCAGAATGAGTTAACATCAGTTTGTGGAGAATACTGCGTGATGTACTTAGCCCATAAGTATAGTGGAAGGAGTTTAGATAATTTTATAAATATTTTCACTGAGAATACCGTTCGAAATGATGTAATGCTGAAAGATTGGTTTAATTTATGCTTTATGTGATGTATAAAAATAAATGAAGAAAGAGTTATAAGAAACAAAATGTGTAGTCATTGTGGTGACTAACAAGTCACCTGAGCCCTAATGACCTGCTCGATCCCTGAGCCCTAATGACCTGCTCGATCATAACGCCCAAACGAAAACATCGCTTTGTTAATGAGGTGATTATACCATTATCTTAATCACCATGGCACGATATTTCTATCTCCGAAACCGCTTATCCTAGAGCTCTGGGAGTGAGTGCAATCGATTCAGCGCACCCGATTTAGTGGGATTAGACACCAAACTTTCTTTTTTTTTTTTTTGGACCCGCTTCCCAAACTTTCGCGACTTTCTGAACCAAAGGGGGGACCCTTGGGAGAGCGGGAGGTCAGTGCGCCAGAACTGTGGTTCTCCTACTACTTATAAGTACATTCAACATGATCTTTAACCGATACGGTTAAGGTGCAGAATTGATTGCCGCAGTAGCGCTACCTATTTCGCTCACGCTAATATTGCCAAACGAATAGTCACCTGCATCGATGACGTTGAATCTACCAATAGCAACAAAGGCGCGCGGCCTGCCATAAAATGAAACTATCTGATTGGTCGATCAACTTGCCGCACATCCGAAATTTAGTCCTCTGCGCAGGTACATCCGCGAGACTTATTTATTGTGTAGCACTGTACAAGCGTATCTCTAGCTGCGGTTTTGGCAGCGCAAGCCAGAATAGCTCGCTGGTGGTAGATTTTTTCCTACTTACTTGACACTTATCGTCATATTTTGGACAATTCATACAATATCTTTATAAATGGTAGCCTATGAGTTATACCGATGTATAAGCTATATTATTTTAAAGTTTCATTGAAATCCATTCAGTAGTTTTTACGTGGAAGAGTAACAAACATCTATCCATCCATACTTTCAAACTTTTGCGTTTATAATATAATAATAATATTGGCCTTTTGCATCTACTTAATGAGATGATTTATACAGCGTCCAGTGGTATCTTCACTCACACTAGATGGGTGAAGGAACCACTCCGACGCTGTAGTGCCTGAGACATGGTTTTATAGATGGTGTAGGCTTGCCCAGCACCTATACCATCCTGACAGCTTAGTTGGCCTAGCCCACAGGAAAGACTAGTCAATACGTGCGGAGCCAACCAAGCCGCGGGTTTCATCACGATGTTTTCCTTCACAGTTAGCGTTTATAAGTGTTTATAATGTAACACTATTTATTTATAGCACTTTTTATGTAAAAAAAAACATTTGATATGAAAAAACATTTGATATGAGACATACTCCACAGAATCGACTCGCAGAAATGGAGATGGACCGGACACATGCTTAGAGATAGCCAAAGGAAATGGAGCTAAATCGTCACCAACTGGTATCCAGGAGATGGCAAGAGAAGTAGAGGTGGTCAGTACAGAAGATGGGAGGACGAAATGAAATACACGGCGGGACCATACTGGAGACGCGTGGCACTGGAACGGAAACAATGGAAAGAGCTGGAGGAGGCCTTTGTCGACAGACATTCCAAAATTAGGGACATTTTGTAAAAAAAAAAATAAGTAAAATTAATATTTATTAAATGTAAGAAATACGTGTAATAATCAATTCATTTATTTATTGTATTTAAAATTTATATTAATAATTTATTACCTATACATGACATTGAGTGGAGACCGCGACTCGGCAAACGTAGTGTGGGACGCCCTCCGACTAGGTGGGATGACGATCTGCGAAAAACTGCAGGCGGATGCTGGATGCGGCAAGCTGAAGACACGGCGCTATGGCGCTCATTAGGGGAGGGCTATGTCCAGCAGTGGACTAGTATAGCCTGACGATGATGATGATGATGATGCATGACATTTAAATGAACTAAATGAATATTATATGAACATTAAATGAATATTAAATGAACAAAAAATCGATACGTAGTTATAAGAAACAATATAATGTTTAATGATCTCGAGATAATTTTGTGAATAAAATGCTATTTTATTATTTTTATTAATGTAACACTATTTATTTATAGCACTTTTTATGTACAAAAAAACATTTTATATGAAGTGGGTAATTAAAAAAAAATGTCCATTATTGACCAAAAGTCCAACAGTTCATCATTGAAGAAAAATGTCCAGTGTTGAAATTAACCTCAGAAACGTGCGTGTTATCATTTTTTACACACTAATATTTTGCGCCAGTCTTTGCTCAGGCGCTTAATCTTACTTAAGTACATTCGAATGATTTGCATACCGAGATTATATTTCTCAAGCAGAGTTATTTAGATTAAAGTAAAGTATCGTTTATTCATGAACATGTGTATTTAAAATAGTTCTTTGTAAACAGTTTCAGTGCATTCCATGTGCTGCTCATCTGGGCGTATGAATATGTGTGCAAGAATGCAACAATTAAGTATTTCTATGTCAAAACTGAATTATAAAATTATTGTAATTAAATGTCAAAAAAACAATAGAAAGCAAGCAAGCAAGCAAGAAAGAAAGAAAGAAAGAAAGAAAGAAAGAAAGAAAGAAAGAAAGAAAGAAAGAAAGAAAGAAAGAAAGAAAGAAAGAAAGAAAGAAAGAAAGAAAGAAAGAAAAAAAAAAAGAAAGAAAGAAAGACATTTATTATACCAACAAGACACGTCTAATCTGTGGAGCTCCAGAAACATGTAGTTAAAAGTTATTATTAGGTTAGCTATTTATTTATTTCCTTAATATACTAGTACATGTTCTATTGTTATATATATAGTGAAAACAATAAACCTTGTTAAATCCAAAACCAATAAAAAAATAATGTAAATTGTAATGTAAAATAATGTCACAGAACGACATGCAAACCGCGGATTTTTATCTAGTTTAAATTAAAGTGCCTCTGGTTTTATCTCTTACGTCTTCACATGGTCAAAATAACTCAAATATTTTCATGGACTCAATTTTTTTTCTCGCGCGTCGACAGACCTTTCTGCAAACCACAGTTTCTTAGCTAGTTTAAATTAAACTGCCTCTCGTCTTATGTCGTACGTACATCGTTCCATGCTCAAAAGGACTCAAATATTTTTTCTCGCCTCGACAGACCGACATACAAGCCACCGTTTCTTATCTAGTTTAAATTTAACTGCCTCTCGTCTTATCTCCTACATCGACCCATGCTCAAAAGGACTCAAATATTTTTTCTCGCCTCGACAGACCGACATGCAAGCCACAGTTTCTTATCAACTTTAAATTTAACTGCCTCTCGTCTTATCTCCTACATCGACCCATGCTCAAAAGGACTCAAATATTTTCATAGTGAAAAGGATTAAAATATTTTTTTGCGCGCCGACAGACCGACATGCAAACCGCAGTTTCTTAGCTAGTTAAAATTTAACTGCCTCTCGTCTTATCTCCTACGTCTTCCCATTTGACAACAAACCTTGTTTGCGAACGAACGCGCGAATTTTAGCCTCTAATACGTACTCAAAGTCGATTTTAACATTCGAAACACGATAAGGAGTTCAGATTTGAATAAAGCAACACTTACGTTTTGATGAACGTTTTAATACTGGTTTCGGAGACCGCCCGTCTATTTTCGTTGACTGTGACAAGTGCTTTGTGCGTGGACGCTTCCTAGAGTTTCAATTGAGAAAAACTATAGTGTATGGACCATGAGCGGTGCAAAGTGGACTGGAAATACTATCTCTGTTGAGTAAGTTTTCTTTTGTTTACTGCTAGATACTGCCTGCGCGCTTGTGCCCTGAAATTTGGGTCTTTCTTTTAACTTAGGGCCTGTTTATGAATCAATAAATAAATAAATATTCATGGACGGCCTTGGCGCAGCGGTTTGGTACGCTGACTGTAAAACCGAAGGTCTGAGGTTCGATCCCCAGCCGGGTCAAACTAGGAAACGAACTTTTTTAGTTTGTCTCGGGTCTTGGATGTTATCTAGGTATTTATTGTATTTAATCTATCGTCGAATTAGCACCTCTAACACAAGTCATTTAGTTGTACTTAGTATAGGGCTAACGAGATCTGTGTAATATGTCCATGAATATTTATTTACTATTTATTTACATTTTTTTAAATAGATTGCTTCTGGTCCCACACTAGGATACCCTGTGTCGTGGGAACCAGAAACAACGACATCACAAACATGTAAACATACATTGCTTCTGGCCCCACACTAGGATACCCTGTGTCGTGGGAACCAGAAACAACGACATCACAAACATGTAAACATACATTGCTTCTGGCCCCACACTAGGATACCCTGTGTCGTGGGAACCAGAAACAACGACATCACAAACATGTAAACATACATTGCTTCTGGCCCCACACTAGGATACCCTGTGTCGTGGGAACGAGAAACAACGACATCACAAACATGTAAACATACATTGCTTCTGGCCCCACACTAGGTTACCCTGTGTCGTGGGAACCAGAAACAACGACATCACAAACATATAAACATACATTGCTTCTGGCCCCACACTAGGATACCCTGTGTCGTGGGAACCAGAAACAACGACATCACAAACATGTGAACATCCAAGACCAGCGTTTGTTTTTCCCAAGCCGGGGATCGAACCCGGGACCTCTTGCATGGTAGGGAGATGCGCTACTGCTGCGCCACAGAGGCCGTCGTATATAACACAGATCTCGTTAGCCCCATACTGAATAAAACTAAATGAATTGTGATACAGATGCTAACTTGTTGATATGTTTAATACGATAAATACAATAAATACATAGATAATATCCAAGACCCTAGACAAACTAGCAAAGTTCGTTTCCTAGTTTTACGAGGCCGGGGATCGAACCCAAGACCTTCGGTTTTACAGTCAGCTTGACAAACCGCTGCGCCACCGAGGCCGTCGTATATAACACAGATGTCGTTAGCCCTATACTGAGTAAAACTAAATGACTTGTGTTATAGGTGCTAACAGGACGATAGATTTAATACAATAAATACATCGATAACATCCAAGGCCCGAGACAAACTAGAAAAGTTCGTTTCCTAGTTTGACCCGGCCGGGGATCGAACCTGAGACCTTCGGTTTTACCGTCATCGTGCCAAACCGCTGCGCCACCGAGGCCGTCAAATAATCATCATTATTATCATTAATCAATCAAATCGCTGCAATAGCCCAATGAGTAGGAGAAAGGATTCGGAAGCAAGAGACCTAGGTTCGATTCCCTGTGCAGGCACCATTGACTTAACTTGTTTTCTTAGTTATATACATTTTAAAAACCTATTCAGAGGCTAAGAATTCCACCCATGCCGGGCCTCGAACCCGCGACCTCTGGCTAACCGTACCAGCGCTCTCGCAACTGCAACTGATGTAAAACCTAACTGCAAGGTACGGTACTCGGGGCTGCAAGTGATGCAATTGACTTCAGCCAGATGTCGCCGCCTGTACGTAATACAGAGAGTATTTAAAAACCTATTTAGAGGCTAAAAATTTCACCCATGCCAAGATTCGAACCCGCAACCTCTGGCTATCCGTGCCAGCGCTCTACCAATTGAACCAATTAGAATATACCTCTAAATAGGTTTTTAAATTTGTTCCTTAGGACGGGTTAGTGCATTAAAAATAAAAATAGTATAAACAGAGAGTATTGTAAAGAGGTTCGAAATTTCACTGACGCCGGTGAGTCGCCCATTAGCTCAGTTGGGAGAGTGCTTGCACGGTTAGCCGGAGGTCGCGGGTTCGTGTCCCGGCATGGGTGGAATTTTTAGCCTCTAAATAGGTTTTTAAAATTGTCCTTAGCACGGGTAAGTGCTTTAAAAATAATATAATTTATGTACATTTGTGAAGATATAGTACCAATACCACTCGGTACCGTCGAAGGAAAACCTCGTGAGGAAACCTGAGTCACGGAGATGTTCAAATACATCTGCGCTTGAAAATACCAATCCACAGTGGGCACGCGTAGCAATTAGGCCCAGACTCTCTCTCTGAGAGAAAGCCTGTGCCCTGCAGTAAGACGTTTATAGGCTACATATAAAAATCACATACATAAAATGATAACATCATACAGTCTGTTAGCTTTTAGAATATACCTCGGCTACTATTTTAAGGCACTGGTGAAATCCCACTATCTCACTGGATAAACTGGAAAACTGTTGCTTATATGTATTAATTGTATAAGTATTTATTTTTAGGTATTTATGTATATTATTATTTAAGTATATGTTGCTTAACTATATGTATTTAATTCGCTCGTGGCCGAGGCGAACCGAGTGATTGGAATCAATCACTTGGTTAAGCAACAACAGGCGCGGTCAGGTACGGGATGGGTGAGCGTCCCGTGACTACCGCTAGTGGCATTTTTCCGAGCGCTTCCGTGCTTCGTTGGTGCCGGCTGTCATATAATGGCAGTCGTTAAGCCATGTCAGAGGCCTTATGGGCGGCTTGATAACTTCTGACAGTGAGGCCCGGCCACTGTCTCACAATCCTCCACCAACCCAGACTTGGCCCGCGTGGTGGAGTATGGCCTAACCTTCCTGCGATGCAAGAAGAGACCCGTGCCCCAGCAGTGGGGAACATATAAGGGATGATAAAAACATATACAATTGTATTTAATTGTATATGTTTTTTTTTCAGGTATTTAAGTATGTATATTATTATTTAAATACTTGTACCTTATATCGTAGGTAATTATAAGTAATCATATTCTCGCACTCCCTTGCTGTTTGTTATCAATATAATTTTCGATTTAATTATTTATGTACATGCACCACGTACCGACTATATTCTTCATGCAATCCACTCCATCCAAAGGTTGTCTGGAAGAGATCGCTCTTAGCGATAAGACCGCCAATTTTATAACATTACTTAGATTTAAGAATCATGGTTGTAATATTTTTCTGGTTGTGCAATAAAGTGTTCTCTATCTATCTATCTATCTATCTATCTATCTATCTATCTATCTATCTATCTATCTATCTATCTATCTATCTATCTATCTATCTATCTATCTATCTATCTATCTATCTATCTATCTATCTATCTATCTATCTATCTATCTATCTATCTATCTATCTATCTATCTATCTATCTATCTATCTATCTATCTATCTATCTATCTATCTATCTATCTATCTATCTATCTATCTATCTATCTATCTATCTATCTATCTATCTATCTATCTATCTATCTATCTATCTATCTATCTATCTATCTATCTATCTATCTATCTATCTATCTATCTATCTATCTATCTATCTATCTATCTATCTATCTATCTATCTATCTATCTATCTATCTATCTATCTATCTATCTATCTATCTATCTATCTATCTATCTATCTATCTATCTATCTATCTATCTATCTATCTATCTATCTATCTATCTATCTATCTATCTATCTATCTATCTATCTATCTATCTATCTATCTATCTATCTATCTATCTATCTATCTATCTATCTATCTATCTATCTATCTATCTATCTATCTATCTATCTATCTATCTATCTATCTATCTATCTATCTATCTATCTATCTATCTATCTATCTATCTATCTATCTATCTATCTATCTATCTATCTATCTATCTATCTATCTATCTATCTATCTATCTATCTATCTATCTATCTATCTATCTATCTATCTATCTATCTATCTATCTATCTATCTATCTATCTATCTATCTATCTATCTATCTATCTATCTATCTATCTATCTATCTATCTATCTATCTATCTATCTATCTATCTATCTATCTATCTATCTATCTATCTATCTATCTATCTATCTATCTATCTATCTATCTATCTATCTATCTATCTATCTATCTATCTATCTATCTATCTATCTATCTATCTATCTATCTATCTATCTATCTATCTATCTATCTATCTATCTATCTATCTATCTATCTATCTATCTATCTATCTATCTATCTATCTATCTATCTATCTATCTATCTATCTATCTATCTATCTATCTATCTATCTATCTATCTATCTATCTATCTATCTATCTATCTATCTATCTATCTATCTATCTATCTATCTATCTATCTATCTATCTATCTATCTATCTATCTATCTATCTATCTATCTATCTATCTATCTATCTATCTATCTATCTATCTATCTATCTATCTATCTATCTATCTATCTATCTATCTATCTATCTATCTATCTATCTATCTATCTATCTATCTATCTATCTATCTATCTATCTATCTATCTATCTATCTATCTATCTATCTATCTATCTATCTATCTATCTATCTATCTATCTATCTATCTATCTATCTATCTATCTATCTATCTATCTATCTATCTATCTATCTATCTATCTATCTATCTATCTATCTATCTATCTATCTATCTATCTATCTATCTATCTATCTATCTATCTATCTATCTATCTATCTATCTATCTATCTATCTATCTATCTATCTATCTATCTATCTATCTATCTATCTATCTATCTATCTATCTATCTATCTATCTATCTATCTATCTATCTATCTATCTATCTATCTATCTATCTATCTATCTATCTATCTATCTATCTATCTATCTATCTATCTATCTATCTATCTATCTATCTATCTATCTATCTATCTATCTATCTATCTATCTATCTATCTATCTATCTATCTATCTATCTATCTATCTATCTATCTATCTATCTATCTATCTATCTATCTATCTATCTATCTATCTATCTATCTATCTATCTATCTATCTATCTATCTATCTATCTATCTATCTATCTATCTATCTATCTATCTATCTATCTATCTATCTATCTATCTATCTATCTATCTATCTATCTATCTATCTATCTATCTATCTATCTATCTATCTATCTATCTATCTATCTATCTATCTATCTATCTATCTATCTATCTATCTATCTATCTATCTATCTATCTATCTATCTATCTATCTATCTATCTATCTATCTATCTATCTATCTATCTATCTATCTATCTATCTATCTATCTATCTATCTATCTATCTATCTATCTATCTATCTATCTATCTATCTATCTATCTATCTATCTATCTATCTATCTATCTATCTATCTATCTATCTATCTATCTATCTATCTATCTATCTATCTATCTATCTATCTATCTATCTATCTATCTATCTATCTATCTATCTATCTATCTATCTATCTATCTATCTATCTATCTATCTATCTATCTATCTATCTATCTATCTATCTATCTATCTATCTATCTATCTATCTATCTATCTATCTATCTATCTATCTATCTATCTATCTATCTATCTATCTATCTATCTATCTATCTATCTATCTATCTATCTATCTATCTATCTATCTATCTATCTATCTATCTATCTATCTATCTATCTATCTATCTATCTATCTATCTATCTATCTATCTATCTATCTATCTATCTATCTATCTATCTATCTATCTATCTATCTATCTATCTATCTATCTATCTATCTATCTATCTATCTATCTATCTATCTATCTATCTATCTATCTATCTATCTATCTATCTATCTATCTATCTATCTATCTATCTATCTATCTATCTATCTATCTATCTATCTATCTATCTATCTATCTATCTATCTATCTATCTATCTATCTATCTATCTATCTATCTATCTATCTATCTATCTATCTATCTATCTATCTATCTATCTATCTATCTATCTATCTATCTATCTATCTATCTATCTATCTATCTATCTATCTATCTATCTATCTATCTATCTATCTATCTATCTATCTATCTATCTATCTATCTATCTATCTATCTATCTATCTATCTATCTATCTATCTATCTATCTATCTATCTATCTATCTATCTATCTATCTATCTATCTATCTATCTATCTATCTATCTATCTATCTATCTATCTATCTATCTATCTATCTATCTATCTATCTATCTATCTATCTATCTATCTATCTATCTATCTATCTATCTATCTATCTATCTATCTATCTATCTATCTATCTATCTATCTATCTATCTATCTATCTATCTATCTATCTATCTATCTATCTATCTATCTATCTATCTATCTATCTATCTATCTATCTATCTATCTATCTATCTATCTATCTATCTATCTATCTATCTATCTATCTATCTATCTATCTATCTATCTATCTATCTATCTATCTATCTATCTATCTATCTATCTATCTATCTATCTATCTATCTATCTATCTATCTATCTATCTATCTATCTATCTATCTATCTATCTATCTATCTATCTATCTATCTATCTATCTATCTATCTATCTATCTATCTATCTATCTATCTATCTATCTATCTATCTATCTATCTATCTATCTATCTATCTATCTATCTATCTATCTATCTATCTATCTATCTATCTATCTATCTATCTATCTATCTATCTATCTATCTATCTATCTATCTATCTATCTATCTATCTATCTATCTATCTATCTATCTATCTATCTATCTATCTATCTATCTATCTATCTATCTATCTATCTATCTATCTATCTATCTATCTATCTATCTATCTATCTATCTATCTATCTATCTATCTATCTATCTATCTATCTATCTATCTATCTATCTATCTATCTATCTATCTATCTATCTATCTATCTATCTATCTATCTATCTATCTATCTATCTATCTATCTATCTATCTATCTATCTATCTATCTATCTATCTATCTATCTATCTATCTATCTATCTATCTATCTATCTATCTATCTATCTATCTATCTATCTACCTATCTATCTATCTATCGGATAGAATCGAATATATTCGTGTAATAGAAATATCTGAACTAATATGACACTTAATTTCACATAACTTTTCAAAATAGCGAAGAAAAGCTTTACACAGAGCAGGAAGTAGTATTACACTCGTGTGCGAAAACCAAAGCCTACTCTAGAGCCCGAGGTGTTGTCTAAACGGTAACAGACTGTTCTATTGTTCTATTTTATTTTTTTTTAATTTTGGATAGTAATTATTGATTCTCAAGTCAGTTGAAACCTAGGAAATACAGGTGTGACTAAATTTAATTTCAGAGTTCTTGTCATATTTGAGTGGTTTGATAAGATCTTTAATTTATGAAATCTACCATACCATTCAGTGTAATAATTTACATGTTGTACACTTCATATCCATTCACCTTGTGCCTTTCGTGGGGTGAAAGCTAAATAATGCTTAACAGATTTTTGTTTGATTACAACTGCGGTGTTCCCTTTTTAAAATCCGCTAACTTTTATTTAATTCAGTGAGAACAAGGACGGGCTGAAAATCAGCGCCGTGATGATGCATGCACTCACAGCACCTAGCTGAGCTCTATCCTTTTTATCACAATTATTGTCACTATTTTTCCATAGTATTCATGTGTTCTCTAATCTGTGTGTGATAAATAAACATTTTTCAATTTCAATTTCAATTCTGAATTTAGAAATATTGGAACTAATATGACACTTAATTAAATAAACTTAATAAGAAAAGTTTTATTCGGAGCAGGAAGTAGATTAAAGTAGATTACATACCTGTGCTTTCGGCGAAAACCGAAGCCGGAGTTGAGTGAAGGTGCAACTGGACGCTGTGTAAATCATCTCATTACGTAAATGCAAAGGCTAAAGGCTTACCCGGTATAGTCTGTTAGCTTTTAGAATATACCTCGGCTACTATCGGATAGAACCGGATATATTCGTGTTATTCATGTATATCGGAACTAATATGACACTTAATTAAATAAACTTAATAAGAAAAGTTTTATACAGAGCAAGAAGTAGTATTCATACAGTAGTAGTATACTAGAAGCACACTCGTGTGCTTTCGGCGAAAACCGAAGCCTGCTCTAGAGCCCGAGGTATATTCTAAAAGCTAAGAGACTGTACTATTGATCGGAACTAATCGGACACTGAATTTCACATAGTATTAATACTATTCTTATATTTAATGCACTAACCCGTGCTAAGGACAATTTAAAAAAAATTAAATTCTGAACTGTACGTAATACAGAGAATAGTGTAAAGAGGTTCGAAATTTCACTGATGCCGGTGAGTCGCCCATTAGCTCAGTTGGAAAGAGCCCTGGCACGGATAGCCAGAGGTCGCGGGTTTGAATACCGGCATGGGTGGAATTTTTAGCCTCTAAATAGGTTTTCACGTAACTTTTCAAAACTTTTATACAGATCAGGAAGTAGTATTACACTCGTGTGCTTTCGGCGAAAACCGAAGCCTACTCTAGAGCCCGAGGTATATTCTAGAAGCTAACAGACTGTAGATATGCTTTATTGTACACAGACATTAGAGTAACGGAAATAATATAAAAATATAAAACGATCTCACTAAAAAGCTCACAATATTTTTTTTGCAAGTTCCCCATCGGCCAGTCTAGAATCCTTATCACCGTCGCGTGCGCATAATGTCCTACTTGCAATGGTTACATATTTATGTCACGTTTTTCATCTACTAATGTCGCATTGGTCGTCAATCACTACGCTTTAGTTGAAGTTTATTTCTAAACTAAAGATAAAATAAAATAATAGATAATATCAGTTTTGACGTGGAAAAATACGGCGTAGGTATCTGACACCAAAAGTGTATTTAGAACAACTAAGTATTTATAAGTATCTGCCTGAGCAAACGTTGTTTTGCCAAACTAATTAGCTTACGACTTATTCTCAGACCTAACAAATTTATTTATTTATTTAATTCGGAGATAAAACAGAAACATGCCACTTATTCTAAGCTATAATATCGATATCAACCCTTGTATGTCCCCACAGCTGCGGCACGGGTCTCTTCCTGCATCGCAGGAAGGTTAGGCCATACTCCACCGCGGGGGCCAAGTCCGGGTTGGTGGAGGATTCTAAAACAGTGGCGGGCCATACTGTCAGAGGTTAACAAGCCGCCCATAAAGCGTCTGACATAGCTTAACGAATGTCATTATATGACAGCCAGCACCAACTTAGCATTTCTTGCGAAGCATGGTAGCGCTAGGAAAAAAATCCACTAGCGGTAGTCACGGGACGGTCACCCATCCAGTACCTGACCGCGCCTATTGTTGCTTAACCAAGCGATTGATTCAATATAAAATTCTTGTGTCACAGTGTTTGTTATCAAACTCATCCGAAATGGTATCACTGGTTTTTAATAGTTTTTGTTTATATTTGTATATTATACTCTTTTTAATGCACTAACCCGTGTTAAGGACAATTTTAAACCCATGCCGGGACTCGAACCCGCAACCTCTGGCTAGTGCTTCCGTGCTTCGCAAGGCAGGTTAAGGCCCGCCAATGTCTTACAATCCTCCACCAACCCGGACTTGGCCCCCGTGGTGGAGCATGGCCTAACCTTCCTGCGATGCGGAAGAGACCCGTGCCCCAGCAGTGGGGACATACAAGGGTTGATAACGATAACGATTTTTTATGTAGCCTACTACAGGGCGCAGGTCTTCTCTCAGAGAGCGAGAGTATTGGGCTTAATTACTAAGCGTGCCCACCGCGGATTGGACTTTCAAGGGCTGAGGTATTTGAATATCCCAGATACTCAGGTTTCCCCTCGATGTTTTCTTTCACTTTTCTTATTGCTATCATAGCTTAACAAATGTTCGATGAGGGATGATAATAGGGTATTTCAATACCTCAGAGACTCGGGTTTCCACGCGGTGTTTTCCTTCACTTTATACTTTATTGCACACGAAACATTAAAAAGGACATTACATAAGAAATAACATGCACGAAGGCGAGCTTATCTCTGTAAGAGATTTCTTCCAGCAAACCTTTGAGAGTTGGAGCAGCACTTTTCTTACTGCTACCATAACTTACTTCACAAATGGACTTAAATTTGAAAACGAAGACTTCTAAATTAAGTCTTAATTTTCCCATGGGAATATTATTGCGTTAAGGTTCAATTTGATTTGTGGCAGATTTGTAGGAAGGAAACGCGTGCTTGTTATTCAAAATTTCATTTGCAACTGACTGGCCTGCCTATCAATACAAACGTATAGACAGCTATAGGTAGGTCGATGAATCTAGTTTTAAGCGTGCGAAAAATATATTTTCCCGGAGTAAAACGTAGCCTATGAGTTAATCCGGGGTGCCAGCTAACTCCATACCAAATTTTATTAAAATTGCTCCAGCTGTCTAAGCGGCTAGCGTCTAAACGCGGAGAAGTAACAAACATACACACGCACTCACAAACTTTTGCCTTTATAATAATATTAATAGTTATTAGTCTGATGTGATTAAGTTGATATATTTTGACTCGTGTCGAAATCGTGTCACACAAAACGTGCTCCCGACTAAGTTTTTTGCGTTATTTATAAGTTTTTAAGGCAAACATTGTGCCGTTAAACTGCTGGAAGTTGTTCTGAGCTCGATAACGATGACCTGGTAGTGACCTATCTTTGCTGACTTATTTACAATGTTGGTACAGTCGGCGAGTCTCGCCGTTACACCGACTCGTTCGATTATCACCCCTATTTTGCGTGCGATAAGAGCTTACCAGGCCTCTTTGCGCCGTCACCAACTGTAGCTATTTGATATTGGAGTGATGTTTACGAGGAAAAGTAATCACAAGCGTGGGTGAAGACCAGGGCCTCGATTCTGTTAGTGCATTGTAATACACTGACAGATACATGGCAGGGTCACGTGGGTTTGTTATCATTGACGCCTCGTAGTCCCGGATGCCTGAGTGATAATACTATTTTTATTTTTAATGCACTAACCCGTGCTAAGGACAATTTTAAAAACCTATTTATAGACTAAAAAATCCACCCATGCCGGGATTCGAACCCGCGACCTCTGCCTATCCGTGCCAGCGCTCTATCCAACTGAGCTAATGGGCGACTCACCGGCATCAGTGAAATTTCGAACCTCTTTACACTATTCTCTGTATTACGTACAGGCAGCGACATCTGGCTGAAGTCGATTGCATCACTTACAGCCCCGACTACCTACTTTGCAGTTAGGTTTTTACATCGGAATGATATCGCTGTACCCACATGATTATAGGTACTATTTTTATTTTTAACTAGCTGAACCAGCGAACTTCGTACCGCCTAACAGTCGATTTTTTAATAATTTTTTTCTCCCTACGAACCATCCTCGTACTTCAAGGAATATCCTAAAAAAAGAATTAGCGAAATCGGTTCAGCTGATCTCGAGATTTGCGCTTACCAACACATTCAGCGATTCATTTTTAGGGTTCCGTACCTCAAAAGGAAAAAACGGAACCCTTATAGGATCACTTTGTTGTCCGTCTGTCCGTCCGTCCGTCTGTCAAGACCCTTTTTCTCAGGAACGCGTGGAGGTATGAAGCTGAAATTTATATCAATTACTCAGGTCTACTGTCCCTTGAAGCTGTGAAAAAATCAAACTTCTAAGCCAACGCAATCAAAAGATACAGCCGTTTATGCCGCAAATTTTCGACACTTGCAAGGGAATCAAAACCTACAGGGTGCTTCCCGTGAACTCAGAATCTTGAAATTTGGTACGAAGCAACGTCTTATAGCATAGATAAAGGAAAAATTACGAAAACCATAAATTTTTAGTTACATCACATAATATATATTTTTTTAATAATTTTAAACTTACAACCCATTTCCTCATAAACGCGTAGAGGTATTAAATTGAAATTCATACCAAATACTCAGGTCTATAATACAGGTTTGTACGGAACCCTCGGTGCGCGAGTCTGACTCGCACTTGGCCGGTTTTTTATATTATAGATGCACTAACCCGTGCTAAGGACAATGTTAAAAACCTTTTTAGAGGCTTAAAATTCCACACATTCATTTTTAGCCTCTAAATAGGCCTTTATAATAATAAATTAGTGTCATGTGATAGCTAACTTGTTGAGGTACCTGAAAAAATGTAAACAATCTTGATAGTTATGTCTTTTTATCGATACGCAATACTTTTTAACTTGAAATCTTTACACTTTACCAATTCAATCTGAAATTTAATGTAATTTCATGAAATTCAAGTCATCATCATCATCAACCCATTATGTCCCCACCGAGGGGCGCGGGTCTCTTCCCTGAGGAAGGTATTGGCCATATTTTGAAACGAAACTAAAACTTTCGTAAGCACAACACATTGTAGACTTTTAGTCCGAGTGTGAGACGAGCAACCGACGACGCGAGCTCCGTCTCTGCTCACCATGATTAAGCTCTGCGAATCGGAGCGAAACCCGGTCGGACTTTTCCGATATAATAACCCCCGTAAGTAGATCCTAAAAGTCTACAATGTACTGGCCATACTCCACCACGGGGGCCAAGTCCGAATTGGCGGAGGCTTGCGAGACTAGTGGCTGGTCTTACAGTCAGAAGTTTTCAAGCCGCCCTAAGGCCTCTGACTTGACTTAACGACTCCATCTATGGACGGCAGCCGGCCAACTGCTTAACGTGCCTTGCGAAGCACGGAACCGCTCGGAACAATGCCACTAGCGTTAGTCAAAGACGGTCACCCATCCATGCACCGAACTCGCCCTGTTCTTATACTTTATTGCACACGAAACATTAAGTAGGACATCAGATTAGAAATGACATGTACAAAGGCGAGCTTATCTCTATAATAGATTTCTTCCGGCAAACCTTGGAGAATCGGAGCAGCAGTAAAAAACGGGTCTATATACGTGTACAAAATACAATCTATTTATTCTTACTTGTCCAATTTAGTAATAATAATAATAATATTCATGGACATATTACACAGATCTCGTTAGCCCTATACTAAGTACAACTAAATGACTTGTGTTATAGGTGCTAACTCGACGATATATTTAATACAATAAATACATAAATAACATCAAAGACCCAAGACAAACTAGAAAAGTTCGTTTCCTAGTTTGACCCGGCCGGGGATCGAACCGGATACCTTCGGTGGCACAGTCAGCGTGCCAAACCGCTGCGCCACCGAGGCCGTCAAACAAAGATTCAACCCTTAAACTGTGACTTTTTAGTCCAAAACTGCCATATTTCCATAAATGAAGTTACTTGGAACACTCTTTTAGATAACACGCTGCCAATTTTATACATAGTTCATGAATTTGCGAGAAAATGTCTAGTTTAGGCACCTAACCTCAATTTTAAGGTTAGAATCTTGTTTACTAAATTGGACAAGTAAGAATAAATAGACTGTAAACTACATAGACTGCAAAAACCCTTAACAATAACCTAAGCAGATATTAACAATACACTACATAGACTAAATACCCTATGATGCTTAACCTTCGCAATAATAATTATAATAAATATTCATTGACATATAGCCCTCTGGCTATCTGGCTGGCAGTCCGTGTCGCGGGTTCGAATCCCGGCATGGGTGGAATTTTTAGCCTCTAAATTTTATAGGTTTTTAAAATTGTCCTTGGCGCGGGTTAGTGCATTAAAAATACAAATAGTATTATACTATTTTTATTTTTAATGCACTAACCCGTGCTAAGGACAAATTTAAAAATCTATTTAGAAGCTAAAAATTTCACCCATGCCGGGATTCGAACCCGCAACCTCTGGCTTTCCGTGCCAGAGCACGTGCACGAGCACGTGCTCTGGCACGGAAAGCCAGAGGTTGCGGGTTCGAATCCCGGCATGGGTGAAATTTTTAGCCTCTTAATAGATTTTTAAAAATAGTATTATTATAAAGGCGTCACTTCTAAACGAATGGATCGATTTTAATAAAATTTGGTATGGAGTTAGCTGACACCCTAGATTAACACGTAGGCTACGTTTTAGTTAAGTTTATACTTTATTGTACACGAAAAACACAAAAAAAGAAAATACGTGTGCAAAGGCGAGCTTCTCTCTGTAAGAGATTTCTTCCAGCAAACCTACAGGCTACGTTTTACTGCGGGACAATATCTTATTCTCAAGGGAAAATCCATAAACCGCCGGTAACACTGCTGCTAAGCCGCGTTTTCACGGTCTTAGTGCGCTCGGTCGCTTCTGATTGGCTACTTTGGTGTTGTCAAGAAAAACCGTCCAATCTGGAGCATTAGTTTACTCTGATGGCGTCGTAAACGGCGACTAAGGGACACAAACAGGGGGGGGCAGCAGCGCCCTCTGCAGTACAATTCCACCAAACTGCGATCTCCAACCCGCATGCCCAGCGTGGGGATTATGGGCATTACCCCCCAATGATGGCACAACCTTGCGCTGTGGCGCTCATTTGGGGAGGGCTATGTCCAGCAGTGGACTAATATAGCCTGAAGAAGAAGATGGCGTACTAGGTCCGAGCGTACTAAGACCGTGTAAACCTGGCCTTAAACACGTAAGGTTGTCTATCGGAAAGTCTTGTAAAATCAGATAAAAAGCGTGACTGAAAAGAAAGACTGAACGTTGCTCAAAATCAGAGAGGGTAGGTTGATATTTTTTTGTGTGCTAACTCAAGTGTCGTCAGTCCGCTCGCCGTCATAACCAAATACAGGTGTAGTGTATATTCTGTGAAGTTCGGGGCAATTTCTAAGAATTTCGTTAAGTAAATGCTCAACTGTAGTGCTGTCTCATCAAATTTCTCAGCAAAGAGCGTGACGGAACACTACTTAAGTATTTTACTGTAAAATTCTTAATTCAGAGACCGGCCTATGGCCTGTGGGGGAGTTTCTGAATTGAAAATTTCGCTAAATAAATACTTAACTGTATCTTGTGATTACTTAGTGCGAATCAATTTAAATACTATGAACTATTTCAATACGTGCATAATTGTGGATAAGATAATACATATCAGTTGGTGAAGTTCGATTATTCGCAGGCTTTGGTAAGCTTTATTAATCCTTTTTTTAATTTTTTAGCCTATATTATAAGCGTCCCGCTGCAAGAGCGGTGGTAGCGAAGGGGTTGAATGCAGGCTTGGCAATCGGGAGGTCTTGGGTTCAAATTCCGTGTACCGATGACGAAGGGTCGGTTTCTGAATTGAGAAATACGAAGCGCTCGTAGTCTAGTGGTAAAGAGTGATAGGAATTAATCACTTCAGTTAATCAACAGCGCGGTCAGGTGCAGGATGGGTGACCATCCCGTGACTACCGCTAGGGGCATTTTTCCGAGCGCTTCCGTGCTTCGCGAGGTACGTTAAGCCATCGGTGCCGGCTGTCATGTAATGGCCGTCGCTAAGCCATGGCAAATATTTATTTAATCTAGCTTAGCAATAATAAAAGCTATAGGAATTTTCATTACGAAAAATCTCCAAACCAGTTGGTGGGTACGTTATTATTCGTGTCTCATAATGCCCACACCGAGTGGAATTATGCAAAAAATATATATACAGGGTTATTTAAAACACGCGCAATTACCCGTAACTTCCACACAACGCAACCGCTTGACCGTCTCAAACTGATAGGTACCCTGTACTATAGTAACCAGGGACTTCAAACATGAAACTACACCTAGAATGAGGACACTTTTAAAAACCTATTTAGAGGCTTAAAATTCCACCCTTGCAGGGATTCGAACCCGCGACCTCTGGCTATCCGTGCCAGCGCTCTTTCCAACTGAGCTCATGGGCGACTCACCGGCATCAGTGAAATTTCGAACCTCTTTACAATATTCTCTGTATTACGTACAGGCAGCGACATCTGGCTGAAATGATTTGCATCACTTGCAGCCCCGAGTACCTACTTTCCAGTCAGGTTTTACATCGGAATGATATCGCTGTTCCTACATAAATATATTCTTTTCAATGGACTAACCCGTGCTAAGGACAATATTAAAAGCCTATTTAGAGGCTAAAAATTCCACCCATGCCGGGATTCGTTGAGTTGGAAAGAGCGCTGAGCCAGAGGTCGCGGGTTGGAATCCCGGCATGGGTGGAATGTTTAGCCTCTAAATAGGTTTTTAAAATTGTCCTTAGCACGGGTTAGTGCATTAAAAATAATGTAATCATGAGGACACTTGTACATTTGAACGGCGGCCCCCAGTGGGCATCGGACCCACGTCCTCTTGGAACCCAAGTGCCTTAACGGCTAGATTAACGAGGCAGTCAAAAACTCCAATTAGAATTCATGTCTTACATTAAATTTGTATCAAAATATTAGTTTCATGTATTACTTATGCCAGCGAAAACTTTAAGCATCGAATTTAACTAATAAATTTCTTTATCGGTTTATAATTAACATGACAATCTTTAATGAATTTATGCTTCTTTGGAAGTTTAGGGCAGGTAAGTTTATAACGTTGCAAACCTCTTTAAATTTTTTTTTTATATCGATTAATTTTTGTATATCATTTTCATAATTTAAAATTACGTCACCTGTTTTTGAGATTTCCTTCATTTTTAGCATTGCTACTTCACATTTCGACTGGACGACCATATAAATCGTCCTTTACCTACTTATATTGTTTTTTACCGGGTTTCCTGTTTATATTATAAATAAAATACATTTATATCACTTTCTATTTATGTTTATCATTATTTGTATGAATCTTCTCGAATGGAGACCACGACTCGGCAAGCGTAGTGTAGGATGCCCTCCAGCCAGATGGACCGACGACCTGAAAAAGGTGGCTGGTGGTGACTGGATGGCGAAAACGGGAGATCGGGTCTTGTGGCGCACCCTGGGGGAGGCTTATGTCCAGCAGTGGACTGCAATAGGCTGAAATGAATGAATGAATGAATTATTTGTATGTATCTATTTAGGGTTAGTAATAATAATATTAACAAAAACATTTACATACAAGCACAAGTTAGTATAATTGTTTTCTTAATTAAGCATGTTTTTTTCGAATGTATCTAAAATATTTTGTTTCATTTGTTCAGCTACTGCCTTCTCCAATATATTGCTCCAGTCCATCCAAAGGTTGTCTGGTAGAGATCACTTTTAGTGATAAGGCCGCCGTCTGTACTCTTACTTTAAGAAATATTTGTGTAATTTCCTTTTTTATGTACAAAAAAGTGTTCTCTATTCTATCTATCCATAATTAAAACACAGTTGAAGTCGCTCCAGTTTTATTTATAAAACGCTTTAAAACATCACAAGTTTTTAACAGAATAGACTTTTAAACAAGATAGATAGAGAAAACTTTATTGTACATAAAAATGGCAATAACGGAATGGATTTTTTTAAAACGTAGTAGGTCCTTCAACGCTGTCCAACGGTAGAGTTGTAACTGTCGACATCGAACAGACACGTATTGCGCACAAAAAATAACCCTGTATATCATGACAATCCTTTAACGACACCAAATTAGACCATTAGAATTCCGTCGCTGTTCGCTAAAACAGCTGTTAAAGGCATTTGAACACGACCAGCGTAACTTGAAATCGCAGTTCACGAAAATTTCCACACAAATGACTGAAGAAGACCGACGCGGTGCGGGTCATCTTTCATTTAAGTATGTGGCTAACAATGTGCAAGGAAACCGTTTGTGTTATGATTAAAATGCATTAGTTACAAACTTCCTTAGTAAGTCGATAGACGCAAACAAATTCTCAGAAGAGTTGGAGTCAAAGAGGGCAATCGTAATAAGGAAACGGCACTTCTCTACCTGTTATACGGTTCAAAAGTAGCCGTTTGTTAGGTCAATGACACGTAAATTACAGTGACTAGAACGCATAATGCCCGGCACGTGTCTTGACCGAAAATCCGCGGCGTCTAAAGTTCTGAAATGAAATCATCATCAACCCATTATGTCCCCACCGAGCGGCACGGGTCTCTTCCCTAAGGAAGGTATAGGCCATACTCCACCACGGGGACCAAGTCCGGATTGGTGGAGGCTTGCAAGACTTGTGGCTGGTCTTACCGTCAGAAGTTTTCAAGCCGCCCTAAGGCCTCTGACTTGGCTTAACGACTGCCATCTATCGACGGCAGCCGGCACCAACTGCTCGCGCCTTGCGCAGCCCTAACGTTTGTCACAGACGGTCATCCGTCCATGCACAGAACGCACCCTATGTTGCTTAAGCTTCGTGATCGTTTAAGATCACTCAGGCAGCCGGGGCTATGAGCGATTGAAATGAAATGAAATGAATTTATTTGAAGGTAAAGAATTTACATTCGGTTTGCTGAATGTCAATTTACAATGTAAAATGTAAGCCGCTGTCTTCGGGGAGTAGTGTAGTGGAGAAAAAGGCAGAGCTTTTTTGAACACTTTTTTATTCACACTATTTTTATTTTAAATGCACTAACCCGTGCTAAGGAACAAATTTAAAAACCTATTTAGAGGCTAAAAATTTCACCCATGCCGGGATTCGAACCCGCAACCTCTGGCTATCCGTACCAGCGCTCTACCAATTGAGCCAATGGGCGACTCACGGCATCAGTGAAATTTCGAACCTCTTTACAATATTCTCAGTATTACGTACAGGCAGCGACATCTGACTTAAGCAAATTGCATTACTTACAGCCCCGACCACCTACTTTGCAGTTAGGTTTTAACATCGGAACGATATCACTGTACCCACATGATTACACTATTTTTATTTTTAATGCACTAACCCGTGCTAAGGAACAAATTTAAAAACCTATTTAGAGGCTAAAAATTTCACCCATGCCGGGATTCGAACCCGCAACCTCTGGCTATCCGTACCAGCGCTCTACCAATTGAGCCAATGGGCGACTCATGGCATCAGTGAAATTTCGAACCTCTTTACAATATTCTCTGTAATAGGTTTTTAAACTTTTTTATTTTTTTATTTTGAAACGCAGCTGTCAAAAATGTCGAGAATATTTCCGGTTATTCTGTGTAATTTCAAAACCTTTTTCGGCAATTTTGAATTTTGTTTCTGGCGCAGTTTGTTTTGTGCCAAATAAATTTTAAACGGCTCTCATAAAAGATGATGTTAAAACGAAAAAGGGATCCATCATTCACCAATAGTGAAAACAATATTTGGTAAAGTAAAACCTTTAACGTCTTTTGGCAGCTGATATCTGACATTTGTCTGACTGTTAATCTGGTCTGAAGCTAATCGTCCAATATCGGCCGTTCAGAGACTTTAGTTTAAACTTTGGTTTACGGTGTGGGAGAAATCCAATTTATTATTTTAATCTCGATTAGGAGTCCAAAACCGGATTTAGCTTGCCGTAATTTAGATTTGGTTCTATGGAGAAAACGGCCCTTCAAGATGAAACACAGGGCTTTGTAACGTTAAATTTCCCCGTACTTGGTAGGCCATAGATAGCGAAGCAATAATAATGTCAGTCTTAAAAGTGTGAAATGATGCTAATCGAAAAGACAAAGGCGCAAATTTTTCATACTTTTATTTTGTAGTTTACGTAATTTTTATCTCCATTTTATAGTATATTTGTGTAACTGTCGTGGCCAGTATTTAACGTGCTCAGTGGGTAGAACAATGGACTCGCAAGCGCGAGACCCAGGTTCGATTCCCAGTCCGGGCATGTACCTACCTATGACTTTGTTTAATTTCAAAGTTACGTACATTTGCGAATTTGTAGTCGCGACACCACAAGCTAACGGTGTAAGAAACATTGTGAGGAAACCCGCCCTTGGTATCAACCCTGGTATGACCCCAATGCTGGGGCACGGGTCTCTTCCTGCATCGCAGGAAGGTTAGGCCGTACTCCACCACGGGGGCCAAGTCCGGGTTGGTGGAGGATTGTAAGGCAGTGGCGGGCCTTACTGTCAGAAGTTATCAAGCCGCCCATAAGGCCTTTGACATGGCTTAACGACTGCCATTACATGACAGCCGGCACCAACGGCGTAACACTTAATAGCGCTTCAAGTTTCCATCGACTGGCTTCTGGCAAGTTTACTAAGTAGTAACATGTGCTTGTTTTTTTGTTCCAGGTTCACTAAGGGAGTGTCGCCAATCGCAAAAACAATAACAATAACAATTAACAAGACGATTGTTGCAAGTTGTATGACTTAAACAAATTGGTGTATGTGTCGATAAAAAGTTAACGTACTGTTAACACACAGCTACACCAAGTACCTACCTACAAAATTTTGAGAGATAAATTCATAATATTTTTATATATTTTTTTAAATAAAAGTGTTATTTTTTGTGTTCGTAATTCAAATTTTTTTTTTTATAAAAATATAAGTGTTAATTTTTTTTTATTTGGTGTTCGGTAAAAAAATACGTAGTTAGTTCTATAAATAAGTTTTAACAATTTAATGTTGCTTATATCGTATAAAAGTGAATATTTTAAGCCAATTTTATAACATTACATTCTTTTTTATTATTTTTTAAACATAATTTGCTTGAAATAATAAAAAAAAATATTTTAAGTACTCTACTGCTAAGAAAGTGGCGACGTCAATAAGATAAAAATAAAATAAGTGTTATAATAAATATTCATCAAGAGGCAAAGAAAATCAACAAAATGCAGTCGTTCAACCGTAAGTACCTACCTTTAACATTTTTATCTATAATATAAAAATTAATCGCTGAATGTGTTGGTAAGCGCAAATCTCGAGAGCAGCTGAACCGATTTGGCAAATTCTTTTTTTAGAATATTCCTTGAAGTACGAGGATGGTTCTTACGGAGAGAAAAATTTAAAAAAAAAAATGAATCGACCGTTAGGCGGTACGAAGTTTGCTGGGTCGGCTAGTTTATTATAAGCTTTTGCCCGCGACTTCGTCCGCGTGGACTTTTTTTGCAACCCCCTTACCTCTCTTAAGGGTTAAATTTAGAAAAACGGCGAAACACGCGTTCAATCAATTGTAATGAAGAGTATTTATTTTAAGTTTTAAGAAAATTAAAAAACATTCTTTATACCTCCAATAAAAATTTTGGCAACCCTTTTCGCTCCATATTATACATACATACATACATACATGTATACATACATACATACATACATACATACATACATACATACATACATACATACATACATACATACATACATACATACATACATACATACATACATACATACATACATACATACATACATACATACATACATACATACATACATACATACATACATACATACATACATACATAACCTCACGCCTGTATCCCAGAGGGGTAGGCAGAGACCAGGGACTGCCACTTGCCACGATCCCGACAGATCACCTTCGCTTCATCAACGTTCATAAGTCGTTGCATGCACGCACGCCGGTTCCGGGTACTTTTTATCTTTCCCTTTGCTAATAAATCCCCTATTTGGTCGATGTAAGTCCGTCTGGGACGTCTATTAATAAGTATATTCTAATGTTCAATTAAGTGTGAAACTCCTTTCAGGAGTACCTACCTATACAACGTTATTATTCTAAAATCTAAAACTCATAAATTCAACTGGTTTTAATTCCAGACATCTGTGCCTTTTAAATAATCTTTAATGTTATAATAACCCTTTTGGCACAAAGTGTACATTACACATTTTTTTTAATTAGAAAAATTTGTCATTGCTACAGTCCGGGCTTCGAACCCACGAAATATCGAATGTCAGGCTAGCGTCCTACCTTACTACCACCGGTTAGTGCATTAAAAATAATATAATCATGTGAGTACAGCGATATCATTCCGATATAAAACCTAACTGCTAAGTAGGTACTCGGGGCTGCAAGTGATGCAAATTACTTCAGCCAGATCTCGCTGCCTGTACGTAGTACCTACAGAGAATATTGTAAAGAGGTTCGAAATTTCACTGATGCCGGTGAGTCACCCATTAGCTCAGTTGGAAAGAGCGCTGGCACGGATAGCCAGAGATCGCGGGTTCGAATCCCGGCATGGGTGGAATTTTTAGCCTCTAAATGGTCCTCTAAATGGTTTTTAAAATTGTCCTTAGCACGGTTTAGTGCATTAAAATAATATACTCACTGGTTATTCCAAAACCACGCAATATCTGTATAAATGCGTTTGTCACCTTTTCATGTTAATAATTTCAGCAAATACCAATAGAACATAGTAATGATGCAGAATCATTGTGACTCAAAGCCTATCTAACTCTGAACGACGTCACAAAATGAAATACGCAATATTGGACCTTATTAACTACACGCTAAGTGTGTTACCGAAGTTACCGGTTGAGTTTTTCCGCATCTTACGTTACGTGCGCGGGAGTGAAGTGACGAAGGCTGTGACGTCAAGGAGGCTTGTTGGTTGAGTAGAGATCGGATTGTGGTCGACAGAATTTGAATATCGATATCGTACGATAACAGGAAACTTTGGTGGATAGAATTTGAAGGTCAATATTGTTAGTTTACTGCGATTATTGTTGTTGTATATTGTACAAAAAACAACATTTTTTTAAAAACTGTGCTAAGGTAGACATTTTTTTCTCTTTTTTTCGTAAATATTTATACAATACAATTAAATTATAACAAGAAAGATGTGCCCCCAAAACATGTATTTTTTCGTATAAAATATAATTAAGGTAATAAAAAAGTTTAACATTAAATCCGTTTTAGCTTGAATATGTTTCTTTTGATTTCATATTTGTTCAAAAAGGGAAAAAAAGCTTTTTTAGCGTCAGTGGCAAGTGGCACAAATTTGACTATCACTCTTGAGTATGCGTGATTTTATTCTGATTTTATACTACATGTAGTTTTATTGTTTCTGGTGTCTGGATACGGCAAAAACTGGCATTTCACTTGGCTATTCGTTTTATGTATTCGCAGAAAATATGCCAATGGATAGTTAATGTCTTATAACATAACATTTACATACAAGCATATACATTGCTTCTGGCCCCACACTAGGATACCCTGTGTCGTGGGAACCAGAAACAAAGACATCACAAACATGTAAACATCCAAGACCTGGGCTTCTTTCCCCAGGGATTCGAACCCGGGACCTCTAGCATGGTAGGCAGACCATATATTATTACAATTATTTAATGACGACAATAATTTCAACAGAATGCCAGTTCCTCGTTTGCATTAGCGATCTCGAAAAACAAGATAGCCAAATCGGTGCCAACCTCCGATAGAAGACGGCAGATGAAGAAGAAGTGTGGTTGTTGGTATTTTTTTATCAAACTTTTTTTATTTCGTTTGAGCTATTGTATGGAATCAGGCGTTACTTTGCGGAAATCCATAAGAGCATTAAAATGTGAAAATGACTTTGCTAAATTCCGCCAAAAATCCCACGAGCAGCATGCGGTTCGTTAATGCACCGCCCTCCCTCCCACTTTTTCAAGCAGAAGCAAGACACGAGCACACCACACCGACAACAATACTTGTGTGAGAAAATGCACATTTTAAGTGTGCTGATTACCTTACCCCATCACTAGCCGTTTAGACTTCATTATGCGCAGTCATCTGGCCAATCACATAATTGAAGACGCAAAATCCATTTCCTAGGTCGAATAAAAATAACCTGTAATGCCTTACAAACTCCATGGAATATAACTAGATTGTAGACTTATTTATAGACACAAAGAACTTGATATCAACTTTATGTATATCCCCACTGCTGGGGCACGGGTCTCTTCCTGCATCGCAGGAAGGTATACTCTGCTACGGAGGCCAAGTCCGGGTTGTGGAGAATTGTAAGACAGTGGCGGGCCTTACCGTCAGAAGTTATCAAGCCGCCCATAAGGTTCCTTGGTTCGTGTAAGGTGGCGTTAAGGTGACTTAACGACTGCCATTACATGACAGCCAGCATCACCGGCTGAACGTGCCTTGCCAAGCACGGGTGCGCCCGGAAAAATGCCACTAGCGATGGTCATCCATGCAGCACCTGACTGCTACTCAATTATCAATTTATCTCTACATTTAATACCCTATTGTTTTAGGCAATAGTTTATTCCATAAATAAAAAAGCACATAAACAGAGAAATAGTTATATTATTTTTAATGCATTAACCCGTGATAAGAACAAATTTAAAAACCCACTTAAAGGCCTGTACGTAATACAGAGAATATTGTAAAGAGGTTTGAAATTTCATTGATGCCGGTGAGTCACCCACTGGCTCAGTTAGAAAGAACGCTGGCACGGATAGCCAGAGGTCGCGGCATCCCGGCATGGGTGGAATTTTTAGCCTCTAGTGGGGTTTTAAACAGAGAAATAATTTGAGCCAATATGACCTTTGAATTTGATGTGGGTTTAGTAAAAATATCATTTGATGCTGGTGCCAAGTTTTTTTACGGTATTATTTTTTTACAAAATAGAAACTTTCACATCTTGTTAATGTATAAAACAGAGTCAAGTCTGACATATCTCGACATATGACATAAATTAAAACTTTCGTAAGCACAACACATTGTAGACTTTTAGTCCGGATCTAATTACGGGTGTTGTTACATCGGATAATTTCCAAACTTTTCCGATATAACAACACCCGTAAGTAGATCCGGACTAAAAGTCTACATGATCTTAAATAATTATCTAAAAATGTCACGGGATAGAAAAACAAATAGAAAAAAAATTGTGGGATAGCGGACGTTATCAACCCTTATATGTCTGGGGCACGGGTCTCTTCCTGCATCGCAGGAAGGTTAGGCCAAACTCCACCACGGGGGCCAAGTCCGGGTTGGTGGAGGATTGTGAGACAGTGGCGGGCCTCACTGTCAGAAGTTATCAAGCCGCCCATAAGGCCTCTGACATGGCTTAACGACTGCCATTATATAACAGCCGGCACCAACGGCTTAACGTGCCTTGCGAAGCACGGAAGCGCTCGGAAAAATGCCACTAGCGGTAGTCACGGGACGCTCACCCATCCCGTACCTGACTGCGCCTGTTGTTTCTTAACCAAGTGATTGATTCCAATCACTCGGTTCGCCTAGGCCACGAGCGCCACGGGATAGCGGACGAAGACCTACTAATAATATAAACGCGAAAGTTTGTTAGTATGGATGGATGGATGTTTGTTACTCTTCCACGTAAAAACTACTGAATGGATTGTAATGAAATTTTCCAATAATATTATAGCGTATACATCAGAATAACACATAGGCGATTTATAAATATATTGTGACAATTTATAAATATATTGTGTGAATTGACCTAAACATGACGATAAGAGTAGGAAAAAATCTACCCGATATTTCTGCGCAGACGAAGTCGCGACCAAAGCTAAAATAATTTTAGAATATAATGTAGGATTATTGTGCTGCAGTCACGTGGACGGACATTACTTAAATAGGGAAGGCTGTTGTGGTCGGTTAAGCTCTAAAAGGGTGACGTTTATTACTTGGCGCGTTATTCCCAGCCACTAAAATTACTGCACCGCCAAGGCTCACCAACAACTTTATATGGAAAATGATATCGGTCGCGGATCACGAGAAATTATTAGTCATCGTAGGTGCTTTATATTTGCGCGGGTGTGGATTGCCTTCGTGGAGGATTCTGATTATTTGTCACTGGCTGTCCGGACGAACTTCGTACCGCCGCAGATTCAGTTTATAGTCTGTCACCATGGTAACGCTATACATAAATGGATGTATGTGTGTGTATGTTTGTATGTATGTATGTATGCATGTATTTATGTATGAGAGAGAGAGAGAGAAATAATTTATTCAACAAAGTCACAATACACAAACAAAACATTAACGGATTACACAACGTTATCAACCCTTGTATGTCCCCACTGTTGGGGCACGGGTCTCTTCCTGCACCGCAGGAAGGTTAGGCCATACTCCACCACGGGGGCCATGTCCGGGTTGGTAGAGGATTGTAAGACAGTGGCGGGCCTTACTGTCAGAAGTTATCAAGCGGCCCATAAGGCCTCTGACATGGCTTAGCGACTGCCATTATATGACAGCCGGCACCAACGGCTTAACGTGCCTTGCGAAGCACGGAAGCGCTCCCGATCCCGTACCTGACCGCGCCTGTTGTTGCTTAACCAAGTGATTGATTCCAATCACTCGGTTCACCTAGGCCACGAGCGCTCCGAAATGTGCATAACATAGAAAACAAATTCTTAGAAAACATCGTTAGAAAACCCGAGTGTCAGAGGTGTTCAAATAGTACCTCAGCGCTTGAATTTGCCAATCCGCGGTGGGCACGCGTGGTAATTAAACCCACAGTCTCTCTCTAAGAGAAAGCCTGTGCCCCGCAGTGGGACGGTCACAGGCTACATTTAAAACATAACAAAGACCCGTGCCCCAGCAGTGGGGACATACAAGATTAACCCTTGTATGTCCTCACTGCTGGGGCACGGGTCGAAAGCAGCAATTGAACGACTAAAAATGAATTTGCACCAAATTTTACATCACGTTTATAAACACGTTCGCATCAGAAATAATGACCGTCTAAATATAATACACTGGCTACGTGTAAAGGTTAAATTCTTCTTATTCTGTGCTAAATTTGGATAACCTGTTGGGATTTCGGCGCGGTAAATGAATTACAGCAAAGATCCTGTCCACAGTATAAAACCGGCAAGTGCAAGTCAGACTCGCGCTTCGAGGGTTCCGTACAAATTTGTACATAGCCACACAGCCACAGAAGCGCTCGTCGCCTGGTCAAATCGAGTAATTGAAATAAATAAAGAAGAAAAAAAGGGAAACCTCTATTTAGGTATAATAGAACAGAACAGAATAGATAAGAATAGACAAGGTTTATTCCAAAGACAAGACACACATAACACAACTACAAAAGTATAGTAAAAGCATGGTGCTCACAGTAAAAGTACGTTTTGTGAGTTTTAAGTGGGTATGACGATGTGTGTCATGGCTTTAAAAAAGGAGTCTGGACTCAGCATGTGTTAAGGCTAAGACCCGTAACGCTGGTGTTGCGCCAGACCCTAAGTGAGATCACGAGCATCATTAATAATAGCAAAATTGTGTAACATTCAGAAGGATTAATGAACGATGATAAATCCTTTATTTATATATATATGTATATATATATATATATATATATATATATATATATATATATATATATATATATATATATATATATATATATATATATATATATTTGTTGTATTTGTATTTGTTGTAATTTCTATTTAAATATTATATATATATATATATAATATTTAAATAGAAATTACAACAAATACAAAATAAATCTAAAAGTTCACATTCTGTACTTCTCTACTATATTTTGCTATAATGAATTCGTACATAACATAAGCAGCTCACACACCACTTCTCTCAGAGAGATTTTATATTCTATTTTATTTTATTATTTAACGCCACATAGAAATACCAAATTTATATTAATAGATTGGAATCAATCACTTGAGTTAAGCAACCACAGGCGCAGTCAGGTGCTGGATGGGTGACCGTCCCGTGACTACCGCTAGTGGCATTTTTCCGAGCGCTTCCGTTCTTCACAAGGCACGTTAAGCTGCTGGTGCCGGCTGTCATGCAATGACAGTCGTGAAGTCATGTCAGAGGCCTAATGGGCGGCTTGATAACTTTTCAGAACAGTAAGGTCCGCCACTGTCTTACAATTATCCATCCACCAACCCGGACTTGGCCCCCGTGGTAAATACTTAAATTTGATTCCCGATCTCCAGTGGATTATTAAGTTGAAGTGGCAGTAGGCGGGGCACTTAGCGCACAGAACTGATGGCCGAAAATTCTCGAAAACAGACTAAGTATATGTACATAGAGTTAATATTTCATATATTATATCAACAAGTATATTATATCAACGTTTATTTGTTTCTATATGAATATGCACAGCTATGTATTATTAACTGACACGATTCGCTAAGTCGGCCTAATTATAAAGCAATATTTTATTATAGTATTTTCTAAGGTTAACACGAGTACTAGACATAATTAAAACTGTTTTTATACGGATTTCACTCGTTTATTCTATTTTTACAATTTTCCGACGTTTCGGCACTTTTACAGGTCATCCGAGACCACGGCACCTGTAAAAGTGCCGAAACGTCGGAAAATTGTAAAATATATAATAAACGAGTGAAATCCGTATAAAAACAGTTTTAAGTATATTTTATTATGTTTATACACATCTATTATTATGTTGTATTTATTATATTGTAAAATAAAACTAAAAGACAAGATAAACCATAAAAAGATAAGGGAAAGAACTAAAATTATAGATGTATTAGAACACACGCAGAAACTAAAATGGCAGTGGGCAGGACAAATAGCTAGGATGCATGAAGATAGATGGACAAAGTGGACAACATTGTGGAAAGGACCGCCAGGAAAAAGAAGACAAGGTAGACCGTGCACTCGATGGGCAGATGATGACGAAAAGACGGCCACTACAAAAGACTGGCATAACCTTGCGCAAGATAGAGATGGTTGGAAGAGACTGGAGGAGGCCTATCCCCTTACGGGGTCCTAAAATTCCATAGATTTAAGATTTTTTTTTTTATATTTGGTGTAGGAGTTTTTAGGAAAAATAGAGGCTTTTTTATTTTATTTTATTTATTTATTACTTTGTAACAAGCCACGCCGCGCTCTGAGTGCTTAGTGCGAGTTTGACAGATCCAATCGAATAACTTTACTACCGCGTTAATCGAGCATCGAGTAGTGAATATGAGTAAGTTAACCAGTCGAACTGACAAAACGCCGTCACAGTACAACTTGCACTCGCGTTTATTCGTGTTTTGGCTGGTAAACGTGTTCACTTCTCAACGTAAACCATTACAACTCGCACTCGGCAATTTTAATTTCCATACTTGTCGCTAGGTAACGCTTCCTCGATGCCATAGAAATATGAGTTTACGTTAACGCGATCGAGTAGTTAAAAAACTCGCACTAAGCACTCTGGAGCACTTAAGGCCTTCGGCACTGACTGAAAATCAGCGCTAAGGGTTCACGCCCCAGCACTATGCTGAGTCAGTTGCCATTTGCAGCAGCAGAGATACACCGCGACAGAGTTTGTAATGTGTTTTTTTTAGTTATTTTTACTGTCAACTTTATGTCTTTGTATTTTAATTTAATTTGTGTGTTGCAATAAATATTTTTCTTTCTTTAAAAAAAGTATCGGCAAACACAGCGTAACGTAGACAGACAGCCACAAAAAAAGACAGAAGACCTCATCCAAGTGGAAGGAAGACGCTGGATGCAACCGGTCTTTCTGGAAATCCATGGAGGTGGCCTATTTTCAAGCTCAAGTTCAAGTTCGTTTTTCAGCAGTGGACTTTACGGATGAGTCGCTATGAAATCTTGTATGTCCCCACTGCTAGGGCACGGGTTTCTTCCTGCATCACAGGAAGGTTAGGCCACACTCCACCACGTGGGCCAAGTCAGGGTTGGTGTAGTATTGTTAGACAGTGGCGGGCAGTCAAAAGTTATCAAGCCGCCCATGAAGCATCTGACATGACTTAACGACTGCCATTGAATGACAGCCGGCATAAACGGCTTAGCGTGCCTTGTGAAGCACGGAAGCGCTCGGAAAAACGCCACTAGCGGAAGTGACGGGACGATCACCAAATCCAGTACCTGACCGCGCCTGATGTTGCTTAACCCAAGTGATTGATTACAATCACTCTGTTCCACTAGGCCACGAGTACTTCTTAAAATGATATACTCATGTTTATCTGGAAGCTGTGAAAGAAATCAAACTTCTAATTTTACGTGAAAAGTTGACGTGGAGAAAACTATCCCTTTTTTGGAAGGAACCCTAAAAATTAAGTAATGCCTCTCTCTGAGGTTCTCTAAGTGAAATGCCGTATAATTTTATGATTTATATAAAGTTCTCGTTACAGCGCTGATAAAAGCATTCAGAGATTCATGGACATGTCAAAAATCGATATCACGACTGATTGCGCCGGAGTAAGTGTGTTCGATTCTTACATGCCGCCGTACATTTCCTCCTTGTATGTCCCCACTGCTGATGCACAGGTCTCTTGTGGCATCGCAGGAAGGTTAACCCATACTCCGCCAGTCCGGGTTGTTGAAGGGTTGTAAGACAGTGGCGGGTCTTACTGTCAGAAGTTATCAAGCCGCCCGTCTGACATGGCTGAACGACTGCCATTACATGACAGCCGGCGACGGCTTGACGTGCCTTGCAAAGGACGGAAGCGCTCGGAAAAATGACACTAGCGGCAGTCACGGGACAGTCGCTGCCTTTTTCTCCACTACAATACGGCCCGAAGACAGCGGCTTACATTTTATATTCTTTAAAAACCTATTTAGAGGCTAAAAATATTTTATATTCTACACTGACATTTTGCAAGCAGAACGTAACGAGTTTTACGTTCAAATAAATTGAATTGTCATCCGTCGCACCTGACCGCGCTTGTTGTTGATTTATTAAAATAAGTAACAATAATTTAAAAAACAACACTTTTTTTATACAAAATAGTTCTTTTACAATTATATTCGTCAACATAATACTTCGTCTCGGATTTCTCAAGGTTTAATCACTCGGTTCGACTAGGCCGCGAGCGCTTTTTTAATAAACGTATGTATAAATAAAATTGTTATTATTATAAAAATAACATATATCTATTTTAGTCCTAGATGATTCAACTATTGTCGTTTATATCAAGTCATATATATTGATTACAAAAAATGTGATGAACATCTAATAGCATAAAAAAATGGTCGACAAAAACTTATTGAGGTAAACAGACAGAGGTGAGGATTCGAGACAAGCAACCGACAACGCGAGCTCCGTAGATATTTTCCTTTCGGCCGTTTTCGCAACCAAGATTCGTAACCAGTTGCGAAAGAAGAAAAAGTCCTGGTTCGCAACCAGTTGCGAAAGAATACCGTTTGTTTCTTCGGAAATTGGTTTCGAATCAAGACTTTATAACTTCCTAAAATGTCTGGTTGCGATGGAAGAAAGTATAGGCCTGATTCGCATTTATTCGTATTTCAAATTATTAAACAAAAGGCAAAAAATGGAGTTATAGTTACAATTTTATGTCACAACAATACGTTATTACATATGAGAAACAAGGACTTTTTCTTCTTCTTTCGCAACTGGTTACGAAAATTGGTTGCGAAACGGCCGAAAGGGATATTTTCTCGCGAGTTCATGAACTACGTTTATAAAATTGACAGCGTGTTATCTACAATAGGGCCAGTTTCTGAATTGAGAATTTTTCTAAGTAAATAATTAACTGTAGTGCTATTTCTTAGATTTTCTCAGCAAAGAGCGTGACAGAACGTTACTTAAGTATTTACTTAGTGAAATTCTTAATTCAGAAACCGGTCCAGTTAGTGTCCCAGGTCACTTCATTTATTTTTACTTCAGTTATTTGAATTTAGAATTTCGCTAAGTAAATATTGTTAACTATAGTTCTGTTTCAGAATTTCTCAGAAAAGAGCGTGACAGAACGTCACTTAAGTATTTACTTAGTAAAATTGACAATTCTAAAACCGGTCCAGTTAGTTTCCCAGGTCACTTCATTTATTTTTACTTCAGTTTTTTGAATTTAGAATTTTGCTAAGAAAATAATAGTTAACTATTAGTTCTGTTTCTCAGAATTTCTCAGATAAGAGCGTGACAGAACGTAACTTAAGTATTTACTTAGTGAAATTCTTAATTCAAAAACCGGTCCAGTTAGTGTCCCAGGTCATTTCATTTATTTTTACTTCAGTTTTTTGAATTAAGAATTTTGCTAAGTAAATTGTTAACTATAGTTCTGTTTCTCAGAATTACTCAGAAAAGAGCGTGACAGAACGTGACTTAAGTATTCACTTAGTAAAATTCTTAATTCAAAAACCGGTCCAGTTAGTGTCCCAGGTCACTTCATTTATTTTTACTTCAGTTTTTTGAATTGAGAATTTTGCTAAGTAAATAATTGTTTACTATAGTTCTGTTTCTCAGAATTTCTCAGAAAAGATCGTGACAGAACGTTACTTAAGTATTTACTTAGTGAAATTCTCAATTCAGGAACCGGTTCAGTTAGTGTCCCAGGTCACTTCATTTATTTTTATTTCAGTTTTTTGAATTGAGAATTTAAATTGTTAACTATAGTTCTGTTTCTCAGAATTTCTCAGAAAAAAGCGTGACAGAACGTTACTTACAAATAAATAAATATTCATGGACATATTACACAGATCTCGTTAGCCCTATACTAAGTATAACTAAATGACTTGTGTTATAGGTTCTAACTCGACGATAGATTTAATACAGTAAATACATAGATAACATCCAAGACCCGACACAAACTAGAAAAGTTCGTTTCTTAGCTTGACCCGGCCGGGATCGAACCCGAGACCTTCAGTTTTGCAATCAGCATGCCAAACCGCTACGCCACCGAGGTCGTCTTACTTAAGTATTTACTAAAGGAAATTCTCAACTCAGAAACTGGCCCAGAAAAGTAAATACTTAAGTAACTAACGTTCTGTCACGCTCTTTTCTGAGAAATTCTAAGAGACAGAACTACAGTTAAGTATTTACTTAGCGAAATTCTCAATTCAGCCATTGGCCCATTGAATAGTACATACATACATAACCTCACGCCTGTATCCCAGAGGGGTAGGCAGAGACCAGGGACTGCCACTTGCCACGATCCTGACAGATCACTTTTTCTTCATCAACGTTCATAAGTAGCTGAATGCACGAACGCCGGTTTCGGGTACTCTTTATCTTTCTCTTTGCTAATACATCCCCTATTTGGTCGATGTATGTCCGTCTGGGACGTCCCTTCTTCCACTCACAGTCGCAATATATATTTGTTTCGTCAATCTTTCTTCCTTCATCCTATCCATATGTCCAAACTAACGCAACATTCCTTTCTCAATTCTAGTCACTACATCCTCTTTCAGTCCACAACGTTCTCTAATCAGACTATTGCGTATGCTGTCATTCAAAGTAACACTACACATACTTCTCAAGGACCTCATTTCTACTGCATTAATTCTACTTTCTTGCTTCTTTGAATTAACTTTTTTCTTTCATTGAATAGTAACAGCGTCTAAAAAACCATCGTTCGTTCGTTATCAACCCTTGTAAGTATGTCCCCACTTCTGGGGCACGGGTCTCTTCCTGCATTGCAGGAAGGTTAGGCCATACTCCTCCACGGGGGCCAAGTCCGGGTTGGTGGAGGATTGTAAGACAGTGGCGGGCCTTACTGTCAGAAGTTATCAAGCCGCCCATAAGGCCTCTGACATGGCTTAACGACTGCCATTACATGACAGCCGGCACCAACGGCTTAACGTGCCTTGCGAAGCACGGAAACGCTCGGAAAAATGCCACTAGCGGTAGTCACGGGACGCTCACCCATCCCGCACCTGACCGCGCCTGTTGTTGCTTAACCAAGTGATTGATTCCAACCACTCGGTTCGCCTAGGCCACGAGCGCTTCAAAACCATATACAGTGGAAATGTATGCGTACAGCCAGACACCAGGAGATCTATTTTTGAATCACTCGTATGAAATTGTATCGTCGAATGCGACATAAGTCACACTCGTCTTCTAAGTCGCATGATCTCGTTTTTCCGTATTTTTGAATCGTTTGCCGGAAGTGTTGCCAGTACAATTTGAAGTGTTGTATTTTATCCGTTCCACGCAGAAATTACAAAATCCGGAAACTACCGTAACGGAAACGGAACGTAAAATATTTCGTTTTATTGGCTGTTTAGATGAAAAATCTTTCCTTTTGTTGCAAAACAAACAAAACACTGTCATGGATTGTAAATAATAACAATTTGGTTTGTTTTTGTTCGAAAATGTCGAAACAAAAAATCAATTCGGCACAAAAGCACAAACTCCTCGATTTGAAATAAACACAAATTTTGAAAATTAATCTATCGATCGACGTACGAGACGAGTGGTTAGGACCATTCGTTGCAGTCGAGTGATTCAAAAATACGGAATGTTGTATGTCGAACGAAAATCAGTAGAAATCGAGCGCTCGACGCGAGACGAGGGATTCAAAAATAGAGCTCCAGGTCGCCTTTTACGCTTTTGCAGCAAAGTAGCTCTTAGCATTACTGATGTGCTGCCCCTGTACTGCTGATAGCTTGAACTTTGCTTGATGCAAGGTTGTCCCTAACGTAAGTGACTAAATTGCACGCATGCAAAGGTTGATGTTCCGTCGACCGTACCTATGGAAACCTATGGAGGAAATAACAGTTTTGTAAAACGATGACATGAATGTTTGTTGACATTGGCCACTCATTAAACTAGCCTCGTGGAATCTGTCATGCGAATCATTCTTAGTGGACCAAGTATTAACTTGATAACTTCAGATCTTTTCTATATGTACGCCAAGCTTAATGTAAACCTGCCATGCAGGAGGTCCCGGGTTCGAATCCCGGCTGGGAACAAAAAAAAAAAAACCCCAGGTCTTGGATGTTTACATGTTTGTGATGTCGTTGTTTCTGGTTCCCACGACACAGGGTATCCTAGTGTGGGGCCAGAAGCAATGTATGTGCCAGTATGTAAATGTTATGTAATGTTATGTTATGTTATGTTAATGTAAATCCGTACAACCGTTATTGCATGATTGAATATCAATCATCCAAACATCTTCACAAAGTTTCACATTTATAATATTACTAGCTTTGGCCTGCGACTCCGTCCGCGTGGACTTTAGTAGCTACAAAATTTTGCACCCCCGTTCACTCCCTTAAGGGTTAAATGAAAAAAAAAACGGCGAAACACGTATTCAATCAATTGTGTACAAGAGTATCTATTTTAAGTTTCAACAAAATTAGACAACATTATTTATACCTCCCATACAAATTTTAGCAACCCTTTTCGCCCCCTTTGGGGGTGAATTAAAAATAAACCGGTCTTATTCCTTGCCTACATACTCGTAATAGAGCCTATGTGCATAATTTCAGCTTCCTAGGTCCAACGGCTTGGACTGGGCGTTGATGAGTCAGACAGTCAGTCAGGACTAGATTAGCTTCGCAAGGCCCGTTAAGCCGTTGGTTCCGGCTGTCATGGATTGGCAGTCCTTAAGCCACGTGAGAGGCTTCGTGGGCGGCTTGATAACTTGTGACAGTAAGGCCCGCCACTGTCTTACAATCCTCCACCAACCTGGACTTGGCCCCCATGGTGGAGTATGGCCTAACCTTCCTGTGATGCAGGAAGAGACCCGTGCCCCAGCAGTGGGGATATACAAAGGGTTGATATCCTCATTGAAGTGTCTAGTGGTCTCTACTTCTGTGTTACTATTTACATACATACATAACCTCACGCCTGTATCCCAGAGAGGTAGCCAGAGACCAGCTACTGCCACTTGCCACCATCCTGACAGATCACCCTCGCTTCATCAACGTTCATACTCGTAAGTCGTTGCATGCATATTATTTACTTCTTTTATTTGATTATACTATTTTATTTCTAATGCACTAACCCGTGCTAAGGACAATTTTAAAAACCTATTTAGAGGCTAAAAATTCCATCCATGCCCCCGCATGGACGCATTCGAACCCGCGACCTCTGGCTATCCGTGCCAGCGCTCTATCCAACTGAGCTAATGGGCGACTCACCGGCATCAGTGAAATTTTGAACCTCTTTACACTATTCTCTGTATCACGTACAGGCAGCGACATCTGGCTGAAGTAGATTGCTTGCATCACTTACAGCCCCGACTACCTACTTTGCAGTTAGGTTAGGTTCTTTTATTTGATCAACAGTCTTCGCATCGTCTTGCACAAAGCTAATTATAAATCATCATCAACGTCAATTCTGAGGCAATCTAATAGTAAATTGCTTCATATAGGTTTTTGTTGTCAGATCATAACGATATTCATTTCTTGTACAATAGATGACAGTACAAAAACGACATTAATTATTTTTTATCCCACCATCTCGGAAAGAGTATATTTAATCTTCAATATCTGAGTGGAAAAGCCGTTTTTATTCTCTAGAGGATAAAGTAAATTGAATTGAGAACATCGTGTGCACTAAGTTTGTGAATTAAAAAAATATTACACTCAATTTAAATAACTGTAGAAACGTTACTTTAAAATTTTCTTATTTTTTCTTAAAATTTACTTAACCTTAGTATTATTTTGATATAATTTAACGATTATTCTGTAATACTTACCTGTCATAATGTAGTAATTAATACCTAAACTGAAATAAAAGTGTACCTATCTTGTGATTGTAAACGTTTTTTTTTTTTTGCATTTAGTCATTTCCTCGCTGAGGTGGAATGAAAAGTTACGTGTTGCACTCGAGTGCAAAGATTTTTCACCTCGTGCTCTTTTGATTCCCTCGCTAACGCTCAGGATTCTAATTTTGAATCACTCGCTTGCTCGGTCATCAAATTTGAACACGCGGTTAAAAAGCAACTTTGCACTCTTGTATAACAAATAACTATTAATATCTTCTTCTTTTCGTGTCAGCGATTCGACCAGTTAATATTTTTTTTATTTCTTATACTCGGAAAGTAATGTTGTTTTGATCTGATTATTGGGTGGAAAATGCTGCTTCCCTCCATAGTGAGGGAAAAACTCATACAAATTACTTCCCACCTAAGGGACCGGAATGACCTTTAAAAATAGAACTAGTTTCAAACTAATAGTTTCAAGTAAAAAAAAGTTATTAAAAAAAATGCTGCGGCCATGTGAGTTTCTGGACAGCCAGTGTGAACTAGCGCAAACCTCTTTGAGCGGAATAAGCCGCAACGATTACGCGGAGAGTTCCATATTTAAAATTAAAAAAGCGACATAAATTGGCGGGATACTAATCTGTTATAATTATGTATCTGTGACGGAATTAAAAGAAAATAGGTAATTATCTTTTATGCTAAGATTTGAATACATAATAAAAATGAGTTATATTAAATTACTTTCCTCATATTCGAAATGAAAAATAGAGTGTTTAACACGGGTAAAAGAATCAATTCCTACTCGGACTATCGAACAGAATAATACACACAATAATACAAACTAAACAACTCCAAAGTATATCTCGAAGCGCTCGTGGCCTAGGCGAACCGAGTGATTGGAATCAATCCCTTTGTTAATCAACAACAGGCGCGGTCAGGTACAGGATGGGTGAGCATCCCGTGAGTACCGCTAGTGGCATTTTTCCGAGCGCTTCCGTGCTTCGCAAGGCACGTTAAGCCGTTGGTGCCGGATGTCATATAATGGCAGTCGTTAAGCCATGTCAGAGGCCTTATGGGCGGCTTGATAACTTCTGACAGTAAGGCCCGCCACTGTCTTACAATCCTCCACCAAACCGGACTTGGCCCCCGTGGTGGAGTATGGCCTAACCTTCCTGCGATGCAGGAAGAGACCCGTGCCCCAGCAGTGGGGACATACAAGGGTTGATAACGAAAGTATATCTCTAATTCCCTTTTTTTCTACAATAAGTTGTCTATAATATAATCTTCTTAAACATAAGCATCCATTTTAAGCAACTTTTAAATTGTACCTAATGTATTTTCAGCTTAGTATAGGCATTTATCTAAAACTAGCTGTGCACCACGGTGTTACCCCGTTTATCGATTTCCCCGTGGTAATAAGATATTTTCCCGTAGTGAAACGTAGTCGTCTTCAGGCTATACTAGTCCACCGCTGGACATAGGCCTCCCCTAAAGAGCGCCACGTTGTGCTATCATAGGGGTAACGCCCATAATACCCACGCTGGGCATGCGGGTTGGAGATCGCAGTTAGGGTTGCCAGATGTCCGGTATTAAAGCGTACAGTCCGGTATTTTTGGGGCCTGTCCGTTAAAAAATTAATGTTCATACCGGACAGAACAATGTCCGGTATTTCGAGGAACAGATGAAGAAACTCAGGAGTTTAAAAAACACGCTCTGATTGCTTATCAACGAGCTGTCTTAGAAAAGTGGTTCCAGTTCGAAAACTCGGTATTTAGTAGCTTCAGTTTCTTGGACCTTGAACGCGGTCCAAGCCGGTACCAACTTATATGCTAGGCCGTATTTTCTTGCGACCTAGCATATACCGATTGGGGTTGTCCGGTATTATTTCGCGACTCACCTGACAACCCTAATCGCAGTCCGGTGGAATTGTACTGCAGGGGGCGCTGCTGCCCACCCCCCGGTTTGTGTCCCTTAGTCGCCTATTACGACCCCCGCGGGAAGAATTGAAATGAAATGAAATGAAATGAAATGAAATGAAATGAAATGAAATGAAATGAAATGAAATGAAATGAAATGAAATGAAATGAAATGAAATGAAATGAAATGAAATGAAATGAAATGAAATGAAATGAAATGAAATGAAAAGGTTTTATTCAAAGTAGCGCAGATACTGCGGCTTAATGAACGTTACAAGTTAAACTAGGTGTCCATTTCAAAATCTGGATCATTTTGGAGAAAAAATGGACAAAAAAACTCCAAACTTAGTCTTTTCAAATTCCTTAATTAACAGAATTTACACAGATACTACAAAACTCGTGAATTTTACATGCTTGAATTCCAGACATCATTGTCATCTAAATAATCCTTAATATTATAGTAGCTCTTTTGGCACAAAGTGTACTTTACACATTTTTTGAACCGCGCTTCAGTCAAACTTAATATATCTTCAGGGATTTTATTGTAGAAGCGTATACAATGCCCCATGAAGGATGTATTAACTTTTGCCAGCCTAAATCTTGGGATCAAAAGTTTATGTTTATTTCTAGTATTTACATTATGTTGGCTACCTGCAGTTTTAAAGTTGCTAATATTTTTCCTGACATACATAATATTTTCATAGATATACTGACTGGCAACTGTCAGGATGTTTGTTTCTTTAAAGAATTCTCTTAACGAGTCTCTACTGCCTAGCTTATAGATGAATCTGATCGCTCTTTTCTGCAAGACGAAGATGGTCTTTGGGTCGGTGCTATTCTCTAGGCCGACACCACACAGCAGTGAAACATAGCCTATGTGTTAATCGAGAGTATCAGCTAACACCAAACCAAACCAAGATCTATCTATTCGTTTATCTGTCCGTATGTATGTCTGTCAATACCCTCCGGCCGTTTTAATAACCTTTTCCTCAGGGACGGGCAGAACAATGAAGTTGAAATTAATATCACGCACTGAGGTCAAGGGTCCCTTTGTGGTAAGTTTTAAATCACTGTTATATTATGGCCATTTATGTCACAAATTTAGATAAGAGGAAAGATAAAATATACATTAATCGAAGAAGTACAATTCACACAACATAATAATTAAGGAATATTAAGTATGTTTCGGCTGTCGTGTAATGACAGTCGTTAAGCCATGTCAGAAGCCTTATGGGCGGCTCGATAACTTCTGACGGTAAGGCCCGCCACTGTCTTACAATCCTCTACCAACCCGGACTTGGTCCCTGTGGAGTTTGGCCTAACCTTCCTGCGATGCAGGAACAGATCCGTGCCCCAGCAGTGGGGATATACAACGGGTTGATATCGAATATGAATTTAAACGAGATCGATCACTGAAGTAACCTACAGCTAGTGGCGCGGTCAGGTGCGGGATGGTCGACCGTCCCATGACTACCGGTAGTGGCGTTTTTTCCGAGTGCTTCCGTGCTTCGCAAGGCATGTTAAGCAGTTGGTGCGGGCTTTCATGTAATGGCAGTCGTTAAGCCATGTCAGAGGCTTCATGGGCGGCTTGATAACGTCTAACAGTAAGGCCCGCTACTGTCTTAAAATACTCCAGTATGGCCTACTATACTTGCTGTGTGGTGTCGGCCTAGAGAATAGGACCAACCCATTTTTTTCCCGCGGCGGGTGTCGTAAAAGGCGACTAAGGGACACAAACCGGGGGGTGGGCAGCAGCGCCCCCTGCAGTACAATTCCACCGAACTACGATCCGCAACCCGCATGCCCAGCGTGGGGATTATGGGAATTACCCAGAATGACAGCACAACGTGGCGCTCTTTAGGGGTGGGTTATGCCCAACAATGGACCAGTGTAGCCTGACGACGATGGCCTAATCTTCCTGCCATACAGGAAGAGACCCGAGCCCCAGCAGTGAGGACATACTAGGGTTGATATCAAAAGAGAGAAATATTAAGCGTTATATAAACGTGTACATCGAGTCTATTCATCGACGTGTATACAAGGCATTAGATTGGGCACTATCTATCATATAAGTACTAAAGAGGCACTATGACGCCAATGAAAAACAAACACTGGGTTTTACACCAGTTTTTGTCTGATTTGATCACTTTATAATGGCTATAAAGCGTTGTGATTGAATTCTCATGTTGGTAAATATGTGAGTATGTACCTAATAGCTTTACGCAAAAAAAGTTGAACTTAATGCAGCATCTCTATAACGCGTCACTATGCGTTTCAGAGATATTACTTCATTAACTATAATACGCTTAGTTATTACTTGTGAGCCTGAGGATGCCTCGTGTTAGAGGCGAAACGCGTCGCGCATTTTCTCACACAAGTATTGGTGTCGGTGGTGGCGTACCTGAAAAAAATGTTAAGGCCATGTTAACAGTTTTACTGTCACATTTATAAAAAGACGATTCTTTTAAAGCACTCCTTTGATATCAACCCTTGTATGTCCCGACTGCTGGGGCACGGGTCTCTTGCAACATCGCCGGAAGGTTAGGCCATACTCCACCACGGGGCCAAGTCCGGGTTCGGGGAGGATTGTAAAACGAAGTTATCAAGTCGCCAATGAGGCCTCGGACATGGCATTACATGACAGCTGGCACCAACGGCTTCGTTATAGGAAGTGACATAACAATCGATAAAAGCTGTAACAAAAAATTACCAACACTAGTACGAGATACATTGTCAAATTTGGGTCTCTCCTAGTTATTTTTTATCCTTGCCCTTTTAGTGATTTTAGTGACATTTTGTTAGTTTTATGTTGATTTCATGTAATCTATGACACTCAGGCAATCACGACGAATCGATTGAGACATTATTTGTCAAAATCTGACAGTTGATTAAAACGTTATCAGGGATCATAGAATCGGACATACTAACATACAAGCCACACATATTACCTTCATTTTGGACTCCGCCACAGTCGGGTAACAAGCTAAGATTATATTCTTTTTAATGCACTAACCCCTGCTAAGGACAATTTTAAAAACCTATTTTAGAGGCAGATACAGAGAATATTGTAAAGAGGTTCGAAATGATGATGGACTCACAGATGCCGGTGTGTCGCCCTGACTGAGCTAATAGTTGGAAAGAGCGCTGGCACGGATAGCCAGAGGTCGCAGGTTTAAATCCCGGCATAGGTGGAATTTTTAGCCTCTAAAATAGGTTTTTAAAACAAATTAAGATTCTAACTTAGTCAAAAATATCGCCCCGCGACCCAAAAGTTCCCATGGCGTGTCCAGCGTTACTTCTCTGTACCGCCAGGGAAATCTTTAGCATAAGGAAAGCCCCGGAACGAAGATTGAAGAGATTTCATTAAAGAAACTAACATCGTAATTAACAGAGTTGTAAATCAATACATTTGTAAAATTACTAGCTGATCACTGTGATTACGCAAGCGTCCTCTTATGCCTCAATTCAGATCTTTGTCTATCTATTCTGTATGTCAAGTTTCATGTAAATCCGTTGAACCGTTATTGCTTGATTAACTAAAATAAATATAAATAAATATTCATGGAAATATTACACAGAGTGCTTAGTACGAGTTTTTTAACTACTCGATCGCGTTAACGTAAACTCATATTTCTATGGCATCGAGGAAGCGCTACCTAGTGACAAGTACGGAAAATAAAATTGCTGAGTGCGAGTTGTAATGGTTTACGTTGAGAAGTGAACACGTTTACCAGCCAAAACACGAATAAACGCGAGTGCGAGTTGTACTGTGACAGCGTTTTGCCAGTTCGAACGGTTAACTTACTCATACTCACTACTCAATGCTCGATTAACGCGGTAGTAAAGTTATTCGATTGGATCTGTCAAACTCGCTCTAAGCACTCTGATCTCGTTAGCCCTATACTAAGTACAACTAAATGACTTGTGTTACAGGTGCTAACTCGATGATAGATTTATTGCATTAAATACATAGATAACATCCAAGACCCGAGACAAACGAGAAAAGTTCGTTTCCTAGTTTGACCCGGCCGGGGATCGAACCCGAGACCTTTGGTTTAACAGTCAGCGTGCCGAACCGCTGCGCCACCGATTAAGTATCAAACATCTTCACAAACTTTCACATTAATTTATCGTATTAGCAATTCAATGGTATTAGTAATGCTGGCCCGACGAACTTTGTACTGCGCAGAATCTGAGTACCTATACGATTTTTGTTGCCATGGCAACGCAATAAATAAATATCTTACAGCTTGGCTTGCACAAAAGTTACGGTAACATAAAATTATTATCCCACGGGAACGCATTACCGGGATATCAAGTATCCTACGCAACAATTCAGATCTTTGTCTATCTGTATGCCAAGTTTCTCTATGTCTCTGAGCGTCTGAGGTGTTCAAATGCGTCAGTGCTTGAAATCCGCCGCGCGGTGGGCACGCTTGGCAATTAAGCCCATATTCTCTCTCTGAGAGAAGGCATGTGCCCTGCAGTGGGGCGTTAGTGGGCTACATAAAAAAATGCCATGTAACTTCGTACAGTCGTTATTGCGTATTTGAGTAACAAACGCCTAAAAATCTTTGCAAACTTTCACATTTCTAACCAGGATAATGTACGGAGAAGAATTATCTACATTTTGTTCAAATATTAAATTTTTACCTATATTAATGTAAACTTAAACACATAAATAAAATATAGTACTAATATTGGGACTCGCATTTGTGTAAACCAAAGCTAAGATTGGATTTGAATTTAAAAATTAAAATTTTTATTTCAACTCCAAAATTTTAAATTTAATTTAATATTTTAATTTAGAATTAGGTATCGCTTGTGATCTCACTTACATATTTAGTTTTCGATTTAATACTGAGTGTCATTTTACCAACAACCTATGGATTGTTATTTATCCGAAATTAAGAAATAGAATACAATCTTCTTCTTCTTCAGACTATATAAGTCCACTGCTGGACATAGCCCTCCCCTAATGAGCGCCACGTTGTGCTAGCATAGGGGGTAATGCCCATAATTCCCACGCTGGGCATGCGGGTTGGGGATCGCAGTTTTGGTGGAATTGTACTGCAGGGGGCACTGCTGCCTACCCCCCAGTTCGTGTCCCTTAGTCGCCTTTTACGACACCCGCGGGAATAATTTGGGTTGGTGCTATTCTCTAGGCCGACACCACACCATACAATACAATATTTATTACGATTTCGACTCGAACTTGACTGGTTTTTAAAATGACCCTCCAATTAAAAAAAAACACACTTCGTAAACAATATCTTGGAAAGTCCGAACCACCGGAAGTACGTCACTGGACGACATACCAGCCTTCTATCGGCCTCGGAGGCTGGCCGTCTAGCTACCTGGACTAATTGTACCGAGCCGAGGGTCACCAAAGATCACATGGAAAGATAACTAGCGGTTATTCGACCACATCTTTTGCATTTGCTCTAAAAAGGGAAGGCAAAAAAATCTCGAATCGAGGTTCTCGATTCGTTTCTGGCACATTTCGTGCGAATTCAGCACTTGTGTCCAGTGCAGTAAAGTCGATATCTGAGATTGTCTCTGACTGTACAGTCTAGAGCGTAAAGCCTTTATTTTTTATCACTTCCACATTCATACCAAGTACCTATAGAATAAAAACCGAACGTATGTGACCAATGTATGTATCGAGTCTCACTAGAATCAAAGGTTTGATGGAAGAGAATGCTTTTTGCTTTAAGCACGTCCTTGTGCATTTTTATTGAAGAATGGAGCAATAAGTCTTTAAAATTCAATGTTAAATTATACTCTTAGCATGGGTATGTACCACTGATTTTGTTTACCAAGTTACAATGTATGTACACTTGTATATTGTAACTTTTAACTTTCTTTCTTACTCACTCACTCACTCACTCACTCACTCACTCACTCACTCACTTACTTACTTACTTACGTACTTTCTTTCTTACCTAACATTTAACTTGGAAAAGAAAACAGAGTTTTAATAGCAATACCACTTGCATGTGGAGAGGATGAAGAAAGAAAGATTGCCGAAACAAATACATATTGCAAATGTGAGTGGAAGGGCTGGTAAGGGACGTCCCAGGCGGACATACCTTACCAGCCCTTCCACTCACATTTGCAATATGTATTTGTTTCGGCAATCTTTCTTTCTTCATCCTCTCCACATGCAAGTGGTATTGCTATTAAAACTCTGTTTTCTTTTCCAAGTTAAATGTTAGGTAAGAAAGAAAGTACGTAAGTAAGTAAATAAGTGAGTGAGTGAGTGAGTGAGTGAGTGAGTGAGTGAGTGAGTGAGTGAGTAAGAAAGAAAGTTAAAAGTTACAATATACAAGTGTACATACATTGTAACTTGGTAAACAAAATCAGTGGTACATATATAACCTCAGGCGTGAGGTTATATATATGTATGTACCACTTGTTAACTGTGAAAGACAACATCGTGTGGAAACCTGAGTGTTTGAGGTGCTCACATACCTCAGCGCTTGAAATTGCCAATCCGCGGTGGGTAGGCGTGGTAATTAAGCACATATACTCTCTCTCTCTCTCTGAGCGAAGGTATGTGCCCTGCAGCCCACTGCAGTTTATAAAATATGCTACATAAAAAAAATATAATAGCATTTAAATGTGAAAATTACTTTGCTAAGTTGCGTCAAAAATCCCACAAGCATCATCGTCGTCAGGCCGTACTAGGCTATACGACGCGTCGCGTGTTTTCTCACACAAGTATCGGTGTCGGTGGTGGTGTGTTCGTGTCTTGCTTCTGCTTGAAAAAGTGGGAGGGAGGGCGGTGCATTAACTAACTCCATGGTGCTTGTAAGGGACACAAACCGGGGGGTGGGCAGCAGCGCCCCCTGCAGTACAATTCCACCGAACTGCGATCCCCAACCCGCATGCCCAGCGTGGGGATTATGGGCATTACCCCCTCTGATTGGACAACGTGGCGCTCTTTAGGGGAGGGCTAAGTCCAACAGTGGACAAATATAGCCTAAAGAAGAAGAAGACCAATTAGTCAACCAACTAATCGACCAGAGTGCTTAGTGCGAGTTTTTTAACTACTCGATCGCGTTAACGTAAACTCAGATTTTTATGGCATCGAAGAAGCGCCACCTAGCGACAAGTATGGAAATTAAAATTGCTGAGTGCGAGTTGTAATGGTTTACGTTGAGAAGTGAACACGTTTACCAGCCAAAACACGAATAAACGCGAGTGCGAGTTGTACTGTGACAGCGTTTTGCCAGTTCGAACGGTTAACTTACTCATACTCGCTACTCAATGCTCGATTAACGCGGTAGTAAAGTTATTCGATTGGATCTGTCAAACTCGCACTAAGCACTCAGATTTCAAATATAAACTTCGAATACGGATAAACTCTACAATATACTCAAACGACGAGTCCCGTTAAAAATCACTACCTATACCACACTTTCGTCTCATTCTGACTTCAGTTTTGCTACTGCAACGTCACAAATCTAATGTAAATGAGTAAATATACAATATATGTATTCTAACTTGATAACAGTTTATTCCAAAAAGAGCTTTGACAGAAACATAATGCCAGAGACTGATTCTGATATATCTAATCCTAATATTACTAACGAAAACCGGGTTGTTCCACTAATCCCCATTGAGAATCCTCATTTGTGTAGCATTGGCAATAGGGATTTGTGAACAGGAAGTTCATAAATCCCCATTGGTAACAAATATAAAGAACAACACATTAATTTACAATAACAATGTATAAAGTATTTACATTCTAATTCTAATACCTACAATAATTTACAATAATTCTTAAAATTACAGATGTCTAGATATTATCCTAACCTACATAGAACATGAGTTTTACACTAACTAAATAAAGAACAGAATCTAATTACTTAGGCTCACAATAACATTATCGCAGTCGTTAATAAACTTTTATTATCTAAATGAAATCGTAGTTTTGCAATCATTGATAAATCACAGTTTGGCACATATTTTTATTAACCGTTTGTAACATAAATAATTTTTAATTCGAAATTTCAAAAATCTAATACTGTAATTCAACAATCTCAATTATTTATTTCGCCATTCGTAATCTCCATTTGGAAGTTCTGTATAAAACATCGTGATTAATAACCTTTGATTGATCTTTCTTTAATCCTATAGGGAAGAGCGGATGATCCTGCTCTTCCACTATAAAGGGAAATTTCCCGCCAGGCAGATCGTATGCCTGGGGACGGCCGGTCCAAATATTGTTAGTCGGACGTTATATTTATGGTAGGTCATTGAAACACTTTGATTGCGCGATGCAGGAATGTTGGAGTTTGTAGTGCGCGCGCAGAGTTGACATGTGCTCGCCACAATCCCTTTTCCACCTTCGACGTCCGTGCAGCGACTGATGAATGTTATTCTTCAACGCTCACTCACGCACGCATCCACTCACTATCACACACCCACACACACACACACACCCACCCTCACACACACACACACACACACACACACACACACACCCTCACACACACACACACACCCTCACACACACACACACACACACACACACACACACACACACACACACATAGTTTAGGCATCTAGGGATCATGTACTCGTACTAACTAACTAGGTATCTCGGCGAACTTCGTACTGCCACAGAATCCGCTTATCATGTACTCGTACTAACTAACTAGGTATCTCGGCGAACTTCGTACTGCCACATAATCCGCTTATTCGATTCCTGTTGCCATGGCGACGCAATAAATAAATATAGTGTTTATATTATAAATAATATATCACTTGGGTTGAAAAACGTTACGGTAACAATAAAGTCCTTCCAAACTTCCAACTTCGTCAATGCTCCCCATACTATAAATACATTACGAGTATAACTATCGATATCAACCCTCGTATGCAAGACACGTTAAGCCGTTGGTGCCGGCTGTCATGTAATGGCTGTCGCTAAGCCATGTCAGAGGCCTTATGGGCGGCTCAATATCTTCTGACAGTAAGGCCCGCCACTGTCTTACAGTCTTCCAATAACCCGGACTTGGGCCCCCGTGGTGGAGTGTGGCCTAACCTTCCTGCGATGCAGGAAGAGACCCGTGCCTAAGTGGGGACATACAAAGGGATGATATATTTTTGTCTTACGGCGAGTGAAGTCGGGGATACAGTTAGTAAGGAAATAAGACACAAAGATCATACTCTGAAACCTACTAAGTTTTTTTCAAGGTGACCTAGATAGTGGTAAGAAAAAGTATTCCCTGGGAATCCCGACGTTCTAAAGCCTACTCTTGAATTCAACAAAATGCCTTTCAATTACTTAAGTAAGTATAGTCCATTTATTTAGGTACCATTAAAAAAAACTAAACAATTTTGATACGTCTTTTTTATCGAAATACGTACTTTTTAAATCAAAATCTTCACACTTTACCAATTCGATCTGAAATTTTACGTCGCCGTCAGGCTATACTAGTCCACTGCTGGACATAGCCCTGCCCTAATGAGCGCCACGTTGTGCTATCATAGGGGGTAATGCCCATAACCCCACGCTGGGCATATGGGTTGGGGATTGCAGTTCGGTGGAATTGTATTGCAGGGGGCGCTGCTGCCCACCCCCCGGTTTGTGTCCCTTAGTAGCCTTTTACGACGAAGAATTGGGTTGGTGCTATTCTCTAGGCCGACACCACACAGCAAAATTTTACGTAATTTCATGCAATTAGTAAAATATAAATAATTTTATTTACAAAGTGTATATAGTATTTCTATAAAAAGACTAATCAAAATTCTTTATATTTATTTAATTGCCTAAATAAATGGACTAAGTGTTTGACGAAGCTTTTTAGGAATTAATTAAATTTTAAAATTTTGATTTTTTTTATAGTTTTACTAGAAGACCACCTAAACGATGTTTTGCCATGTTAGTGTAATAAATGATAACGCGTACTTATTAAACACTGTTTATTTCAAGACTGAGACGCGGCCGCGCCGCTCTCTAACCATACATAGGTTTCTTTTAGGCTACCCTACACTACACCTCCACCCTTACATAATTACCCCTTGAAAACGAACTTACTAATTTAACTAATCACCTTAACTAAAAACATCATCTATGCCATAGCGCCTAGGTGCCCTACGGTCCCTTAGCGGGTAATGGCGCTCCAGGAGCGGAAGGGTCGCTGGCTTAGTTCGTACGCGCGGTCTCCAACACACGATATCAAAGTGGGAACTTTTAACTCCGGCTTCACCTCATTTACGACGAAATACATATCCAGTCTTTCGCAGTAGGATTCCCAGTTTCCCGACACCACGTCGAATTCCTTAAACTTGGTGGCCATTTTGAAACACCAACCTCGTTCGCCAATGTAATAAATGATAACGCGTACTTATTGAACACTGTTTATTTCAAGACTGAGGGCGAGATAAATAGTCGCTTCTAAGAACGAGTCTTAGCGAAAGCACTTGCTTAAGAATCGATTTGTCTATCATAGACAGTACTTTGGCACTCTCTAAAGTCGCGAAACCCGGAGTAATTCTTAGCATTGGCCTAAGAACATGCGTAGCTAAGCAAACGTATATTTTAGTAACGCATTGATACTTAGCTAAGTTAGCCTGAAGTAATGCTTAGGGAAGCATGAGTACGGACTTGGGCTAAGCAACGACTATTTATCTCGCCCTGAGACGCGGCCGCGCCGCTCTCTAACCATACATAGGTTTCTTTTAGGCTACCCTACACTACAGTTAGTAAGCCCGTCGGGGATTCTTTACGGCGCTCCCCATCTCCTGCTATATTTAAATGTAAAGATTTTTTTCTGTCCAAATAATTTCTAATTTTCTTTTTGTCTGTAGGTAAATCCCATTTATTTTTCCTATCATGCTTGCTATTATAACTTTATGTATCCTAGTGTGGGGCCAGAAGCAATGTATGTGCCTGTATGTAAATGTTATGTTATGTTTATGTATGTTTATAATAGTATTTATCTATATAAGTTTATTTTATTACGTATGTACATTAATATTCGATGAGCACCAACTACTAGTCTCAATTTCTCCTTCAGCAATCTTTTCGATTTAAGGTTGCCTGTAAGAAATTGCTATCAGCAATAAGGCCGCCAATTGTACCCCTTCTTTTGTAACTGTTGTCTCTGTAATTATTTTCTGTTGTGTACACTAAAGAATATTCTTATTCTTAAGCCTGCCTCGGGTTGCTGGTATTTCTTTTTTTTTGTCCTTAAATGATTTTGACATAACCTATGACACTTGCGCTATCACAACGAATCGATTGAAATATTATTTGTAAAAATCTGACGATTGGTTAAAGAGTCACGAGGGAACATACGCTTAATATTGACAACTACGCGTCTATAATAAAATCCCTGAAGATATATTAAGCTGGCCTGAAACGCGGTTCCAAAAATGTGTTCAGTATGTATTCACTATATTGTGTTCACTTTGTGTGAAAAAGGGCTACTATAACATGAAAGATTATTTAGATGACAATGATGTCTGGAATTAAAGCCAGTACAATGTATGCGTCCTATATTTTATAATAATTGTGTAAACTCTGTTAATTAAGGACTTTGAAAAGACTAAAGTTTGGAAGATTTTTTGGGCATTTTTTCTACAAAATGACCTAGATTTTGAAATGGGCACCTAGTTTGAATTGTAACGATCATTAAGCCGCAGTTTCTGCGCTACTTTGAATAAAACCTTTACATTTTAATTTCATTTCATCACATAGAATCGGACATACTTACATCATTCATACATACATACATCATTCATACATACATACATACATTATTTAAATATATGTACATTATATCGTAGGTAATTATAAGCTATTATATTCTCGCACTCCCTTGCTGTTTGTTTTCAATATATTTTCGATTTAATTATTTATGTACATGCACCACGTACCGACTATATTCTTCATGCAATCCACTCCATCCAAAGGTTGTCTGGAAGAGATCGCTCTTAGCGATAAGACCGCCAATTGTATAACATTACTTAGATTTAAGAATCATGGTTGTAATATTTTTCTGGTTGTGCAATAAAGAGTTCTCTCTCTCTCTCTCTCTCTCATAGGTACACACACCCACACACACACACACACTCACACATATACATACGATTACAGACACACATACGAGCCAAACACATTACCCTCCTTTTGGGCTCCGACGCAGTCGGGTAAAAATGGATGTTGAACTCACATGCATACATAAGCTCACGCCTGTATCCCAGAGGGGTAGGTAGAGACCAGGGACTGCCACTTGCCACGATCCTGACAGATCACCTTCGCTTCATCAACGTTCATAAGTCGTTGTATGCACGCACGCCGGTTCCGGGTACTTTTTATCTTTCCCTTTGCTAATACATCCCCTATTTGGTCGATGTATGCCCGTCTGGGACATCCCTTACCAGCCCTTCCACTCACATTCGCAATATATATTTGTTTCGTCAATCTGTCAATCTGTTGTGGATGTTGAACTTAAGTGATTGAAACGCAATTTGGCAATAACACTTCAAGAGTAAGGCCCGACCTTTCGCTTGCGGTACCTTGTATTACGGACTTCACGGCGCAGGCGCAGTGATCATTACGGAGCTAGTTTGTTTTTATTATTTTTCCCAAGTAGGTACCCACCAATAGTGAATAATGGACAGCACCCAAAAGGATCGAATAATGGTTTTGTTTTAAAAAACGGCCAAGCGCGAGTTCGACTCGCGGACCGAGGGTTCCGCACCACATCCCTTTGTATGTAAAAATGTAAAGTTTTTGTTGAGTACATACGACTCAAACTGGGCGGTTTTTTATTTTGTCCATAGAATATTGTCGTTGATATTGCAAAATTGTACGTGTCTCTGAATGTATGTTTCTCTGAATGTAAGTGTAAGACTCAATCCTTAGACTCATTAGGTGAGTAAGGATTATGATGGCGCGCTATCATTCTAATATTATTTTTTTGTTCAAATTTGATAACAAAACGAGAAAAAATTCTTTTGACATGTGACGTTTTGCGTTACCACATGTCAAAAGAAATTATTTTGAATGAAAAACGTAAAATAAGGTCCGATTTCTGAACTGAAAATTTCTATTATTATTTTATTTATATTATATATTAATCTAAAGAACACTTAATCACAAAGAATTTGAAACGAAAATAAACTTTTTAAATGACTATAAACTAAAAGCTAGTTAACTTTTCTTATTTTCACCCTATGTTTTTTTCACAAAAATATCTACGCCTGGATCTTCAGAATTATTTAATTATTAGTTATTTAGTAATCAACTTATTACAGAACTATTATTAGCTTTGACACATTATATTTAACATTAAACACATTAAACATTGTAACACCAATGTTAATTTTCCTATGTACAGAGTTTTGTACCATGTACAGAGTATTTTACTCATATTATTATTTTTTATTTTAGAGCATAAGCAAAAAAACACAAACGTCAAACGTTATGTCGTATAACTAAGACACCTTTTTTATATTTTTTTCGGTAATCTACAACAACATTCTGTGAAATTTTCAAGTGGCTACTTTTACGTTTCCAAAGATTTTAAATAAATATTCTTTCTGATAACATAACATAACATTTACATACAGGCACATACATTGCTTCTGGGCCCACACTAGGATACCCCGTAGCGTAGGAACCAGAAACAACGACATCAAAAAATGTAAAAATCCAAGACCTGGGGTTTTTTCATCCCCAGCCGGGGTTCGAACCCGGGGCCTTGCATGGTAAGCAGATGCGCTACCGCTACGCCACAGAGGTCGTCGTTTACGGTTCCAAATCCCTCTAAAGTTCGGGCGGACACGGACAGCCAAAGCAAGTAGTAGGGTCCCGTTTGGCACCCAGTGTGCGGAACCCTAAAAACATAAAAGAACTTTAACGACTTCACTGATACACAAAGCCAATGTCGAGAATTAAAAAAAAAAGAAAAATAAAATCGGTCAAGTGCGATGTTGTTTGGGTACAGGTGCGTAGAAAATGTTGTAGGGCCGTCAATTGGATGTGGCACACGAAAAAATGTACATATAAATTATAAGGCACTTTAGGGCAACTATAACATGGTCCTAAAGTGGATATTATTATGGCCTAAAAGTGCCTTACAACTTTATTATTATATATTATTATATACGTTTAATTCAGATAAACAAATCCATAGAGTTGTTAGTACGAACTTAGTCTATGTTAGTAAGATACAATTAGATAAGTTAATGTAAATGCACCTTGGAGTGCACCGATCTCGTCGCGCCTAGTCGACGCTTCAGGAGACCCGAGGGCTGGTGCTTACTTTGGCCAAAGAATAAGCCTAGCCATACAGCGAGGCAATGCCGCCAGCCTTCTTGGTACTCTGCCGCCCGACAGCGATCTGGCTCAAATATTTTATTTAAATTAGAATGTTTTAGGTTTAATTCCAACTTACTTAAAACATGCATACGTAAATAATAAATAAATAAAAACCTTGGAGTGTACATTTATTTTATGTTTGTACATTTAATTTTTTATTTATTTGGAAAGCAGACAGTACAATAAACTTTCCGTAGTAAGGTTGTCTGGAAGAAATTACTTTTAGCAATAAGGCCGCCGATTGTACTTTGTATCTTTACAGGTTTTATAATATGTGCTCTGGTGTACAATAAAAAATATTCTCATCTTATAAACAAAATTACTAAAACATTAAAAGGTTGTAGACACCAGCAAAGCCTCTACATATATGACACCTATGACACTTACGACAACACTTTTGAGATACAAACTAGTTTGTGTAATTTCTGTAATGTAATTTCACTGATGCCGGTGAGTCACCCATTAGCTCAGTTAGAAGAGCGCTGGCACGGATAGCCAGAGGTCGCTGGTTCAAATCCCGGCATGGGTGGAATTTTTAGCCTCTAAATAGGTTTTTAAAAATCTTTTATGTATTCAACTTTTTCTATATGCTGCTTAACCCTGAGAATTAATGATTTTTATTACAACTATACATCTAGACCAAACCAGACTCGGCCCGTGGTGGAGTATGGCCTAACCTTCCTGCGATGCAGGAAGAGACCCGTGCCCCAGCAGTGGGGACATACTAGGGTTGATATCGATCGATGTAGATAGATAGATAGATAGAGAACACTTTATTGCACAACCAGAAAAATATTACAACCATGATTCTTAAATCTAAGTAATGTTATACAATTGACGGTCTTATCGCTAAGAGCGATCTCTTCCAGACAACCTTTGGATGGAGTGGATTGCATGAAGAATATAGTCGGTACGTGGTGCATGTACATAAATAATTAAATCGAAAATATATTGATAACAAACAGCAAGGGAGTGCGAGAATATGATTACTTATAATTACCTACGATATAATGTACATATATTTAAATAATAATATACAAAGACACCTAAAAACTAAATACATATCCAATTAAATACATATAGGTAAGCAACATATACTTAAATAATAATATACATTAATACATATAAGCACTTGAGCTTGAGCTTATTGTAGACTTTTAGTCCGGATTTATTTACAGGTGTTGTTATATCGGTTATATATGTTAGTGTGAGACAAGCGACCGACGACGCGAGCTCCGTCTCTGCTCACCATGATTAAGCTCTGCAAATCGGAGCGAAACCTGGTCGGACTTTTCCGATATAACAACACCCGTAAGTAAATCCGGACTAAAAGTCTACAATGTGTTGTGCTTACGAAAGTTTTAGTTCAAAATCACTTGAGCTTAGTTCGATATTCAGAAATATGGTCATATTTGCGTAAACCAAATATCGATGCATCTAGATCACCCGAGCATATTACATCATAGGAATATATTAAACGGGTCAAATCGCGATTATTTATTAGGTAAAACGTAATTACCTCATTTCCCGACGTTTCGGCAGCGTTACAGTTGCCGTGGTCTCGGGTAGACTGAAGTGGCGAGTACAGTCAATTATTGTGGGCCACTTCAGTCTAGTCCAGTCGTTTCGGCAACTGTAGCGCTACCGAAACGTCGGGAAATAAGGTAATTACGTTTAACCTAATAAATAATCCCGATTACACTTATGTACCTATAAGTATCGCGAGTCATTAAGAAATTAATACAAGTTTACAAATAATTTAATAATTCTTAATACTATTCTCATTTAAAAGAAAATTGTATGATTTGCTGACTGATAAATGCTATTATAACATAAAAGAGTTCTTTGATGACAATATTAATAGTTTTGGTACTTACCTAGTTATTGACAAGCTGACATACATATTGACATTTTGTATTTTCTGAATTGATTTCTTAATAATGCGTTTTTAAATATTTATAATAGTAATAATTAATGATAAAAATGGAACTAAACCTAAAACATTCTAATTTAAATAAAATATTTGAGCCAGATCGCTGTCGGGCGGCAGAGTACCAAGAAGGCTGGCGGCATTGCCTCGCTGTATGGCTAGGCTTATTCTTTGGCCAAAGTAAGCACCAGCCCTCGGGTCTCCTGAAGCGTCGACTAGGCGCGACGAGATCTCCTTAAAGAGGAGTCTCGCCTCCGGACCCCATGGCCCCAGAGTCTCGACTCCAAAAGGCACAAATATATAGCCCCCCCCCCTAATATATGCGTTTTTTGTATATTTTTTTTCAAATCTTTGACATTTCGTAATTTTAATATTAATAATGTTGGTATCTAATTATTGACAAGCTGACATACATGTTTTATCATTGAAATTTTAATTTTTGTGAATTGATTTCTTAATATTGCCTTTTTTATATTGTTATATTTTTTCAAATCTTTGACGTTTTGTATTTAATTATTGTTATTTCATGAGACTTTTTAAATGTTTTAATACTTCTGACACAAGATTTGAATGCCTATTTAGGTAGAGCACAAAAGAAACTGTATTTTTAACTTTAACACCTGATGTACTTGTGTCTCACAAATGAATTATGAATTATACATATTAAATCAGGCTCTATTAAGCTAGGCGGTAAAGCGGTAGTTTCTTTAAAGAAACTAACAGAGCCAGTCGGTATATCTATGGTGTATGAATATATTATTTAGGTTAGGAAAAGTATCAGAGTGCTTAGTGCGAGTTTGACAGATCCAATCGAATAACTTTACTACCTACCGCGTTAATCGAGTCTTGAGTAGTGAGTATGAGTAAGTTAACCGTTCGAACTGGCAAAACGCTGTCACAATACAACTCGCACTCGCGTTTATTCGTGTTTTGGCTGGTAAACGTGTTAACTTCTCAACGTAAACCATTACAACTCGCACTCAGTAATTTCAGTTTCCATACTTGTCGCTAGGTGGCGCTTCCTCGATGCCATAGAAATATGAGTTTACGTTAACGCGATCGAGTAGTTAAAAAACTCGCACTAAGCACTCTGTAGACCTTTACGACTGACCGACTGACGAGCCAACACAATGTAATTACTAGATATAAACATAAAAATTCGTTCCCAAGATTTAGGCTGGCACAGGTTAATACATCCTTCTTGGGGCATTGTATACGTTCCCAATAAGATCCCTGAAGATATAATAAGCTTGCCTGATACGATATCAACCCTTGTATGTCCCCACTGCTGGGGCACGGGTCTCTTCTTGCATAGCAGGAAGGTTAGGCTCCACCACGGGGGCCAAGTCCGGGTTGGCGGGCCTTATTGTCAGAAGTTATCAAGCCGCCCATAAGGCCTCTGACATGGCTTAACGACTGCCATTACCTGACAGCCGGCACCAACGGCTTAGCGTGCCTTGCGAAGCACAGAAGAGCTCGGAAAAATGCCACTAACGGTAGGCACGGGACGGTCACCCATCCTGCCACTTACCGCGCCTGTTGTTGCTTAACTCAAATGATTGGTTCCTATCACTCGGTTCGACTAGTCAACGAGCGCTTATTGTCTAGTACGCGGTTCAAAAAATGTGTTAAGAAGTACATTTTGTGCCAAAGAGGCTACTATGTCATAAAGGATTATTTAGATGACAATGATGTCTGGAATCAAAGCCAGTACAATTTGTAATAATTATGTAAACTCTGTTAATTAAGGACTTTAAAAAGTCTACAGAGTATACTATTTTTATTTTAATGCACTAACCCGTGCTAAGGAACTAAAAAATTTCTAAAAATTTTTTAAAAATTTCACCCATGCCGGGATTCGAACCCGCACCGTCTGGCTATCCGTGCCAGCGCTCTACCAATTGAGCTCAATTGGTAGAGCGGCATGGGTGAAATTTTTAGCCTCTAAATAGGTTTTAAAGACTACAGAGTTTTGATCCATTTTTTCCTCAAAATTATCTAGATTTTGAAATGGACACCTAGTTTGAATTGTAACGTTCACTAAGCCGCAGTTCCTGCGCTACTTCTAAAAAAACTTTATACCTATTCATTTCATTTCAATGCAGAAGCTGGCCCATAGTATTTATTTATTTTTAAATTGACTTTTACTTTGGTTAGTAATAAAAACCTAAAAATTCCTCCCACGCCGGGAATCGAAATCGAACCCGCGACCTCTGGCTAAACGTGCCAGCGCTCTCCCAACTGAGCTTATGGGCGACTCGACTAACGGCATCAGTGAAATTTCGAACCTCTTTACAATACTCTCTGTATTACGTACAGGCAGCATCATCTGGGTGAAGTGATTTGCATCACTTGCAGCCCCGAGTACCTTACTTTGCAGTTTGGTTAGTTAAATCGATAGTGATGCAACTACTGGTTGGATTTATAATACTTACTTTGAGTGGAACTTTTCTGGTCCTAAAGTAATCATAATTGACGTCACAAAAAAACTTTGTATAGTCAGAGACTACCACGCCATTGTAGACTTTATAGCAACTGGTATAAGGACCAACATTGACCGGCAAGGTGTAGATAATTAAAATTACTGGTTTGATTTAAATACACCACCATTATTTACCTACGTCCGAGGCCCCGGAAAAGTCTGAAGTAAGGCCCTTTGAAGGAAAACCTTGTATTTTTTTCACTATGATTCGGAGTATTTATGATAGACAGTAAAAAAATGGAGTAGGTATTCAAACCAAACGCAGAACTCGATTTTTTTTACATACATAACCTCACACCTGTATCCTAGAGGGGTAGGCAGAGACTGCTACTTGCACGATCCTTACAGATCACCTTCGCTTCATCAAAGTTCATAAGTCGTTGCATGCACGCCCGCCGGTTCCGGGTACTTTTTATCTTCCACCTTGCTAATACATCCCCTATTATATTTGGTCGATGTATTTCCGTCTGATACGTTCCTTACCAGCCCTTCCTTTACATTCGCACTATATATTTGTTTCGTCAGTCTTTCTTCCTTCGTCCTCTCCACATGTCCAAACCAAAGCAACATTCCTTTCTGAATTTTATTCACTACATCCTCGTTTTCTAATCAGACTATTGCGTATCCTGTCATTCAAAGTAACACTACACATACTTCTCAAGGACCTCAATTCTATTGCATTAATTCTACTTTCTTGCTTCTTTTGCCACACCCAAGTCTCGCTACCATACATAAGTGTTGGGACCAGCACGCCATTATGAATAGCCAATATAGCTCTTTTGGAGATGTTTCGGCTGCACACAATGGAGTGCAAGGCACCGTTTACACAATTTCATGCTTTATTTATTCTACTATAAACTAAAAACCTGCCTGCCTAAAAATCCCATCCCATCACACCACTATCTACGGTTAATCCTTCACCGTGCAGGCAGTCCGATTATGGAATGCCTTACCGGTGGAGGCGCGGAAAGCCAAATCCCTGCTCATTTTTAAGGCTATGGTAAAGTATTTCTATCTCATCTACTACACTGTAATACCTACTGTTATTATTTAATTTTGTAATATTGTTCTGCTGTTGTTGTGTTCTACTTATGTTCTTCGAATGTGTATATTTAGTTAATTATTTATGTATTTATATGTAACTAGCTGACCCAGCGAACTTCGTACCGCCTAACAGACGATTCCATATATTTTTTTTTTATTTTCCCCTCCGTAAGAACCATCCTCGTACTTCAAGGAATATTCAAAAAAAGGAATTAGCGAAATCGGTCCAGCTGCTCTCGAGATTTGCGCTTACCAACACATTTGGCGATTCATTTTTATATTATAGATATTAATTTTATTTATGTAAATAATTTGTATGTATCAGTTGATAATCTAATTTATTCACACTGTTATTTTTTAGTCATGTACACCTCTGAATTTATCATTTCCTATGTTTTTTTTTGTACATCTTCTTCCTTCTCTAATGTATTAGTCCAGTTCATACAAAGGTCGCCTAGAGATTACTTTTAGGGGTGAGGCCGTCGTCTGGCTATAAAAATGTACATAACAATTTCCATTTTTATGTACTACTTGCGCGAAGTTCGTACCGCCTAGCAGTCGATTCTTTATTTTTTTATTTTTCGTTCCATAAGAACCATCCTCGTACTTTATGGAATATTCTAAAAAAAATATTAGCGAAATTGGTTCAGTTGCTCTCGAAATTTGCGCTTACCAACACATTGAGCGATTCATTTTTACATTATAGATAAAGTGTTCTCTATCTATCTATCTATCTATAAACGTTTCTCTCCACCGCATAGACCCTCCCTTACATAGAGAGAGAGAGAGTATTATTTTTATTGAAATTCTTTATTGCATAAAAGTTTTGCAAATAGGCGAGCTCCGTGCTACAATACATTATCTAGCAGCTATGTGTATGGGTTATTATATGAGTAGAATGGGGCTTATTTACCATGCGTGCCCACAGCCGATTGGCAAATCAAGCACTGAGGTATTTGAACACCTCAGACGCTCAGGTTTCCTCACAATATTTTACTTCACGGTTAGAGGGTGGTATTGCTACTATGAATTACTCGAAGCCCCGGCTGCTTGAGTGATCTTAAGCGATCAGGAAGGTTAAGCAACATAGGGCGCGTTAAGTGCCTGGATGGGTGACCGTCTATGACTAACGCTAGTGGCATTTTTCCGAGCGGTTCTGTGCTTCGCAAGGCACGTTAAGCAGTTGGTGCCGGCTGCCGTCGATAGATGGCAGTCGTTAAGCCAAGACTTAGGGCGGCTTGAAAACTTCTGACAGTACGACCAGTCACTAGTCTTGCAAACCTCCAGCAATCCGGACCTGGCCCTCGTGATGGAGTATGGCCTATACCTTCTTGTGATGGCTGATTGAGGGTAGTCTCAAACCTTATCAGCGAAAGATGCGAACGGGTGCCCAGACATCAGTCTTCTCGTGACCACGATGACTGTAACGTCGTCGAAACGTCGAGGTAAAATAGCAATAAATTACTACGCGATTAAGCCCCGAAAATATTCTAACTATGCCTTTACGTTCCTTAGGAAAGAGACCCGCGCCTCTCTGTGGGGACATAATGGGTTAATGATGGTTGCTACTATAATTTCACAAATATACATAGCTTTGAACACAAAGTCATTCGCACACGCCCGCACTGGGAATCAAACCCGGGCCATATTTTTATAAGACCGTAAATGTTTACTTAGTCAACTTCGAAGTTGTTAGTTTCATAGTCAATCGATCTTTGCGGAGAAGAGGCTAACAAGGAAACTTCACGTGTATTCTTCTCAAAACACGTTTCGAGTTAATTAACAGAGTTTATACTAGGCTAGACACAATCGTTCCCCGTTAACATTATTTTAATACCAGACATCTTTGTCTCTTAAGCCTGCGCAGACGAGGGACTTTTGTCCCCAAGGGACAAAAGTCCCTGAATCGTAAAAAAATGTCCTCCGAGTAGGTACTTGTCGCGGACTCAGCGCTTACGGTGTGCGGTCATTTGTTCCCCGGAAATTGAGTGAAGCGTACGCTATGAAAGCAAATATTCTGAGATTGCATTGTGTTGTAATTTACATGAAGTTGAAAAAGAAAAGGCGTTAAATAAAAGAGGACACCGAACTTTTGTCCAGTCTGGTCTCTTGATGTCCTCGGTAACTTGAGGGACTTTGTACGGGGTACTTTTAGTCCTTCGTGTGCGTTATTCGATACAATTTATAAGAGATCTATATCGACGGACAACATAAATACCCGGGGATAGTCCCTCGTCTGCGCAGGCCTTTTAACTCTCGAGAACTCATCAAAACCGTTGTTTGAATAGGTGCTTCATAATTTATAAATGGCAATGAGTACCTTGTTTCATAAATTACTGCATATTTTTGGTAGATTTAAATAATCCTTTGTGTTACGATAGACTTTTTTGCCCAGAGTAGGTATGCTTAACTCATTTTTTAATTATCTTGAGGAATCTTGTTGTAGAAGAAATCTGGGGTAAGCTTATCCCTTTATCATGCTACTACGAGAAATCTAGAGTTAGCTTTTAGCTACACTATGCCCCTACGAGAAATATTTGATTAGCTTTTTCCGTTATTGACGACCGCTCGTTTTGACGACCTCTGTGGCGCACCGGTATCACCTATCATGCAATATATCCGGGTTCGAACCCCGGCTGGGGACAAAAAAACTCCAGTTCTTGGACGTTAACATGTTTGTGACGTCGTTGTTTCTGGTTCTCATAACTCAGGATACCCTAGTGTGGGGCCAGAAGCAATGTGTCTGTATGTAAATGTTATGTTACGTTATTTTGTCCCTGGGAGAAATTTGAAAAAGAGAAATTTGGGGTTGGAGTTTTCCATAAATAAGCTTTTATGAGAAATGCTGGGGTTAGCTTATCTCTTTTTTATGATCTTACGAGAAATCTGGGGTTAGGTCTCGCTCCACTACACTCCTACGAGAAAACTGCGGTTAACTTATTATGAATACTTTTATCGCACATAGGCATATGTATAAGACGACAAACTTACTGCCTTTTCTACCAGTCACCCCCTTGAGCTGTAACCGCTTTTTCTTTTGTATGCTTCTTCTTGGAACAGCTTTTCCATTTAAGTATGTGACGGTGCAAACCTCTTTACACCATTTTTTTATACTATTTTTATTTTTAATGCACTAACCCGTGCTAAGGACAAATTTAAAAACTGTAAGTGATGCAATTTACTAAAGCCAGAGGATGTCGCTGCCTGTACGTAATACAGAGAATAGTGTAAAGAGGTTCGAAATTTCACTGATGCCGGTGAGTCGCCCATTAGCTCAATTGGAAGAGCGCTGGCACGGATAGCCAGAGGTCGCGGGTTCGAATCCCGGCATGGGTGAAATTTAAAGCCTCTTAATAGTTTTTTATATTTCTTTAATTATACTGTCTATCATTTTCAAAAATTTTAAATTACGTCACCCATTTTTAAGATTTCCCTCATTTTTAGCATTACTGCTTTACATTTTGACTAGACCTGACAATTTTTTCCTGCTTATTCCGTTTTTATCCAGTTTTCTGTTTTTTTATTGTAAACTAGCTGACCTAGCGACTTCGTACTGCATAACAGTGAATTCTTCAGTCAGCACCACACTGCTACTAAGGGTACCTCGCAATTTTGATTTCCCACCTGCTTAGCAGTTGAATACTGAGCCTTGGCTCAGCAGTCGGGTTCTTGAGTAATTTTTTTCATTATTTTCGGGTTATTTTTTTTTTTCAGTATTTTATTTTGTAATTTCCGTTTCCCAACACTTTTTTTACTTCTGGCCGAACGTAATCTAAAACGGAATTCGAATTCGCAAGTCAGGTATTCCCGAATTGTTATTTACAACATGATGTTTTAATGGTCTTCTAATGGACGATATGACTGTCATGGCGTCATTTTATACTAATTACTTGATTGGTCTAAATAAGTCCTTAGCTGCGTCTACAAAGCTGCTGACTTATGAATGATACAAAAGACTTTATTAAGATAATTTAGTGAAATACAGAGCACAATCTTACACATGAAAGCATAAAAATATACATCCACAAACGTTTCGTCCAAAGTAATAAAATATAAAAAATATACATGAGCACAAAAATATGTCAAATTGATAATAACTTCTTCACAACACAGTCACTTAGTTATATATTTAACGGGTCTAATCGCTATTATTCATAAGGTAAACGTGGCAATCTTAACAGGCCACTGCTCACTGAACAGACATCTCTACAATATGGGTCTAACCGACAGCCCGCTTTGCCGGGGACGCCTCAAAAGAGGAAACACCCGCCCACGTGACCATTCACTGTGAGGGCGTGGAAAAGCAACGGACCGCCATCATTGGGAAGCCGGGGTGCCTTCAGGAAGTCCGCAGTGGCATCGGAGCACTGCTGGCTTTCTGGAAAGAGGTAGGCTGGCTGGAGTAAACTCACCGCTCCACTACGTACAATGGCCCAATCATGAGGCTATGTGCGGAAATCTCAGGTCTAACTAACTAGGTAAAACGTAATTACCTTATTTCCCGACGTTTCGGCAGCGTTACAGTTGCCTTGGTCTCGGGTGTAAATTAGAAGTGACTACCCACAATTTCACTGTACTCGCCACCTCAGTCTACCCGAGACCACGGCAACTGTAACGCTGCCGAAACGTCGGGAAATAAGGTAATTACGTTTTACCTAATATGTAATCGCGACTAGACCCGTTCAATATATAACTATGTATGATTATCAAGTATCATTAAGGCACTTGTCCTGGTCCCAAACTAGGATACCCTGTGCAAACCAAGAAAGGATATCATTGAAAAATGAAAGAAACGTGGAACAATGATAAAGACTTTCTTTTCAAAATTGTAACGATACACAGTATAAGTATATAGGCCTACACAGGCCTTATTGCTAAAAGCAATTTCTTCCACACAATTCCATGATGGAAAAATTCTGAAGGAGAATAAACGTAATACTGAGAATAGTGTTGAGAGGTTCGAAATTTCACTGGTGCCGGTGAGTCGCCCATTAGCTCAGTTGGAAAGAGCGCCGGCACCGATAGCCAGAGGTCGCGGGTTCGAATCTCGGCATGGGTCGAATTTTTAGCCTCTAAATAGGTTTTTAAGACAATAAACGTATTTGTAATACTTAAAGAACAATATATGTATAAAAAAAAAGTATTCAGTTTTTCAAACGTATTTTAATGAAATAGTCTGGTGCACTGAAATACTATTACCGGTATTATATGTTTTCGAACGAAATGTTATTCGAATATTGTAAATTCGGAAAACTAAATTTATATATTTATATATTTTTTGTCAATTTTTTCTCAAAAACGATCTAGATATTGAAATGGACACCTAGTTTGAATTGTAACGTATATTAGCCGCAGTTTCTGTGCTACTTTGATTAAAACCTTTTCATTTCATTTCATATAAGACTGAACAAGTTTTTTTGTAAGACTGTTTGTTTGTAAGGGCCCGTAAGAGACGTCCCAGGTGGACATACTTCGACAAATAGGGTATGTATTAGCAAAAGGGAAGATAAATACTACCCGGAACCGGCGTGCGTGCATGCAACGACTTATGAACGTTGATGAAGCGAAGGTGATCTGTCAGTCTTGGCAAATGGCAGTCCTTGGTCTCTGCCTACCCCTCTGGGATATAGGCGTTAGGTTATGTTGTTATGTTTGTTTTGGTATATATATTGGCCTTTTTGCATCTACTTAATGAGGTGATTTATACAGCGTCCAGTGGTATCTTCACTCACACTAGATGGGTGAAGGGACCACTCCGACGCTGTAGTGCCTGGGTCATGGTTTTTTTTATAGATGGTGTAGGCTTGCCCAGCACCTATACCATCCTGACAGCTTAGTCGGCCTAGCCCACAGGAAAGACTAGTCAATACGTGCGGAGCCAACCAAGCCGCGGGTTTCCTCACGATGTTTTCCTTCGCCGTTAGCGTGTGGTATTGCGACTGCAATTTCGCAAATGTACGTAACTTTGAAATTAAACAAAGTCATTGGTACATGCCCGCACTCGGGACCGAACCTGGGGCTCTCGCTTGCCAGTCTATGGTTCTACCCACTGAGCTACCACCGCATCCTGGTATATATAAATGAATAAAAAATAGTAGATTGTTAAACGAGGGTAGAAAGAATCAATTTCCGGGGTATTTAGATGCCCCAGCGCAGCGAGATAGTCAGACTGAGATAGATAGTCTACAGATAGTCCGAGTAGGAATTGATTCTTTTACTCATGTTATACACTCTACTTTTCATTTCGAATATGAGGAAAATTAAAACTCATTTTAATATTGAAATCTTAGCATAAAACATTATTACTTTTTTTTTTAATTCCGTCACAGATACGATATCAGATTAGTACAGTGCGTTCACATTAACTTGACGCGTGAGAGAATTGGTAACAAGGACATAACATGTGAATTAGCTTTTGGACCTAATCGGAAGATGGTAAAACAAGCCCTCAATCCTTTTATTTTCCCCAAGTAATGGGAATGATTTCTTATTTAACATGGTAACAGTAAACATCTCAGTGCTACCAATTCTCTCACGCGTCAAGTTAATGTGAACGCACTATACCCGCCAATTTATGTCGACTTTTCAAATTATAAATATGGAAGTCACCGCGTAATTGTTGCGGCTTATTCCGCTCAAAGAAGTTTGCGCTAAGTTTAGAAACTCACATGGCCGCAGCATTTTTTTAAAAAGCCTATTTATTACATACAGTGCGTTCGCATTAAGTTGACGCGTGAGAGAATTGGTAGCACTGATATGTTTTGTTTTACCATGTTAAATAAGAAATCATTCACATTACTTGGGGAAAATAAAAGGATTGAGGGCTTGTTTTACCATCTTCCGATTAGGTCCAAAAGCTAATTCACATGTTATGTCCTTATTACCAATTCTCTCACGCGTCAAGTTAATGTGAACGCACTGTAAAACTCTTCACAGCTGACAGTAGTTCTATTTTTAAAGTTCATTCCCTCCCTTAGGTGGGAAGTAATTTGTATGAGTTTTTTCCCTCCCTATGGAGGGTAGCAACATTTTCCACTCAATAATCAGAACAAAACAACATTACTTTCCGAGTATAAGAAATGAAAAAGTTATTCAGGCAGAAGGGAACCCAGCTATAAACAATGGACTTATTTTCACTGATAACTCAATTTCAAACAATCTAACATCACAATGTAAGCGTACAGTAAGAAACAATCATAATTACTTAGGTACCTACGTCAAAACGGTCACAGAACTATGGCCGTGACCAAAACACCATCATCCGAGATAACCTCTTGGCTGGCATTAGGTACCTGTACGAGAGTTAAAAAGCCTATAAAGTTGGCTTATTCTAGAATCAATTGATTCTGTACTAAAATTTGTTAAACGAGTTTGATCTTTAACACACACACTTACGCAGCCGCGCCGCTGTGTGCGTTACCTTGCGAAATTTTATATATAAGCGACTGTATTGTACGCCGCCGCTCCATTAGATGAACAGCCGCCTTAATATAAACATTAATTGTTTATAGAAAAGCAGAGAAAAAGTTTAACAACATTTCCGTGCTAAACGAACGTAGCGCCGAAAACACTATTTTTGATTTTTTCGACAGCTGTCACTTTTGCCGCGCGCGTCCTTTTTGTTTTTATAGTTTTCTTTATTTCCCGGTGATGGACTTTTCCGTGTGAAGTGGCCAGTCGCTCGGATTCCTATTGAGCTGTGCTGTTTTTCTTAATGTAAACAATGTTCTACCGACACGGAAGGAGAAGAATATAAGTTGCTGACTTGCCTTTCTTGTGTAAACAGACAATATAAGTCGTGTTGCTGACAAACAAATTAATTCATGATTAGTTTGCAAAAGAGTGCATTGTCAAAATAACCGACTCCTTACTTTCCCGTGGCATTGATATTGAAACTCAACTGACAAATTACGAAAATCAAAGTGGTTTTAGTGTTACAAAACCGGCCTCTAACGATAGTACCGATTCAGTGACGTCACGTTACGGATATAAGACAATTATAGCGAAAACAATTAAAAACTAATTACGGGCGGACGATTAAACAATCGCCTGGAATTTGAAAAAAAAAACACGTGCATCGACGTGTTAAGTTTGAATTTGGAACGTTATTGAAAATTAGAAGAAAGAATGAAGGACTTCGCTCAAATTTGGAACAACGTGACTGGGAGGCGGTACTCATCTGTGAACCCCGGTGACAGAGAATTGAGGGACTTGTCCAACAGATTGAAGAAAGAAAATATTGACTCATCTATGTTCGAAGCGAATTTCGCTGAGTGTGAGGGACTCAATAATAAATTCAGTGAGGATCTCGACTTCAGGAAAGACGCCATAATCAACCGCTTGTTCGAGAGGAGACGACACGGCGACATCACGAGACAGCCAACATGTAAGTTTCATTGTTTATTTACTGTTAGAAAATTAACGTTATAAAAACTTACATTTTTAATATTCTTTTTATTCTTATTCTTCTTTTATTCTTCTTTTTATTTTTTTTAAACGCTCCATACTTCATAAAACACTCGAAAAGCGCTAATTAAAATAGTCTGTGGTTGAAATTTAGCAAGGAAAAAACTTTGACACAGATTATTAAATAACCTGCCATTACAGCCCTTAAAAGACGTGAAAACTGTTATTTTCAGAATTAATAGCTTATATGGAGAAAAAGCCAACAAACAAACAACCACCTTTTTTTATATTTATACTAAGTGTGCCCCGGGATTTATCGATTTTCCCATGGGAATAAGATATTTCCCTGCACTAAAACGTAGCCTATGTGCTAATCCAGGGTGTCAGCTAACTCCAAACCAAATTTTATTAAAATCGCTCCAGCCGTTAAGTCGCGAAGAAGTAACAAACATACCCACTCACAAAATGTCGCCTCTTTAAAATTTGTGATTAGGGATGAAGATGAGTTTCCTTCTTCAGGCTATATTATGTAGTCCACTGCTGGACATAGCCCTCCCCTAATGAGCGCCATAGCGCCCTGTCTTCAGCTTGCCGCATCCAGCATCTGCCGGCGGTTTTTCGCAGATGGTCATCCCACCTTGTCGGAAGGCGTTTTACACTGCAGTCTATTTATTCTTACTTGTCCAATTTAGTAAACAAGATTCTACCCTTAAACTGTGACTTTTTAGTCCAAAACTGCCATATTTCCATAAATGAAGTAACCTGGAACACTCTTTTAGATAACACGCTGCCAATTTTATAAACATAGTTCATGGTAGTTCATGAATTTGCGAGAAAATGTCTAGTTTATTCACCTAATGTCAATTTTAAGGTTAGAATCTTGTTTACTAACTTGGACAAGTAAGAATAAATAGACTGTACGTTTGCCGAGTCGCAGATTAGATGAAGATGATTAGTGTGATACAACGTCTTTTATGCTTTGGAAACCTGAAAATGCTAATTAAAGTTAAACAAATTATCGTGGCACACGGAAATATGATAAGAACCGGCAAAGATCTGGCCTTCGTGAGGTCGCGGGTTTGACTCCGACGTGTAACAAAGACTTTTTTCAAAGTAATTTAAATTTGCGAACTTGTAGTGGCAAAGATAAGATAAGAACATTCTTTACTAACCGTGCCCCGCGGTGTCACCCGCGGTTTATCAATTTTCCCATGGGAATAAGATATTTTCCCGCAGTAAAACGTAGCCTATCCAGGGTGTCAGCTAACTCCATACCAGTATTTTATTGAAATCGCTCTAGTCGTGTAGACGTGGAGAAATAACAAACATGCACACTCACAAACTTTCGCCTTTATAATATTCTATACCTAATATATATATTTTTTGTGTTATTATTATTCATATTTCTTTTGTTAACGGTATGGAACTTGTTTTTAATAAACAAATTAACTGAAATAAGTAAATCTAAACTAAACCTAAATTAAAGATTAATTAATCAGTAAACTATTTTTTTATTTTTATAGGCATTTATTTTAACAAATAAAATGGACAATTTTGTTAATGTAGCTATTAATTTAAAATCCTAAAAATTAATAAAAAAATACATAACTGGAACTATAAAAATTAAACTAAACCTAATAACATTATAAAAATGTATAATAAATGTATCTGTTGATCATTTTATTTATTCAAACTGTTCTTTAAGCATGTACTTATACTTATACCTCTGATATTATAATTTTCTGTGTTTTTTTGTACATCTACTTCCTTCTCTAAAGTATTACCCCAGTTCATACAAAGGTTGTCTGGAAGAGATCAATCTTAGTGATAAGGCCGCCGCCTGTACTCTTAGGTTAAGAAATGTCTGTGTAATTTCCATTTTTATGAACAATAAAGTGTTCTCTATTTATCTATCTATCTATAAAGAAAAAGATACGTAGATAAATGAGGGCAGTCACAAAAAAGAATGAAATGAGGTGTCTTAAGTCTGGCACTAGACCAGCTACTTTTCATAGACTTTCACATTTTGGTGCAAATTTTTATTGAATTCTATAGAAATAAATCTCAAAGCACGTGCGTGGAATAAAAACACTTAGCCCACCAATTTGACACTGAAATGTGACCTCTTGAGCTCAATACAAAGCCCGCCAAAATATTACTATTATTAATGTACTGGCTGACCCAGCGAACTTCGTACCGCCTAACAGTCGATTCTTTTTTTTATTTTTCCCTCCGTAAGAACCATCCTCGTACTTCAAGGAATATTCTAAAAAAAGAATTAGCGAAATCAGTTCAGCTGCTCTCGAGATTTGCGCTTACCAACACATTCAGCGATTCATTTTTATACTATAGACGAGCTGACCCAGCGAACTTCGTACCGCTTAACAGTCGATTCTTTAAACTTTTTTCTTTCCGTAAAAACCATCCTCGTACTTCAAGGAATACCTATTCTAAAAAAAGAATTTGCGAAATCGGTTCAGGTACTCTCGAGATTTGCGCTTACCAACACATTCAGCGATTCATTTTTATACTATAGATGATGTATGTAGAGGACCAAGGAAGAAAGATTGACGAAACAAATATATATTGCGAATGTGAGTGGAAGGGCTGGTAACAGACGTCCCAGGCGGACATACATATTTTATTTTTTATTTATTTTATTTACTTAGGACAACCAGTAGCTAGTACACTAATACATCTTAATTATAGAACATAAAGGGTTTTAAGGTAAGTGCCTAGCCTATTAAGGTTGCCACAGCATGCACCTTTGCTAGTGTTTAAGTTAACATTTTTGTTGTTTAATAAATCTACAATTAATCTGCAAACAAATTTAAATTAAAAATTAAAGACATATAATATATATGATTACTTTACCTAGGCACTCCTGATTTGAGAATCTGTTTGATTTTTTCCTTAAATATATAAACATTATCAGAGAAAATGTCGACAGAGCAAGATGACAATTTGTTATACAGTCTCAAGAGACGAGGCATTGTGGCATTGTGTTTAAGGTTGGTTTTGGAACAAGGAGCGTTAAACAATTTATTAATTCTATACCTAGGATATTTAGTGGGTACTTTTAAATTAATTTGGGATAGTATTTGCAAACAGTCTATTTTATTTCTCAATATTTTGAAAAGGAAGGTTGCGTCGAGTAATAATCGTCTAGAGTGCAACTCATCCATTTTGAAATGCAATAGTCTGTCCTTGTAACTTTTTACATCTCTGGCAATTCCACAGCCGTAAGCTAGATGCCACATGAACCTTTTTTGTATCCGTTCTATTCGCATGATGTGAACATTATAAAATGGTGACCAAACTACGCTACAGTATTCAAGAATGCTCCGAACCAGAGAACAATAAATGGCTATTTTGGTTGAAGCCCTCTTGAACACCTTGCAATTTCTAATTGTGAAGCCTAGCATCCTCGAGGCCTTAGATATAATCATGTCAATATGCGGCAAGAATGTTAGTTTTGCATCCAGAATTACCCCCAAGTCCCGTATCTGTTCTACTTCCTGCAAGGCAACACCACTGACGCTGTATTTTGTCAGAAATATCTTAAAATTCCTAGTAAATTTTATGTGATAGCACTTTTTTGGATTAAGCATCATTCCATTGTCCTCACACCATTTGGCTAATCTATTTATGTCGTCTTGCAAAAGTTCGGCATCTTGCAAACATAAAATTTTCCTAGTTAATTTGAGGTCGTCGGCAAATAGGTACAGCTCTGAATGCCAAATATGCTCTGTCACATCATCAACAAACAAATTGAAAAGCCAGGGTCCAATATGAGATAATACATAGACCAAATAGGGGATGTATTAGCAAAGGGAAAGATAAAAAGTACCCGGAACCGGCGTGCGTGCATGCAACGACTTACGAACATTGATGAAGCGAAAGTGATCTGTCAGGATCGTGGCAAGTGGCAGTCCCTGGCCTACCCCTCTGGGATACAGGCGTGAGGTTATGTATGTATGTATGTAATCAAACTTTTCCGCAAAGAAATTATGCCGTTCACACAATTACAACACACTATGATATTTATCTCCTGATTATCAGACGATAGAAAGGTGCAACTGACAGATAAAGGTGGTTTAAAGAGTTCTCTGTTATCTTCAGAGGGTCTTATTGCCGCGCTGAGCACGTGTGTAGATTAAAGAGAAATGAACTAAAAAGTTGTATAAAAAAATTCACATCCTCTTTGAGAGATCGAAGAAATATACAAAAGTACAAAAGTCTATGGTCGATATCAACCCTTGTATGTCTCCACTGTTGGGGCACGGGTCTGTTCCTGCATCGCAGGAAGGTTAGGCCATTTGTAAGACAGTAGCGGGCCTTACTGTCATAAGTTATCAAGCCGTCAATAAGGCCTCTGACATAGCTTAACGACTGCCATTACATGCCAGCCGGCACCAACTGCTTAACGTCCCTTGCAAACCACGGAAGCGCTTGGAATAATGCCACTAGTGGTAGTCACGGGACGGTCACCCATCCTGCACCTGACCGCGCCTATAGTTGCTTAACTCAAGTGATTGATTCCAATCACAGTTATAAAATGACAGTCGTTAAGCCATGTCAGAAGCCTCATAGGCGGCTTGATAACTTATGACAGTAAGGCCCGCTACTGCCTTACAATCCTCCACCAAGCCGGAGTTGGCCCCCATGGTGGAGTATGGCCTAACCTTCCTGCGATGCAGGAAGAGACCCGTGCCCCAGCAGTGGAGACATACCTACAAGGGTTGATAACACTGTTATAACAAGTTGTGTCATAACTAGGTGTAATCATTATTTTTATAATATACCTAAAAACAAGGGTACAAAGTTTAAATAACAGATATCTTTGCTTCTGCAAAAATATTAGCACCTCGGTTGGGTAGGTATTATGCGTTTCCCAATAATTTTCACATAATTTACACGAATAACCTCCTTCTAACTTGACTGGTATTTTAAGCAGTTACTAAAATACGAAGTTTATTTGTAGAAGACACAAGTTTTGTAATGGACCATTGCATCGGCGCAGTTTCATCGTTTGACGAAATATGGCGTCTTAAAATACACAAGCTTGTTACGATATAACAATTCATGGTTTACAATGACAGTTAGATGTATATTGGAACGTTAATCAACCAACAGATCAAAACAAAAAATCAAAATTACAGATCAAAACAAGGTTCAAAACAAAGAATCAAAATTACGGATCAAAACAAAAAATAAAAATTACAGATCAAAACAAAAAAATCAAAATTACAGCAAAAAAACAAAATCAAAATAAAAACTAAACAAAAAATTAAAATTACAGATAAAAACCAAAAATCTAAATTACAGATAAAAACAAAAAAAAATATTACAGATAAAAACAAAAAATCAAAATTACAGATCAAAAAAATATATACTACATCTGTAATATTTTTAATTTTGATTTCTAATTTTTTTTATTATCTGAAAACCAAAAATCTAAATTACAGATAAAAACAAAAAATCTAAATTACAGCAAAAAAACAAAATCAAAATAAAAACTAAACAAAAAATTAAAATTACAGATAAAAACCAAAAATCAAAATTACAGATAAAAACAAAATCAAAATAGAAACTAAACAAAAAATTAAAATTACAGATAAAAACAAAAAATCAAAATTACAGATCAAAAAATATATATTACATCTGTAATATTTTTAATTTTGATTTCTAATTTTTTTTATTATCTGAAAACAAAAAATCTAAATTACAGATAAAAACAAAAAAAAATATTACAGATAAAAACAAAAAAAAAATATTACAGATAAAAACAAAAAATCTAAATTACAAATTAAAAAAAAAATTACAGATAAAAACAAAAAATCTAAATTACAGATCAAAACAAAATTCAAAATTACAGATCAAAATCCTTTATATTACTCTTACCCTCGTGTCATCTAACAAATATACACACTCACAAATTTTCACGTTATCAACCCTTGTATGTCCCCACTGCTGGGGCACGGGTCTCTTCCTGGCCATACTCCACCACGGGGGCCAAGTCCGGGTTGGTGAATGATGGATTGTAAGACAGTGGCGGGCCTTACTGTCAGAAGTTATCAAGCCGCCCATGAGGCCTCTGACATGGCTTAACGACTGCCATTACATGACAGCCGGCACCAACGGCTTAACGTGCCTTGCGAAGCGCTCGGAAAAATGCCATTAACGGTAGTCACGGGACGGTCACCCATCCAGCACCTGACCGCGCCTGTTGTTGCTGAACTCAAGTAACTGATTCCAATTACTCGGTTCGCCTAGGTCACGAGCGCTTCAAACTTGCCACAAACCTTCGCTTTTATAATATTAGTGCGATGAGATGTGATGTGATGCTAATATGAGGTGGTTCTTGTTCTTCTTCAGGCTATCTTAGTCCACTGCTGGACATAGCCCTCCCCTAATGAGCGCCATAGCGCAAGGTTGTGCCATCATTAGGGGGTATTGCCCACAATCCTCACGCCGGGCATGCGGGTTGGGGATCGCAGTTTGGTGGAATTGTACTGCAGGGGGCGCTGCTGCCCACCCCCCAGTTCGTTTCCCTTAGCCGCCTTTTACGACACCCGCGGGAAGAATTTGGGTTGGTGCTATTCTCTAGGCCGACACCACACAGCATCACTTCAGGTGATTATCAAGTGGGAAGACTTGACTACGCCCCATGTACATTGAATTGAATTTTCAAATGTGAATTTTAGTTTTATGAAAGAGGTCCGAATTGATTTCATTTTTTTTACTAGTCTCGAAGCAATTGGAGTAATTTTAAAGGGTATGTAAACCTTGTATGTCCCCACTGCTGGGGCACGGGTCTCTCCCTGCATCGCAGGAAGGTTAGGCCATACTCCACCACGGGGGCCATGTCTGGGTCTGTGGAGGATTGTAAGACAGCGGCGGGCTTCGAATGTCGATTGGAGCCACCAATAAAAGTACTTAAATTTCACCTTGTATAATTATTAATTATGCAAAAGAGCGATCCTAAAATCGTGATACCGGTTAGCAAAGCAATAGTCAAGGAATAGCCGAGCAACTCATTAATCGGAATAAATGTATTAAATAACTGGTTAAGTTATTTTAACTTTTTCGCTTCGAGGCCTCTTGCTGGCCGATTTATCTTTCGTAGTGGGTTTATTTTGATTATATTATTCTTTTTAATGCACTAACCCGTGCTAAGGACTATTTTAATAACCTATTTAGAGGCTAGAAATTCCACCCATGCCGGGACTCGAACCCGCGACCTCTGGCTAACCGTGCCAGCGCTCTCCCAACTGAGCTAATGGACGACTACCCGGCTATAAGTGAAATTTCGAACCTCTTACCAAAGGCAAACGTAGTGTAGGACGCCCTCCGACCAGGTGGGGTGACGATCTGCGAAAAACTGCCGGCAGATGCTGGATGCGGCAAGCTGAAGACAGGGCGCTACGGCGCTCATTAGGGGAGGGCTATGTCCAGCAGTGGACTACATAATATAGCCTGAAGAAGAAGAAGATGTACAATAAAGTGTTCTCTATCTCTATCTATCTATCTATCTATCTATCTATCTAAGCGTATGGGGTTCATTGCCCTTTTATAATTAATATGATTATTGCCCAACTAAGCTACGTAAAGTAATATTTGTTGTTTGCCGTACTATTTGCTTTTGTTGTAATGTTGGCTCATGCGATGCCAACCAACATTTTATTGTTACCTTCCTTTCATCGCTGCTGTGCCTGGGACATTGTTTTAGATGAAGTAGGCTTGCCAGATGAAGTAGGCTTGCCCAGCACCTGTACTATCCTGATTCCTGTAGGCTTGCCCAGCATCTATACCACCCTCATTTTTGTACGCTTAGACTAAATAGTTTGCCTTTTTCTTCTTCTTCAGGCTATTATGTAGTCCACTGCTGGACATAGCCCAACAGTTGGCCTAACCCACACGGAATAAGATAGCTCAGCGCTTATACTATCCAGATTCCTGTAGGGTTGCCCAGCATCGATACCATCCTGGTATCGGTGCGCTATGTTGACTAAACAGTCGGCCTAGCCTACAAAGAGTAGGCTTGCCCAGCACCTATATGATCCTGACTCGTGTAGACTAGAATGACCAAGGAGTTGGCCTATCCCACAAAAAGTAAGGTTGTCTAGCATCTATACCAACCTGATTCCGGTGCGCTATGTTGACTAAACAGTGGGCCTAGCCTACAAGGCGTAGGCTTTCCCGGCATCTTTACCATCCTTATTTCTATGGGCTTGCTCAGCATCTATACCATCCTGATTCGTGTACGCTAAGCTGACTAAACAGCCGCCTAGTCCACACGGAGTAGGTTTTCCCAGCATCTATACCATCCTGTTTCCGACTGCTTAGTCGGCCTAGCCCACAGGAAACACAAGTCAACAGATAGATAAAAAACACTTTACAGCCAGAAAAAAGGATATATGCGGAACCTACCAAGCCAGGGGTTTCCTCACGATGTTTTCCTTCACAGTTAGCGTGTGTTGCCATAAAAAATTTACAAATGTACATAACTAATGTACGCCTGAGACAAAGCGCTGTGATAATGTTTTGTTTACAAGACAAGTAGGTATTTATTAATGCGAAGTTATTCGCCGTTTACCGTTCTTCATTCAAGAACCGGCCAGCCTTAAGGCAGTGCAGCCTCTGGCTTGACTTACTGATCTAAATTAGCTCCTATATCTAACGCCTTAAGTGCTAGTTTCGAGCGAAAAGCGCGACTAATGTGTAGTCTTTTGTTGCGATGGTACGGACAGTAGAGACGATTTAAATATTTTTTGAACATTTTCATTTGAGGTCGTATTGCGACATATTGGTTTTTTTTCCTCCTTTTTATAATTAACAGATAATCTAATTCAGTCTTTACCGATCCGTGGAGGGCACGCGGACCGGCAAAGACTGAATTAAGCCCTACTCCCTCTGAGAGACGGCCTATACCCTTCAGTGGGCCGTATAATATAGTCTCGCGTGATAATTAAGCCCATGTGATAAGTGTGACAAGGCTTGTGCCTTGCAGTGGGACATTATATAGGCTATATGAAAAAATAACACCACAAATGATATGGTAGCATTACCTCTCCCTGAAGACAAACATAGGGCGAGATAAATAGTCGTTGCTTAGCCCAAGTCCGTACTCAAGCTTCCCTAAGCATTACTTCAGGCTAACTTAGCTAAGTATCAAAGTAGACATTTGCTTAGCTAAGCATGTTCTTAGGCCAATGCTAAGAATTAGTCCGGGTTTCGCGACTTAGAGAGTGCCAAAGTACTGTCTATGATAGACAAATCGATTCTTAAGCAAGTGCTTTCGCTAAGACTCGTTCTTAGAAGCGACTATTTATCTCGCCCATAATTGTCTGAGATTTTTATGTGCACTTCATTCTTGGACTTCATTCATTATACTTGCTGTTATGATTATTTTGCGGGGATTATGGGTATTACTCCCTGTGATAGCTCAACGTGGCGCTCTTTAGGGGAGGGCTATGTCCAGCAGTGGCCTATTATAGCCTGACGATGACGATGACCTGCTGTTTAATTTAATTAATTTATTTGGAGAAAATACAGGCACAAGTAACGAATATTTATATGTCTTACAATATTGGGTATGGATATATCTGTCTTATGGAACATTTGTCACTTATAGTTACGGCAGGTAGTGTAAAACCGGGAGGCGCATGCAAAAACAAACTTATCAAAAATAGAACCAGGTATAGGTCATTGAGATGAACAAATAACGTGTTTATTTAGCTAGACTCGCAATCAGAATATGTTAAATTTTAAACCCGTTACCTTAAATTAAGACAACGAATTATTGAATAAGTTATAGCTTGTTCTAGGTTTCAAAGATTCTGTGCTTCTGTGGGTACATCTTTTCACAATCAAGCACCACATTTAGATAATTGTTATAGCCACCAAGTGTAATAGCAAGACCGAAGGAAGATGAACACGAAGATAAACATCTTAAGGAAACCTGAGTGTCTGAGATGTTCATGTACCTCAGCACTTGAAATTGCCAATCAACTACCGACAGGGCAGTGGGAAATGTTGTTTTTTTCTAATTTCTTTTTTATCTATTAGATCTCATGGTTTTTTCTGCTTTTGTGATGGAAGGACGCGTTTTCTTAATTTAAGAAAGCCTATTGTGTGTAATAAGTTAATAAGTTGGTGTGGCAATTTTTTTTTCTTAATTTTATTTTATTAAGTACACCAACAGCAAGCGCGCAAACATGATAAAGCTTTATAATAATTGTGACTTAGGGCTAGCGATTGTGCCAATTAAATGTGTACACAGCATTTGTAGACTATACTTGTGTGAAAACTAAGACCTTTTAGAGAGTACATATTGTTTCTGTGAATCTGAACAGAAAATAAATTAATTTCGTTTTCATTTCATTTTCAATCCTTCGGATTGGGAAATGAAGGCTCTCGAAGGCTCGCGTGGTAATTACCACTCTTAAAAAGCCCTGTGCCCTGCCGATATGGAGCTCGCTTTTTTGCGAACGGTCCAAACAATTGATCCGCTGTCAACCGTACTCAAACATAAATCATGCACCGCCGTAAGACTACACTGTAATTATAAATACACGCGTTTACTCCAATTTCCTTATTTAAAATAATAGCGTTAGCGCTCTTGACCTCCGGCCGCCTTTTCTTGCGAACGCTACTTAGGTGCACCGCATTGCTTGACGACTAATTAACTAGTAAATCTAGGAAATATTTACACGGCTGGTTTGCAGATACGACCAGAACGACTGTTTGTTTTATTTTAGTGTTTATTTGCTGCGATTGCAACCGCTTGAATTGGACTCAGGCTTTGACTTTAAGAAGGCAGACTGTCAAAATTTTTCTTATTTCAATATAAATGTGGTGTTAGTTTTTAGCTACAAAGGAGGTTTTGTTGCTCATAGCGTTCTTGTATTGTGTTCAATAAGACTACGAGTAATATAATTTAAAGGTCATATCTGTAAATGGATAACTCAATGTGAGAGATGAGGGATTCACGACAATTACCGAGGTTGGCCGAACCGTTAACTGAGTTTAATCGTACTGTACCGCCTTTGCGATTATTCTCAGCGCGATTTTTGTCAAAAAAATCCGTGGGATATGGAAAACTAGCTGTGCCCCGCGGTGTTACCCGCGGTTTATCGAATTTCCTATGGGAATAAGATATTTTCCTGCTGTAAAACGTAGCACATTGTGTTAACCCAGGGATTTTTTAACCCAGGGTTAACACATTTCATTCTCGAGACTCTTTAGCCAATGTTGTCGACTTGTGTCCGTCGAATGATAAAGATATTTATGTACGACAAGTGGAATAGTCTGTCTTTCTGTGTAGTTATTAATTATTGCATCGGATTATGCCAGGACAGGACAATAACGTTGTCGCTTGGCTTTATGGAGCATTTGCACTGCTTCTTACTCACTCGCTCTTTTGCTGGAAGAGCTCTTCTGCGTCTTGATTTTGTAACCTTCTATATGTAAATCTAGCAAAAGTCATGTATGTAATGGACTTTGTCGTACAATTATGTATCACTATAATATATCAGATATCCACTTTAACATATCCATCAGAGGTAGGGCCTAAAACACCTAATCAACTTTTTAAGGAGGTGCTTTGTCTTATAGAGATGGTGTGTTCGCGACTTTATTTGCGTATGATAGCAAAAAGGTGGTTATTATACGGCTAATATACATATAAATAATCACATATCGACGCCTTACTGCTAAAACCGACTATCTGCATGAAATGTTATGCACACAATAACAAGTTTTAGTATAGTTAACGACATCCGAACCTTAAACTCGAGTTTTCTCGAAACAACATTTCATGCAGATAGTCGGTTTTAGCAGTAAGGCAACAAGTTTTAGTATAGTTAACGACATCCGAACCTTAAACTCGAGTTTTCTCGAAACAACATTTCATGCAGATAGTCGGTTTTAGCAGTAAGGCGTCGATATGTCCGTTCCTGCATCATTCATGAATAATGGAAAAACAAAAAAAAAATCCTATTATAAATCAAAGGAGCGTTTCGATTCCCAGAGTGGGCATGTACCAATGACATTTTTTTCTAACTTATGTACCTACATTTGTCGGACAATTATAACGCTATATAGAGCAATATTACTCGATAACTGAGAAGGAAAGCCTCATGAGGAAACCTGAGTGCCTGGGGTGTTTAAATACATCAGCGCTTGAAAATGCCAATACGCAGTGGGCACGCGTGGTAATTAAGCCCAAACTCTCTCTGAGAGAAGGCCTCTGCCTTGGCATTGGGACGTTTAAAGGCTATATAAACAATTAGTAATTTACGTCGTAAGCCATAAGCCATCTTCAAGCACACCAGCGCCATATCTCTGATTAGTATCTCTGACGGTCGGAGCAATCATCATCATAAGATAAGATAAGAATATTCTTTATTGTATACCGGAAAAATAGTTACAAAAACGGCAGATAGAAAAGATCAAATACAATTGGCGGCCTTATTGCTAAAATCATCATCATCATCAACAATTTACGTCGTCAGTAAAGTGTCAGGAATGAGCGGCAGCTCGGACAGCCAATGAGTAAACGGGGCATAACTAGACCATTTGTAATGGAATAGATTGTCTAGCAATTTTATGGAATTTATGCTCTAATTAGTCACTTTTTCGTGGAATATAGGAACCAAGCGTCCCATTGACGAATCAGTACGTATTGAAGTTAGTTCCGGTGGGTTTTTTCATGAGTCATCGTTCTAGAAAATTTTATGGAAATATAATCGATCTCCGGCAAACTCTCCAATTGGTGGCCTGGAAAAAATTGCTAACAGCAATTTAATTATAAATTGTTTTCTGATGTACAGTCTGTTATCTTCTAAAATATACCTCGGGCTCTAGAGTAGGCTTCGGTTTTCACGAAAGGACACGAGTGTAATACTACTTCCTGCGCTTTATAAATGTCATATTAGTTCCGATTTCTAAATTACGTGGCATTTTAGTTCCGATATTTCTATTCCACGAATATATCCGATTCTATCCGATAGTAGCCGAGGTATATTCTAAAAGCTAACAAACTGTACAATAATTTAGGTATAACATTCTTTTCTTTACTTCTATTACACTTGCTTATCATTAGAATATACCGAAAAAATAATCTGGAATGTTTATCTGTTAATTAAGTTAAAACCTATTTTGAAAAAAATAAATCTGGCGTCCTCCATCAACCCGGACTTGGCCCCTGTGGTGGAGTATAGCCTAACCTTCCTGTGATGCAGGAAGAGACCCATACCCAGCAGTAGGGACATACAAGGGTTGATATCGAAATCTGGCGATTCTTTGTCAGTTTTTTTCTACCTAAAAAAATATTAATTGTGAAACTAACAGCTCATTAACTTTATTGAACATTTCGTTTTTAAATTGACAAAAAAAGAACTAGGAGCCAAATTTCAAAATCTTGATCGTTTCCAATAACATCTGAACCCTCTGACCTCCCACAGACATGCAAGGACCCGATGTTTTATTAACACCTACCTACCAAACGTAAAGTAGTTAAATAATGAAAACGGAGGTCAGAAAGTGATCTTGCTTTTATGAATGTGATTTTAACTTTAGAAAGGTTTTATCAGCATAAGGAAGCAAAATAACTATTAAACTGGTATGTTAAGGGGCAGTATTAAGTCATCTACTTGCTAAGGCGAAACGATTCCTATTTATGTACATGATAAGTTTAAAAACCATAATTTAGATACAATGTACAATACTATAAACTTACCTATCGTAGAAAAAACGGAAACAAAAACATTAACCAGACAACAATTGTATTATTTTGTTGCACTAACCCGTGCTGAGTTAGCCCATTAGCTCAGTTGGGAGAGCGCTGGTACGGTTAGCCAGAGGCCGCGGGTTCGAGTCCCGCCATGGGCGGAATTTTTTGCCACTAAATAGGTTTTTAAAATCAGACTACAATTAATTTTCTTATATAATATCTAGCCGACCTATCCTCAGACCAAAAAAAAAACATAAAAATCGGTGAAACCCTCTTTTGAGGAGTTCGATAACAAATACTGAGACAAGAAATATTAATCTATAACATTTTTAATCAGTCCAAAATTCTTGGATTATTCTCGTGTATATAAAAGCATTTGTGGACTAGGTTTTCACGCGATTGTAACTTTAGTAAGGTATTTTCCTACATACCTTTTAAGTAACCGCTTGAAATAGCCGATTCACGGTGGGCACGCGTGGTAATTAAACCCACACTCTCTGTCTCTGGGAGAAGGCCTGTGCCCTGCAGCGTCACGTTTATAGGCGACTTACAAGAAAATACCTTTTAAAAATTAGATTTTAATGAACACTTTTACAATAAACACTGTTTTAAAAACCTATAAAGAGGTTGTAAGGAGGTTCGAAATTTTACTGATGCCGGTGAGTCGCCCATTAGCTCGTGTTAATGTTAGTACATTAAAAATAATATAATCATGTGGGTACAGCGATATCATTCCGATGTAAACTTAACTGCAAAGTAGGCAGGTACTCGGGGCTGCAAGTGATGCAAATTACTTCAGCCAGATGTCGCTGCCTGTACGTAATACAGAGAATATTGTAAAGAGGTTCTAAACACAGATGCCGGTGAGTCGCCCATTAGCTTAGTTGGAAAGAGCGCTGGCACGGACAGCCAGAGGTCGCGGGTTCGAGTCCCGGCATGGGTGGAATTTTTAGCCTCTCAATAGGTTTTTAAAATTGTCCTTAGCACGGGTTAGTGGATTAAAAAAATATATAATAAACACTGTGACACGAGCTTTTTATGTATTGACATTGATTCATTGGTTGTTTAAGATTTTATTGATAAGACACAGTTAATATTTACATTTCATAAGGCATCCTTATTAGGTTTTTGCGTGAAGTCTGAACCGCTTTTGCAAACATTTTTTGATAAATTTCTTACTTAGTTACATATTTATTTACATATTACATGACTGATCATGCTCAATACTACTATCAGCAATAATAACGGTATTGTATCAATAATGCATTTGTCAGAGCGCGTCCGTGCTTCGCAAGGCACATTAAGCCGTTGGTGCTGGCTGTCATATAATGGCAGTCGTTAAGCCATCTCAGATGCCTTATGAGCGGTTTAATAACTTCTGACGGTAAGGCCACTTCGCAGGAAGCTTAGGCCATACTCCACCAGGGGGGCCAAGTCCGGGTTGGTGGAGGATTGTAAGACTGTAGCGGGCCTTACCGATGCAGGAAGAGACCCATTTCCTAGCAGTGGGGACATACAAAAGTTTGATATCGATCGATAAGGAATACGCGCTCTGTGGTTACAAAAAAAAACTGCCAGTCGTGCTTCATTTGTTTTTAATACATTTTGTGAGCGTCATTTTCTCTATTTATACAGATCTCGATATTATCATACATAACTTTGAGCGAAATAACTGGTTTGTCCGACATTGGGTGTCTCGATTCAAGGCATTACAAAGCTGATAGACATTATTTATGTGTGGGCTGTACCAAAGATTTAATTAGAGGGTATATAGCACAGTTAGTTTAGGCGTTACACGGTGCTACCTCTACTTCTTCTTCGGGCTATATTAGTCCACTGCTGGACATAGCCCTCCCCTAATGAGCGCCTTAGCACAAGGTTGTGCCATCATTGGGGGGTAATGCTCATGATCCGCACGATGGGCATGCGGGTTTGGGATCGCAGATTGATGGAATTGTACTGCAGGGGGCGCTGCTGCCCACCCCCCAGTTTGTGTCCCTTAATCGCCTTTTACAACACCCAAGAATTTGGGTTGATGCTATTCTCTAGGCCGACACCACACAGCTAACTAATACAGTGCTACCTAATATGATTTAATATAATCACTTGCTTGTATAGTTTCGCATATAAACGCTCGTAGCCCCGGCTGGCTGAGTGATCTTAAAAAAATGATCACGAAGGTTAAGCAACACAGGGCACGTTCCGTGCATGGATGGGTACACAGTCGAATTTCTCATTCGAATTCAATTCAGCATATTGTTGCAGATATATTAAGCTTGCCTGAATCGCGGTTCAAAAAATATGTTAACCACACTTTGTGCCAAAACGGCTACTATAACATAAAGGATTATTTAGATGACAATAAGGTCTGGAATTAAAGCCAGTACAATGTATGAGTTTTATGTTTTATAATAATTATGTAAACTATGTTAATTAAGGACTTTGAAAAGACTAGTTTGGAGTTTTCTTGTCCATTTTTTCTCCAAAATGATCTAGATTTTCAAATGGACTATCTATCTATCTATCTATAATCAGCCCACATCAACCCACTGCTGGGCATAGGCCTCCTTTTTATTGCGCCATTCCTCACGGTCCTGTGCTAACCTGATCCATCTCTGGCCCGCAACCCTCACGATGTCGTCTGACCATCGTGTCGGTGGTCTGCCTACCAACCTCCTTCCCTCCCTTGGCCACCACTCCGAAATGGACACCTACTTTAAATTATAACGTTTATTAAGCCGCAGTTTCTGCGCTACTTTGAATAAAACCTTTTCATTTCATTTCATGGCGTTCAGTACCTATAAATATTTGCTGTCGCTTGACTTTTTACGTAGAATTCCAAGTCATACGCCTTAGAGTCGTATACGATTTATTTGCTAATGAAGTAAGTATCGGCTTCCATGTTTTCATATTTTAAACAGCCGACTCGTTGGTAAAACAGTAGAGTGAAAGTAGATACTATTAATAGAAAAAAAATTAGGTATTCTCAAAAAAACCATACTTATGACGTCTATGCGTCACTTTAGAAAGGTTAAAATCACGTAGGTAGGTATATTACCGCGATCATGTAATGAAATGATAATTTGCGGATTCGAAATTCAAACTGGATTTGGTTAAACTTTGACCGCACGTTTTACGTTTGGACCTCCTTCTCGAACTTAATGAATTGAACAGTTTTTTTTAGTTTAAGACGGAGATATCTTCCTGTTTCGACTTAAAACAAAAGAAACTATTTATTATCAATTCTTTTTCTGTACTCAAACAAGTTTATAGTACGAATCATGAAAAAATTGAATTAAGCATTTTTTTTTCAGATAGTCAAAATTACTTCCGTGCTTCACAAGCCGTTGGTTCCGGCTGTCATGTAATGGCAGTCGTTAAGCCATGTCATAGGCCTTATGGGCGGCTTGATGTTTTCTTACCGCCCATCACTGTCTTACAATCCTCTACCAACCTGGACTTGGCCTCATTGGTGGAGTACGGCCTAACGTTCCTACGGTGCAGGAAGAGACGCGTGCCACAGCAGTGGGGACATACAAGGGTTGATATCGAATACAAATTAATTCTAGCTTTGGACGTTAAATCTTCCATTAAAGCCCTTTGGGGTGCTAACTGTAATAATAATATTTTTTTTTAACAATTGGTGAGACCTATTTAGAGGCTAAAAATTTCACCCATGCCGGGATTCGAACCCGCGACCTCTGTAATACAGAGAATAGTGTAAAGAGGTTCAAAATTTCACTGATGCCGGTGAGTCGCCCATTAGCTCAATTGGAAGAGCTAAGTCGCGGGTTCGAATCCCGGCATGGGTGAAATTTTTAGCCTCTAAATAGGTTTTTAAATTTGTCCTTAGCACGGGTTAGTGCATTAAAAATAAAAATACTATAATTGGTGAGACATTAAACTGAGTATCTATAATACCTATAAACAATCTCAGAATGGCGTTTCCACTTTTTGTTTTACATCGATTACTACGAATCATATAAAGAGATAGAAATTGCGAACCTCCTCTATTCTTAAGTCGGCTTAGAAATATTGGTCACCGTGCGAATTACGTTCGTGTGACCTAAGTATTAAATAAACAAAATGGTAGCTAACACTTTGGTCTATCGTTTAAATATTGGCTTACTTCTTCAAACAAAACTATTAGTGGGAAAATACAAAAGTTTGTGTAAATATCTGGCTGTTTACATTAAGGCGAACGGTTGATATGGGTGCTCTGAATGACGATAGGGAGGCGAGTCTTATGTTGGGGTCGGGTCTCTTCCTGCTTCGCAGGAAGGTTAGGTCATACTCCACCACGGGGGCCAAGTCCGGGTTGGTGGAGGATTGTAAGACAGTGGCAGGCGTTACTGCCAGAAGTTATCAAGCCGCCTTAACCTTTGCAGAACCTGAGTATCGATTGGAATAATAAACCATGTGAAAAATTTGCGTTGTTTTTGTCCCATTTTTCCTATGAACGTAAGTTGCACCCTATCTAAGTACTTGTTCTAGTTGGTATATATGTGGTACTTTTTCCGGGCGCACCTGTGCTTAGCAAGGCACGTCAAGGCACGTTGGTGCCGGCTGTTATGTAATGGCAGTTGTTAGGCCATGTCGGAAGCCTCAAGGGCGGCTCGATAACTTTTGACAGTAAGATCCGCCACTGTGCTTACAATCCGCCACTGTCTTACAATCCTCTACCAACCTGGACTAGGCCCCCGTGGTGGGTTACGGCCTAACTTTCCTGCAAGGCAGAAATAATTTATATTATAATACATTAGAACATAAAATTAATCATTATATTAACAAATGAATTTACAACATTCTGTTCTAGGTCCAAAATGTTTCATTAAATATGAATATGAATAAATAAATATTCATGGACATATGACACAGATCTCGTTAGCCCTATACTAAGTACAACTAAATGACTTGTGTTATAGGTGCTAACTCGACGATATATTTAATACAATACATACAAAGATAACATCCAAGACCCGAGACAAACTAGAAAATTATATTTGGACAATTTTTTTTTTGCGTATTACATCTTCATAGTATCATACGCAGACTAATTAACGCACACAGAGGTTAGGAGATTAATTCAAGTAATATGAAAATCTCTATTCATTACCAAATTTTGAGTTTCACGGTAGGAAAAAATGTTCCGTTTCTACCCAAAGCACAGGTGACTTAAAAGGAAAATTAGCATTTATTACATACCTTGTTGCCTTTTTAGCACAATGATTTGATAGAAAACCCAAGATTCATTTGTTTTAAAAATGCCGAGCTAAATGTGTTAATGTGAATACTACAGGGTGTCTTAGAACTCAATCACAGTATTTTGTCTTTTGAGCGAATCTCACTTCGTCTTTTGTTTGTAAGCATAAAGTTATTGTTCTGTTGATTCTCGTGACTATCACCCTGGGTCTTGACAGAATACCAGCGTTACGGGAAAACTCGTAACACAATGCTGAGTCAGGTACCCATTTATTGCCACGACACACAGTTTCGCTATTGTATTAACTTTTAGTTATAAGTGTCTAATGTTTTTCTTTCATTGGTTATTCTTTGTTTAAATTATTCTGTGTTTTGTGTGTAATAAATAAACCTTTTCTATTCTATTCTATTCTATTTTAAGGGTGTAATGTTGTATAACTTTTAACTGGAACGACTTCAATTGTTGCTTTATTTGTAAATAGGTACTGTTATTTTATAATAAGAACAGAAAAACTGGATAAAAACGGATTAGCAGGTAAATAGTCAGATCTGGTCGAAGGGTAAAGTAGTAATGATGAAAATGAGGGAAATTTCGAAATGTGTGACATAATTTAAATATTTGAAAATGATAGATAGAAAAAGAAATATAAAGAATGGTGTAAAGAGGTTTGCACCGTTACAAGGGGACCTTCTAATCATGATTTAGAAATATATCACAATGTTCTAGTTTTAAACATATTTTTTTATTTATTTATAATGTTGTAAAAAATACACATTTTATTCGTTTACTGCTCCGTAAAACCGTTGCTGGTTTGTCTCGAAGCTAGAGAATGCCCGTCGCTGTAAGCCGGCCAAGAGCGAGTCAGACTTTTGCTCCGAGGGCTCGGTACAAATTTGCAGGTTATACTTACATAATAGGTATAAATAGTCTAGGAATCGAGTCTCGCTGTTTTTCCCCGTACTTCAAAGCCTATTTATTGAAAAGACGATATTGCTTGCCAAATTTCATACATCTAGGTAAACGGGACGTGCCCTATGAATTATGATTCCCGTGACGTTTTTTTGCGACGTAAAGAATCGTAACGCTTTTGGTGTTATCTTGGAAGTGTAATTTTTTTACAACATCAAGGGAATATAACATGACATAACATAACCTCGCGCCTGTATCCTGGAGGGGTAGGCAGAGACTGCCACTTACCACGATTCCGACAGATCACCTTCGCTTCTTTCTCTTTGCATTCACGCTCACCGATTCCGCATCCGTTTGTTAATACATCCCCTAAGTTTACGCAGCAGTGGACTACATAATATAGCCTGAAGAAGAAGTTTACGTAAACTATTTAAATTCACTAATTTTAAGTACACGATTACACTATTTTTATTTTTAATGCACTAACCCGTGCTAAGGAACAAATTTAAAAACCTATTTAGAGGCTAAAAATTTCACCCATGCCGGGATTCGAACCCGCAACCTTTACAATATTCTCTGTACGTAATACAGAGAATATTGTAAAGAGGTTCGAAATTTCACTGATGCCGTGAGTCGCCCATTTGCTCAAATGGTAAAGCCCTGGTACGGATAGCCAGAGGTTGCGGGTTCGAATCCCGGCATGGGTGAAATTTTTAGCCTCTAAATAGGTTTTTAAATTTAAGTACACGGTTTCAACTCGATAAATTTACCCGTTTCCGTATCCGTTTCAGACAGACGGACGGACAACAAAGTGATCCTATTATGGTTCCGTTTTTTTTGTTTTGAAGAACCCTAAAAATGGGTAAGGGGTCTAAGGGCACTTACACGTAAACACGATATTTGGGCCAAGTTAACGAGTCAGGTGACCAAACCGGTTTTAATAGAGAGTTGTAAAACACATCATCTATTAAATTTGTTGTTGTGCCAAGCAGGACGTTATTCGATTTTCTAGCTAACAAGCGTGTAACAATAAAAGTGTATTCAAGTATCGACGTAAACAAAAACAAGTGGCAAAAACAATAATGTTTTCATCGACTTCCTTCTCCAATATATTGATTCAGTCCATCCAAAGGTTGTCTGGGTGATAAGGGCGATGAAATGAAATGAAAAGGTTTTATTCAAAGTAGCACAGATACTGCGGCTTAATGAACGTTACAAGTCAAACTAGGTGTCCATTTCAAAATCTAGATCATTTTGGAGAAAAAATTGTCAAAAAAAACTCCAAACTTAGTCTTTTCAAATTCCTTAATTAACAGAGTTACAAAACTCATGCATTTTATATGCTTGAATTCCAGACATCATTGTCATCTAAATAATCCTTAATATTATAGTAGCTCTTTTGGCACAAAGTGTACTTTACACATTTTTTGAGCCGCGCTTCAGTCAAACTTAATAATATTTTTAGGGATTTTATTGTAGCACCGTATACAATGTGCCCCATGAAGGATGTATTAACCTTTGCCAGCCTAAATTGTACTAACCCCCGGTTTTCCGTACCAACAAATTAATCTGCTGTTAACAAATGTCAGTTGGCCAAACTTAAAGTGCATAGGGGAAAAAACATTTGACAGCTGCTAATAATAAATTAACAGATTCTTAGTATACGAGGAACCGGTGGTTAGATAGTTACCTGTTTACAGGCCTATACCAAATAGAAATAGATAGATAGAATGTTCTTTATTGTACACAGGAATAAATAAAGTAATTAAAATTCTTTCCGACGGAACCCTAAGGGATTCTGAAGTGACAGGTTCGATTCCCAATGAGGGCATGTGCCAACGACTTTTCTAAGTTACGTACATTTCTTAAATTATAGTAGCAATAGCACTCTGTAAAGGAAATCATCCTGAGGAAACTGAGCATCGAGGTTTTCAAACACCTCAGCGCTTGAAAGTGCCAATCCGCGATGGGCACTGCTGTGTGGTGTCGGCCTAGAGAATAGCACCAACCCAATTATTCCCGCGGGTGTCGTAAAACGCGGCTAAGGGACACAAACCGGGGGGTGGGCAGCAGCGCCCCCTGCAGTACAACTCCACCGAACTGCGATCCCCAACCCGCATGCCCAGCGTGGGGATTATGGGCATTACCCCTATGATAGCACAACGTGGCGCTCTTTAGGGGAGGGCTATGTTCAGCAGTGGACTAGTATAGCCCGACGACGACGACGACGTTGACGATGGGCACGATTGGTAATTAAGCTTATACTGTCTCTCTGAAAGAAGGCCTGTGCCCTGCTGTGGGACGTTTATAGGCTAGATAAAACATAGTGTACTCTATCTGTTAGTATTGATAATCCTCTCTGTTCTTGATACTCGCTAATTCCACGTGTAATTCTATTGATTTGTCTATTTCTACGTCAACAGAACAGAACTAAGCTCACGAAGCCCTATAACTTATAACCACCCAATTATTTATTATTTTAATTAACAGCCGTTTCTCGTTTGTTTACAATCCGTTTCTGCAACGCGCAGTGGCTGCAAAACCCCGGGCATTAAGCAAACGACTACTTTTGATCAGATGACCAAACTGGGTGATCTATTGTCGAACAGTTTCAGAGTAGCGATGGATCACCAGTGTGATTATAGAAGGTCCCCGTTGACGTGCGTTGTGCTAACTGACGTATAAGACGCAGTTAGTAATTTTCCGGTCGCAGTCTTTACAATAAACTTGTTAAGGCGATACCCGGCGAGTTTCTTTTTTTTAACTTTTTTAAGTATACACGATCACGAAGGTTAAGCAACATAGGGCGCTTTTCGTGCATGGATGCGTGACCGTCTACGACTGACGCCAGTGGCATCTTTCCGAGCGGTTCCGTGCTTCGCAAGGCACGTTAAGTAGTTGGTGCCGGCTGCCGTCGATAGATGGCAGTCGTTAAGCCAAGTCAGAAGCCTTAGGGTGGCATGAAAACTTCTGACAGGAAGACCAGCCACTAGTCTTGCAAGCCTCGACCAATCTGGACTTGACCCTCGTGGTGGAGTATGGCCTATACCTTCCTCAGGGAAGAGAGCCGTGCCCCTCGGTGGGGACATGATGGGTTGATGATGAAGTATACAAAATACATGTGCGACCAACTGGTTGTACATGTTCGTATTTTAGGGTGCATCAAAAAGGCAATAAATTAAATATAAACCATCGTGGGTTGCCTGGAAGAAATTGCTCTAAGCAATAAGGCCGCCAATTGTACTGTATCTTTGTAATTATGTTTTGTTTGTTTTTTCCTGGTGTACAATAGACAATATTCTTATCTTATCTTATAAAACATCCAGGGCGCCACCCAAACGCATACAAAAACATCATTTAAATCTGTGTCCAGCCTTTCAGATGTTCAGTAACATACACACGCACAGTAGAATTATATGTATGTAAAGATAAATCAATATCAATATCAACCCTTAATATGCCCCCACTGTTGGGGCACGGGTCTCTTCCTGTATGGTAGGAAGGTTAGGCCATATCCACCACGGGGGCCAAGTCCGGGTTGATGGAGGATTGTAAGACAGTGGCGGGCCTTACTGTCAGAAGTTATGAAGCCGCCCATAAAGTTCCTGACATGGATTAACGACTGCCATTACATGACAGCCGGCACCAACGTGCCTTGACGTGCCTTGCTAAGCACAGGTGCGCCCGGAAAAATACCAGTCAAGCCGCCCATAAGGCCTCTGACAAAATATAAAGATAAATATAAATGATAATTTTCGCACCGACCTAGAATACACAAATGCAGAAAAGGAATGGCAGTTAATTGTCCAGGAATTGCCGATGCAAAAACACTTTTCAAGGTTGAAAATTATGGGTTTATTTATAGTTATCTACCTGCATAACTAGTTCACATTTGCGTTTTTTTTGTAGAATAATTTGACAAAGCGAAAAACGTCGGCTGGTGGCTTGATCGCCTTGACAGAATTATTTTGATTGTAAAGTAAGAAGATGTAGACTATATTTTTGTAAAAAAAGTTAAATAAGCCAACTCCATTGCTGTGTCGGCCTAGAGAATAGCACCAACCCAAATTCTTCCCGCGGGTGTCGTAAAAGGCAACTAAGGGACACAAACCTGGGGGTGGGCAGCAACGCAGTACAATTCCACCAATCTGCGATCCCCAACCCGCATGCCCAGCGTGGGGATTATGGGCATTACCCGCCAATGATGGCACAACCTTGAGATGTTGTATACCTATCATTTATAAATAATAAGAACTGGAACGACATCAGGTGTTGTTTTATTTGTAGATAGTTATTTTATAATAAAACAGGAAAACTGGATAAAACCGGATAAGCAGGTAAAATAGTCAGATCTGGTCGAAGGGTAAAGTAGTAATGATGAAAAATGAGGGAAATCGAAAGATGTGTGACGTTATTTAAATATTTGTAAATGATACCTAGATAGAAAAAGAAATAATAATGGTTTAAAGAGGTCTGCACCGTGACAACCTTGTGCTATGGCACTCATTAGGGGAGGGCTATGTCCAGCAGTGGACTAATATAGCCTGAAGAAGAAGCCAATTCAAAGGGCAAAATAATTTATTTTTGTAAAAAACCGCGTGTCTACCACTAGTGGCATTTCTCAGAGCGCTTCCGTGCTTCGCAAGGCACGTGAAGCCGTTGGTGTCGGCTGTCATGTAATGGCAGTCATAAAGCCAAGTCAGAGGCCTTATGGGCGCTTGATAACTTCTGACAGAAAGGCCCGTGGTGGAGTATGGCCTTGCCTTCCTGCCATACAGGAAGAGACCCGTGCCCCAGCAGTGGGGATATAGAAGGATTGATAACGATAAATAATTTTTATTTTACTATTCTCAGTTGTAAGCACGATCAAAAACATAATTATATTCGTGTCCCCTAAGTATTAGCAGAGTTTCATTGCAATTCGGAATGTCTCTTGTAAATAAAAAACAAACTGCGAACGATTTTAGTGGAAAGGATACTCTTAAGCCGTATTACTGGACTACCCCCTTGAACCGTAATTACATAGCGCAGATTACATAACATAAGATAAAAACGTCTTCATACAGGTTAACTGGTGCATATTCATAGCCCTTATGTGTAGGGCAATAGAATCTAAAACTTATCTCGGTAATGCAGTTTGTCATTCACGAAGTTAAATAATAGAGCAGTTAAGTAGCGGACTCAAGGTCTACAGGAAATGCAAGAGATTTCTTTGTTTATATATATTTTCTTTTTACTACATACATATCGACATGTATTTCTTTATGAGTTTCGACGCGCACACATCATCATCAACCCATTATGTCCCCACCGAGGGGCACGGCTCTCTTCCCTGAGGAAGGTATAGGCCATACTCCACCACGGGGGCCAAGTCCGGATTGGTGGAGGCTTGCAAGACTAGTGGCTGCTCTTACTGTCAGAAGTTTTCAAGCCGCGCTAAGGCCTCTGACATGGCTTTGCGACCGCCATTACATGACAGCCGGCACCAACGGCTTCACGCGCTTTGCGAAGCACGAAAGCGCTCGGAGAAATGCTACTAGTGGTAATCACGCGGTTTTTTTACATAAATAAATAATTTTGCCCTTTGAATTGTCTTCTTCTTCAGGCTATATTAGTCCACTGGTGGACATAGCCCTCCCCTATTGTGTGCCATAGCACAAGGTTGTGCCATTATTGGGGGGTTATGCCATTAATCCTTTGGCTTTACGCCTGCCATCTGTCGACGGCAGCCGGAACTAACGGCTTAGCGTGCCTTGCAAAGCACGGAACCGCTTCGAAAAATGCCACTAGCTTTCCTCATAGTTGGTCACCCAGACACGCACTGAAAGAGACCTGTGTCGCGACAGGACAAACGACCACGAAGATTAAGCACCTTCGTGATCGTTTAAGACCACTAAGGCAGCCGGGTCCTTTGACGGCCTCGGTGGCACAGCGGTGTGGCACGCTGAATGTGACACCGAAGGTCTCGGGTTCGATCCCGGGATAGGAAACGAACTTTTCTAGTTAGTCTCTTGTCTTGGATGTTATCTGTGTATTTATTGCGTGAAATCTTTCGTCGATACCTATAACACAAGTCATTTAGTTGTACTTAGCATAGAGCTAACGAGATCTGTGTAATATGTCCATGAATATTTATTTTTATTATAATATATAACTTTGTTATGTATGTCTAAGCTTGGTCAGCGTTTCGAAAATGATCGAGAACGGTCTAATGACCGTGACGTCACGGATTCTAACATAAATCATGATCAGGTACTTGCAAGTCATCATGATATTATTCTTAATAACTATTAGAGAATGACTCGACAGCGATGGATCATAATAAGACAAATAATTATAATTATTGTTGCACGCCATATAGTGAAAACTGCAGGCAGATGCTGGATGCGGCGAGCTGAAGACAGAGCGCTTTGGCGCTCATTAGGGGAGGGCTATGTCCAGCAGTGGACTAATGGCCTGATGATGACAATTGTGACGATGATGATAAAGATACAGAGAAAAACAGTTTCCCACTGAATGCTTAAAGATTTAAGGATCAATTTTTTTTTTTTTTTTGTTTATTAGGACTACCAACAAGATATACACCAATACATTTACAATAGACCATAACTAGAAATAAACTAAGTGTTACCTCACTTACAGGCAGTCACAACATGCACCGTTAGTATGAAGTTACTTTAGGACTTAATGTATTAAATTATAGTTTACACTGGTTTATTGTTAAGTTAATAAACTCGTGAGATAATTTAACAATAATAATATTACTTTACTTATAAAATATCTAAGTCTAAGTTTCAGAGGGTAGACAGGATACTCCTTTTAAACTTTGCACAGCTATCAGAGAATATGTCAATGTTGTGAGACTTGGCTAGAGCGTTATGTTGCGATCAATAAAGTTAAAACAAAGTTACTCTAATAACTTTAGTTTTTAAGATGATCTCATATAGTTAAAAATGTTACCTAATACAGTTCTGATTTGTTACTGTTTCCATCATACATGTAAAAAATATGTAAAGGATGGATGAATGTGAGTACACTTGTTAAGGTAAGATTTGGTGAATCTATTTTAAATAGCAATTTTTACTGCTAAATGTGTCAACCATGTCTATGCTCACAATAAATATTCTCATTCTTCTTATTCGAAAAACTACAAAATTCAACTAATCTACAAAACAAATGAAATAAATACAGACTAATCTTAGTTTATTTTTTATTTTTTTATTTTTATTTAAATAGGACAACCAACAGGCGATACAACAATACAGTCACAGAAAAAAAAAAACACACACACAAATAACATGGTAATTGCTCACCCACTTATAGGTTATCGCATCATGCATGTAAAATTCAACAAACTGTAATACATATTAATCCTTTTTAAAGTTATAGAATATATATTATATAAAGACAAATTAAACTTAAATAAAAAAAAAACTAATTAAATACACGTAAATTCGACACGTAATTAGTTATAATAGAAGTTTATTGGTAATGAACATCGATATTAACCTTTAATGTTCCTACTGCTGGGGCACGGGTCTCTTCCTGCATCGCAGGAAGGTTAGGCCATACTCCACCACGGGGGCCAAGTCCGGGTTGGTGGAGAATTGTAAGGCAGTGGCGGGCCTTACTGTCCGAAGTTATCAAGCCGCCTATAAGGCTTCTTACATGGCTGAACGACGGCCATTACCAACGGATTAACGTGCCTTGCGAAGCACGGAAGCGCTCGGAAAAATGCCACTAGCGGTAGTCACGGGGCGGTCACCTATTCTGCACCTGACCGCGCCTGTTGTTGCTTAACTCGAGTGATTGACACCAATCATTCTGTTCGATTTGGCCATGAGCGCTTCCTTGCACAAACCTTATACATACTTACATAAAAATAGTTTTAATAAAGCATCAAAACTGTTCAGTGAAAGGTACATTTTATCAACAATAAAGCAATTAAGGAAATCAATCTACATTCTTAAAGGTCAAGGGACTATTAATAGTGTAAAAAGTAAAAAAAAAAACTACTACATTATGGGATTTTACCTTCGAATCCGGGTCTGAATCCTGCATAGCGTAAAATAATTATGACGTAATCTGCCCTTAATAATCTTGCAGGAACTTGGTAGTCAATGGCGACTTTTAAAATTGTTGTATCCCAGTGGGCAGACAATAGACTCGGAAGCGAGAGACACCCAGGTTCGATTCACAGAGCGAGCAAGTACCAATGACTTTGTTTTCTGAGTCATGGACATTTGTGAAATCATAGTAGCATAGTAGCAAAAACGCGGTCAGCCACGTTTTGTCTATGGTTTGAAGACCTGAAGACTGTAAACAAAGTTTGACATTCAACATCTGTGATTGATCAGTGAGCATAGTGAAATAACAACAACGCAACCATGATTTCATCGGGTTTACATGCAAAATATAGCAATTATCATTATTGCATTGTTCGAGAATGCAATAACATGTCCATAAAGACCCCCGGAAGGTTGTGGATTCGTGTACGCAGTGAAATAAACATACGAAAAAATTGGCTCAAACTTGCCAAAAGAGACCACGAACTTTATAGACTGAAACTCGGGTGTATATCTGTGAAGATCACTTTGATGTAAGTCCTATAATAATCAATGTCCACTGGCTCTGGCTAATAGATGTTCGTTTACAAACCAAAGATGCTTTCAATATGGCGGATAGCGTTTTCACCGTTCCGGAACCGGAAAATACTTTTTTAATTTGCAAATGTTGCAGCCATCCTACATACTTAGCAAAGTACAGAAATTACTTTTAGTAATAAGACCGCCAATTGTACCTTAATCTGTATCTTCTTATTTTCTAAATTGTAATCCCTGGTGTGCAATAAAATATATTCATTTCATTTCAAAGTCAGTATATTTCAGTTTCATACGTTAAATACTACAGGAAATTTTCATTTATCGAAGTTCGAACCAACATACGTAAACATTTGTGTCTCATCAGAAACACATCAGCTGGGAATATAAAAATAGTAACTTATTTTAAAACGCACCACCACCTGGTAATGTGACAATAGTGTTCTTTTGACCTCAAGACAAAAGTAGCAAAAAAAATCGCACAACAGATGTGCATTTCTAGAAAACGTACAATTTTAGTGTATAGGATACAAGAGGTCGGCTTTTGATTGACGTTCTTGTTTATGTTAATTTAACATGTCACCAAGTCTGTTGCTGTCTATGTTAGTGATATGTCTGGTGTAAGGGTGATATTACACTTATTAATCTTTGTCTAATGTGACCAAAAAAATTGGGCGACTTCATCAAAAGTCTTAGCAACACCGCACCTTTTACGCGTAACCCAAGGGTTTCTTCGAAAATACTCTTCAGGCACTTAAAGCGGGTTACTATTTAGGTAACACTACCCTAATTATTTTAATACTTCATCATTATCAACCCACACCCCATCACCTACCTTTAACCACTGAGTCACACCATCGAAAGATTCGTTTTCTCGCCATCAGCATCTACAGGCCCTCTGTTGATCTCCAGGTCTGCCACGCGCTCTTTCTGTACTTAGGAAATACTTTTTAGAAAATTGACGTTTAAATAATAACTTTATTTAATTTCTGTATTTTTTGTAAATAATGACTATTGTATATCTGTATTTTAAGAAACAAATACTTTAAAAAAGTACGCACTAAAAATTTATGTTACAGGAATTTCTCATAAATCTGATCAACAGATCTTGACCAACTTTACACCCCGGTGGTATCCCTTTTTGACAAAAACAGAACTAATGAAATAGGGCACTGTGGCAAATAATTAAATACATTCGGACGAATTAAGAACCTGCTCGTTTTTTAATTTCGTTAAAAAGTTCCCATTGTGATTGGTTAACAAAGTCAACGACCATAGGCAAAAACTGATGTTGTAAATAAGTAAGCAGTGATCGCCGATTCAAGCGTAGAGCCAAAAATAGCCTAGACATAGACAATATGGATACGACTAGATGCCAAGCCGTGTTTGGATCTTCTTAACATAACCAGTTAGGCCGACCGACCGAAACTTTACGTTACGGTTGGAACGTGAATATAAAAGGTACTATATCTTTTGTTTTATAAAAGAATATCAATGGTAAAAAAACTACTTATTGGTTATGATACATAGTTTGTTTGAAAGATATATAAGTTACTCGGAACCGGCGTGCGTGCATGCAACGACTTATGAACGTTGATGAAGCGAAGGTGATCTGTCAGGATCGTGGCAAGTGGGAGTCCCGTGTCTCTGCTTACCCCTCTGGTATACAGGCGAGAGGTTATATATGTATGTATGTTGTTCTTTTTTATCCGTCTGCGGTGGAGCCCAAAAGGAGGGTAACATGTTTGGCTCGTATGTATGTCCGATTCTATGTTGACAAATAAGATCTTAATATCAAGTGCTTGCGAGAGTGTATATGATATCTGCGCAAAATTTCTAAAACGGCCATAAACCTCATTAGTCTTCTTAAGCTATATTAGTCCACTGCTGGACATAGCCCTCCCCTAAAGAGCGTAAGTTTGTGCCATCATTGGGGGGTAATGCCCATAATCCCCACGCTGGGCATGCGGGTTGAGGATCGCAGTTTGGTCGAATTGTACTGCAGGAGGCGCTGCTGCCCACCCATGGTTTGTGTCCCTTAGTCGCCTTTTACGACACCCGCGGGAATAATTTGGGTTGGTGCTATTCTCTAGGCCGACACCACACAGCCTCATTATTCATTGCTATCAAACTTCTTATCCTATTCTAGAATATTTTGCTGAAGGTGCAAAATAATGAAATATGTGATCAAAATGATGAACCTTCAAAATGATTGACAGATTGTAAAAAAATCTATTCTATAATACTTATTCTATAATCATATCAATTCTTTCGAAGTCCTTGATCCCGTGAGTCTAAAAATAGCTATTTTTATTGAGTGTTGAGGCTGGTATTCCCCAAGCTTTTTTACTGCAAAAAAGATTCTGACGTCAATCGGCAACAGTTACTCCGTACATTTCCCAATGTCTAATAGTTCTATGTCACACTTTGCTAATCCAAAGGAGAATTAGCCTTATCATAAGGCACTAGAATTGAAGTTGAAAAGCTCATTAATTGAGCTGAGTTCGCATTTCGTCGGCGTCTTCTTATGACCTGTATCAGAAACGCTTTACCCATATAAATTTTAACTTAGCTGGTGAGCCTTAGCTTCTTGCATTTCATTTCAAGGGTGGAGGACCAGACAAGTCGGTGAATGCAAGATGAAAGCTTGTTTGGTGGATTTGATTTGATCCAACCAAAGGTTCTAAAATGTGAGCTAAAGAGAAGAAGAGTACGAAGTTCTTGCAAATTTGTTTGTTTGTAATTTGTTTGTTTTAACATTTTAAAATGTTAAATTTGTTGATAAAAACAAAAGTTGCAAGAATTTTATATTCTTCTACTTCATGAGCATTGTTTAAACGGATAACGACTAAGTAATTATTCGGACATCTCGTTTCAGATTGTTTATAATTAATTTTATCTGAATCTTTGTGCACTTCGTAGACTCTCGACAAAGCCAATTAATCAATCAGCCCGTCCTTGCTCGCTCTGGACGTCAACCTCTATTAAAAGAACATAACATATCCTCACGCCTGTACCCCAGAAGAATAGGCAGATACCAGAGACTGCCACTTGTTTCTATTATAATTATAAAAACTTTTTACAGTTGAAGTATACCTACTTCAACTGTAAAAAGTTTTCATAATTATAATAGATTTCTATACAGATTTCTATATAGTTTTGTCCCTAATTATATTTTACTATCTGACTCGGTAAACGTTGGTTTGCGATATTACCTAATCAACCAATAACCTATTCATATTCCCCTGTCGAAAATACACATAAAGTTTCATTAAAATCGGTGAAAATTGATAGTAAACACTGTAACACGAGATTTGTGAATATTACGCGTAGATTGTTTAAAAAAAAATGAGTTATTTTTATATCATACGGAGTCATTTGACAATAACTAATTATATTTTTTATTTTTAATGCACTAACCCGTGCTAAGGACAATTTTAAAAACTGTACGTAATACAGAGAATAGTGTAAAGAGGCTCAAAATTTCACGGATGCCGGTGAGTCGCCCATTGGCTCAGTTGGATAGAGCGCTGGCACGGATAGCCAGAGGCCGCGGGTTCGAATCCCGGCATGGGTGGAATTTTTAGCCTCTAACTAATTGTATATCATAGTTTTACGCCCTTTTTATCACCTTCAACCTTTTACTAAAACTTATTACAAGATTCCGTTTTTAACCAAGTAAATCTTTGACATTAACTTTTGAGATTTTTGAATGGTATGCGGCCTCACTATTGTCGACTAACTCAATTCCCTTTTCACATCTTTTTTTGCTATGACATACTTTCCTTTCTTGTTCTTTTCAAACAGATCTTCGATACCAATTACTCTTGTTTCATTTGGACGCTACGCAGCCTAATTATTCTCAGGCTGTACAATATCTTCTTTTCATACCTTTTACTCATTCTCGAACTTTACACATCACATGATCACAATCATATTTTTATCCAGCTTTTTTAACTTTGTATATCACTTAATTTATTCTTCTTTTCTGCAAATCAAATACATCTTCGATACCGATCACTCTAGTTCTTATTGGGTGCCACGCAGACACATCATTGTTAACTAATTCATCTTTGTAAAATAGCACTTTTATCTTCAGTTTCTGCTTCCACAAACTTTGAATATCACTTGATCGCAATCATACTTAGAGCCCAGCGGAAGATTCCACGCACCCATACAAAATCAAAACAAGATGATTCAGCGTTAGTTTTTTTATAGAATATATTTTTAGCCTCGAAAAAACCCCAAAACCTGTGCTGTCTTAAATAGCCTGAGCCAAAAATAGCGTGCGGAAACGGCGCCGGCGCAGCGTGTATTCTAGGCTGAACTTGCGGAAGCTAGGCTTGCAAATTGCAACCTTTGGTCACTAATTAAACGGATTTCTATTCATCCTACACATTGAAGTGTCAATACGTATTATTCATTCTTTTATTTATTGCAAAACCGTGAACAGTTCATACTTTATTAGTGGCATGGCCCTTGTAATTTGTAATATCTAAGTAGAGCATGGATGCAAATATATACAAAGCTTAAATTAGGACAACTGCAGCTATGGTCCATAAATTAGTTGATTGTAAGTTTACAAGATTAGCTTACTCCTCAGGCTCCCAAATGCAAGTTTGCATTTGGGAGCCTGAGGACGCATGGTGCTTGTGGGATTTTTGGCGGAATTCAGCAAATTAATTTTAACTTTTTAATTTATTATGTTTTGTTAATTATTTTATAACATTGACTGTATATATGTGCGATTTTGCATTTATGAAGCAACGTTTAAAAACACTTTTATCATTGACTAGATCACCCGGAAAACCTCAGACAGAATCAATCAATAATTGTCTTTGGTGAGTTTTCTTGATGAGAAAATTTACAAAAATGGCATCGTCCATATCAACCCATGTATGACCCCAATGCTGGGCTACGGGTCTCTTCCTGCATCGCAGGAAGGTTAGGCCATACTTAATCACGGGGGCCAAGTCCGGGTTGGTGGAGGATTGTAAGACAGTGGCGGGCCTTACTGGCGGAAGTTATCAAACGTCCAAAGGTCTCTGAGATAGCCCAACGACTGCAATTATATGACAGGCGGCACCAACGGCTTAGCGTGCCTTGCGAAGCACGGAAGGGCTCGGAAAAAACGTCACTAGAGGTAGTCACGGGACGGTTACCCATCCTGCACCTGACCGCGCCTGTTGATGCTTAACTCAAGTGTTTGGTTTCAATAACTCGGTTCGACTAGGCCACGAGCGCTTCCGTTGAAACTAGAAAGTGTATGGATAATTAAAGAACATTGTAAGAGTCAAAATCCTAAAGAGTGCTAGGTAATATCAAAAAACCGTTTTGTCCGTCCCTTAAGTAACGGCTGGCACACATAAATTTCAAAACATCTTTATACCACAATCTGAATGAAGGGGAATGAACTTAAACTGAACTGTCATGGAACACAGAAAATAACACACCTCAAAAGTACTTACATTCATTTTTACCGTACATTGACCGTCGGACCGCGTTGCAAAAATATGAATCCAATACAGCTAACTGCTTATTTAGAGGAAAATAATTGTTCGATATCTGTTCAAGCTCTTTGGAATGTTGCGCATAGAAAGTATAGTCCGTAGCTTTAAGAATATACCTCGGCTACTGTCGGATAGAATCGGATATATTCGTGTAGTAGAAATATCGGAACTAATATGACACTTAATTTCGAAATCAGAACTCGACCATCAGTACGAAAACCAGCGAAAATTATCGAAAACCGAAGCCTACTCTAGAGCCTGAGGTATATTCTAAAAGCTAACAGACTATACATCAACATTTTTTTCCGACGAAAATTTTCTAATGAAGTCGTTTGATTAGTCTTCGTCCTTTTCATTCCAGAGATAGTTTAAAAATCACAAATACTCCTATTAAGTTCAAAAAAAAAATTCGCTCGTAGCCCCGGCTGCCTGAATGATCTTAAACGATCACGAAGGTTAAGCAAAACACAGGGCGCGTTCAGTGCATGGATGGGTAAACCGTCTATGACTAACGCTAGTGGCATTTTTCCGAGCGGTTCCGTACTTTGCAAGGCACGTTAAGCAGTGGTGCCGGCCCGTCGATAGATGGCAGTCGTTAAGCCAAGTCAGAGGCCTTAGGGCGGCTTGAAAACTTCTGACAGTAAGACCAGTCACTAGTCTGGCAAGCCTCCACCAATCCGGACTTGGCCTGCGAGGCCTATACCTTTCTCAGGGAAGAGACCCGTGCCCCTCAGTGGGGACATAATGGGTTGATGATGAATAAGATGAGTAACAAGTTTCTTCATCTCAAAGTGCCTCTCCATCACTGGAGGTTGGCAGTCAACTCTTTACAGAGGTCTCTGTTCAGTTCAATTGTGTACAGCTCCACCGCGACTCTAACACCGGTCAACTCTTTAACAAACGGTCTACTGTTGCACAACCATGACATCTTTCTCCTGCCCGGCCTAATATAGTATCAAGTTCACTCAAGTGTTTAATTTTCCTCAAACGGCGTTTTTTGAATTGATATTTTTTTAAAGTGATACAAGGTAGGATCTTGTAGAGTGAAGGTTGCAGATAAACACTCGAAATTCGGACGCCCTGTGACTAGTGGAGCCACGATATTTGCAAAGCACCCACCGCTTTGGGTGGGTTCCTGACTGGAAGAGGAGAGCCGAAAATCGGGCTCAGTGGCGTGTCTTCGGAGAGGCCTTTGTCCAGCAGTGGACTGGCTGTCCCCAATGCCGTAAACTTTGTGTGTCCCCAATGCTGGGACACTGGCCCCTTCATGCATCGCAGGAAGGTTCGGCCATACTCCACCAGAGGGTCCAAGTCCGGGTTGGTGGAGGATTGTAATACAGTGGCGGGCTTTACCGTCAGACGTTATCAAGCCACCCATAAGGCCTCTGACATGGCTTAACGACTGCCATTATATGACAGGCGGCGCCAACGGCATAGCGTGCCTTGCGAAGTACGGAAGCGCTCGGAAAAAATGCCACTAGCGGTAGTCACGGGACCGCCATCCAGCACCTGGCAGCACCTGTAATTGTTGCATAACTTTAGCGATTGATTATATTATGAAGTCCACTGCTGGACATAGCCCTCCCCTAATTAGCGCCATAGCGCCCAGTCTTCAGCTTGCCGCATCCAGCATCTGCCGGCAATTTTTCGCAGATCGTCATCCCACCTGGTCGGAGGGCGTTCTACACTACTTACTACGGAAGAAAATTAAGTTCATTAAAATATTAAACTTTCGTCGTCGTCAGGCTATAGGTACTAGTCCACTGCTGGACATAGCCCTCCCCTAAAGAGCGCCACGTTGTGCTATCATAGGGGGTAATGCCCATAATCCCCACGCTGGGCATGCGGGTTGGGGATCGCAGTTCGGTGGATTGTACTGCAGGGGGCGCTGCTGCCCACCCTCCAGTTTGTTTCCCTTAGTCGCCTTTTACAACACCCGCGGGAAGAATTGGGTTGGTGCTATTCTCTAGGCCGACATCACTCCGCACCCGACAGCAACTTTCGTCACCATAGTAAAATGATTGGACTCAAAGCACAATACACACTCAGAAGTATCTAAGCACGAAGGTCGGCGTCGAAGCAAAAACAAGCTGTAGAAAAGAAAGTTCCAAACTGTTCAAATAAAGTTTAGTTAAGGAGTCGTTAAGTTAGTTAGACCTGAGATTTCCGCACTTAGCCTCATAGTTGGGCCATTGTACGTAGCAAGCGCTGAGGTACGCTAAAACCTCAGACGCTAGGGCTTCCTTACGATGTTTTCCTTCACCGTCAGTGAGTAGTATTACTACTATAATTTCACAAATGTACATAACTTAGAAAACAAAGTCATTGGTACAGCCGGGGTTCGAACCCACGACCTCCCGATTGAGAAGCCGGGGTTCTACACTGCTCCGCTACCACCGCTCTTCTACGAGTCGTTAACCCATTGTAAAAAAATATTTCATGCGTATATGACTCGGCCCCTTATTACTTAAGCAAACGTTTGACAATTTCGAAGTTGTAGTGAAATGAAATGAAAAGATTTTATTCAAAGTAGCACAGAAACTGCGGCTTAATGAACGTTACAATTCAGACTAGGTGTTCGTTTCAAAATCTGAGTGCTTAGTGCGAGTTTGACAGATACAATCGAATAACTTTACTACCGCGTTAATCGAGCAATGAGTAGTGAGTATGAGTAAGTTGACCGTTCGAACTGGCAAAACGATGTCACAGTACAACTCGCACTCGCGTTTATTCGTGTTTTGGCTGGTAAACGTGTTCACTTCTCAACGTAAACCAGTACAACTCGCACTCAGCGATTTTAATTTCCATACTTGTCGCTAGGTGGCGCTTCTTCGATGCCATAGAAATATGAGTTTACGTTTACGCGATCGAGTAGTTAAAAAACTCGCACTAAGTACTCTGGATCATTTTGGAGAAAAAATGGACAAAAAAACTCCAACTCATAGTAGCAATACTACTCGCTAACTGTGACTGAAAACGCCGTTAGCGGTTATTTTGACGCCGACGCCGTTATTTTGTGGACCTGAAGTCCTATAATAACCAATGTCCACTGGCTCTGGCTGACAAAATTAAATGTTTCTTTACAATCCAGAGATACTTTCAATATGGCGGATAGCGTTTTCACCGTTCCGAATCAAAAGCGGAAAATATTTTTTTGAGTGAGCCGTGGACCTGATGTCAATGTCGATCAATGTTCACTGGCTGTGGCTGACAAATGTTTGTTTACAATCCAAAGATACTTTCAATATGGTGGATAGCGTTTTTACCGTTCCGAATTAAAAGCGGAATTTTGCAGCCATCCTACATAGTTACTTAGCAAAGTCAGTATATTTCAGTCTCTTACTTTAAATACTACAGGAAATATTCATTTATTGCGTCAAATTTGACACGAGTCAAGTAGCGGATTGCATAGATTCCTATTTAAAACGTACCTAGCTGAAGAAGCTTCAATTTTGTTTTTTAATAGTTATGTATTATATCATCTATTCGTGACCAACCAACGTAAAAGCGTTTCCTCACGATGTTTTCCTTCACCGCTAGCCTGTGGCTTTGCGACTACGCATTCGCAAATGTACGTAACTTTGAAATGAAACAGTCATTGGTACATGCCCGCACTGGGGATCGAACCTGAGTCTCGCGCTTGCAAGTCCATTGTTCTACCCGCTGTTGTGCTAAAAACGGTTCATTGAAAGTTTTTTTTTTCTTAGTAACTAGCCCATAAATCGATTAAAGTTTCGCAAAGTGAGAAGGTACGTGTACAACCTACTTGATTTTGTGATTAATTCACAATGTCAATCATTATTTGACATTGTTAATTACTGTGAATATTTCTTGTAGGTACCTAATTTTCTTATAAATAAGCAGGTACAGTCGACTGCCTCAATTACAATGGACATTGTCCTTAAATATTCACAATAATACAGTTACAAAAAGTAACTGTAGATCTACTTTTGAATAACTCGTATGAAATTGTATCCTCGAATGCGACATAAGTCACACTCATCTTTTAAGTCGCATTATCTCGTTTTTCCGTATTTTTGAATCGTTCTGTTATAACTTGCCCTGGTAATTAGAACTGCTGAATCGACAGATCAGCATATGCCCGCCTTCAGCGGCCATCACCCCAGTCAGTTAGTTCGCCTACATCCATCCTCAGAACCGGTCGCCAGTCCAATTTAATATTTTTATTGTATTTCGTGTTTCGTGTAATAAATTGTCCTTTTTTTTAAAAAGGCTTTTCAATAATATCCTATAACAGATCGCTTAAAGTGTTGCCAGTACAATTTGAAGTATTGTATTTTATCCGTTCCACGCAGTAATTACAAAAACCGGAAACTACCGTAACGGAAACGGAACTTAAAATATTTCGTTTTATTGGCTCTTTAGATGAAAAATCTATGCCTTTAGTTGCAAAACAAACAAAACACTGTCACAGATCGTTAATAATGATCAAATAATAATGAAAGTTCACAATCTACAACAGTTATCAGGAGCAAATTCACATTTATCGCTAGGTAGGTGTCTGTGCGCAGCACAATACAAATTAATACAAATTTTGACAATTAATCTATCGATCTACATACGAGACGAGTGATTCAAAAATACGGAATTTCGTATGTCGAACGAAAATCAGTAAATCGAGCGCTCGACGCGAGATTCAAAAATAGAGCTCCTGTTAGTAACTGTCCTATAATATTCGAAATATTAAACCCAGGGTTTGAGAAATAAGATAAGAAAAGAATATTCTTAGAAGAATCAGAGAATTAGCGAGCTGAAGTGGCAGTGGGCTGGCCATATCTCGCCAAGGACCGACAACCGTTGGAGTAAACGTGTTCTTGAGTGGAGAACGCGACTCGGCAAACGTAGTGTATGACGTCCTCTGACCAGGTGGGATGACGATTGGCGAAAAACTGCCGGCAGATGCTGGATGCGGCAAGCTGAAGAGGGGAGCTCATTAGGGAAGGGCAATGTCTAGCAGTGGAGGAATAAGGAGAATAAGACGAATATTCTTTATTATATACCGGAAAAATGGTTACAGAAACTGCAGACTATACAAAAGATAAAATACAGTCTGTTATCTTTAAGAATATACCTCGGGCACTAGAGTAGGCTTCGGTTTTCGCCGAAAGCACACGAGTGTAATACTACTTTTTGCTCTGTATCAAACGTGTCTTCACTATTTTGAAAAGTTATATAAAGTGGTAAGTAATATTACAAAATAAACCTCTCCTTATTGCAATATGATCGGTTTTTCCGATAATAGCCGATGTATATTCTAAAAGCTAACAGATCGTACATTACTTTGTCTACATTTGGTAAAGGCCAAATATAAAGCGCTCCCGTTCCTGTTTATTTAATCTCTTATGTTTATATTGAATCAATGCATATATGTTTTGATTGTAAATATCATATTATTTGCTTTGACTAATTCCAAGGCAGTTGATAAGGATATTTGTGCCAATGTCTGTCAGTCTAAGGTCGGTTGGTCTAGGTTTTCCGAAGACCTTCTCTGCCACGGAGATAATAAGAGACAGTGTTGATAAAATGTACAGGGTTGCAATCGAACCCTGTATGTCCTTACTGCTGGGGCACGGGTCTCTGCCTGCATTGTAGGAAGATTAGGCCATACTCCACCACGGGGGCCAAGTCCGGGTTGGTGGAGGTTTGTAAACAGTGGCGGGCCTTACTGTCAGAAGTTATCAAGCTGCCCATAAGTTCATGCCCATGTTCTGCTTACACACGTAATATTATTTACTAAAACTTTTATTGCATATAAATAAATGTACAATACGTTGCCGCGACTCGGCAAACGTAGTGTAGGACGCCAACCGACTAGGTGGGATGACGATCTGCCAAAAACTGCCGGCAGATGCTGGATGCATAGCAAGCTGAAGACAGGGCGCTATGGCGCTCATTAGGGGAGGACTATGTCCAGCAGTGGACTGATATAGCCTGAAGAAGAAGAAGAAATGTACAATACGACGGACTTGATGCTTTAAGAATACCAGTCAACCGCAGGTGGAAGTAAAATTGGTCGGCGTGCCAAAAAAAGAACAAGACAAAAAGTATAAATGCAATTAACATTCACTTCCTTCTCCAATGTATTGCTCCAGTCCATCCAAAGGTTGTCTGGAAGAGATCACCTTTAGTACTAAGGCCGCCGTCTGTATTCTTAGGTATCTGTGTGATTTCTTTTTTTAAAGAAAAGAAAGAAAGACATTTATTATAGCAACAACAGGAATAACCAAATAACTGGCACGGATAGCCAGAGGTTGCGGGTTCGAATCCCGGCATGGGTGAAATTTTTAGCCTCTAAATAGGTTTTTTAAATTTGTTCCTTAGCACGGGTTAGTGCATTAAAAATAAAAATAGTATAACCAAATATACAAATAAACGAAACAAAAAACACACATAGCACATGTACAACTAGCTGACCCAGCGAACTTCGTACCGCCTAAAAGTCGATTCTTTAATTTTTTTTTATTTTTCTCTCCGTAACAACCATCCTCGTACTTCAAGATATATTCTAAAAAAAGAATTAGTGAAATCGGTTCAGCTGCTCTCGAGATTTGCGCTTACCAACACATTCAGCGATTAATTTTTACATTATAGACTAGCTGACCCAGCGAATTTCGTACCGCCAAACCGTCTCATTATTTTATTTTTCTCTCCGTAAGAACCATCCTCGTACTTCAAGGTATAATCCAAAAAAAAAAAAAATTGCGAAATCGGTTCAGCTACTCTCGAGATTTGCGGTTACCAACACATTCAACGATTCATTTTTATATTATAGATGATAAAGTGTTCTCTACCTCAGAGAGAGAGAGAGAGAGAGTGGGCCTAATTACCAGGCGTGCCCACCGCGGATTGGCGATTTCAAGCACTAAGGTAAATGAACACCTCAGACACTCAGGTTTCCTCACGACATTTTCATTCACGACTAGCGAGTGGCATTGAACTTTACAAGTGTCTCATTGTGGGTGCTTAGCAGTTAAAAAGATTTACATACAGTAGAAATTGTAATTATAATGAATGAAGTCCAAGAACCAGAATAACCTTGGATAAACTTATCGATTAGTATTAATATAGACCAATTAACACTATTATCAGGCTATTTGTTCAATATTAGACAAAGTTCAATGTTTGTTTCTAGCTTCGTGTAAACATAATTGTGTGGCTAATCTGCGACGTTGCCAAACGGTCCCGATTTTTTCGGGACTTTTATGTGTCCGGTGGAAAGTCCCGCGCGGGACGGTCTGTCCGGTTTTTAGGGGATTACTTGACTCTTTTTACTCAGAAGACGAAGAAGACTCGACTATGTAAAGATAGCGTAAATTTGATTTAAAATTTTGTCATACTTTGGCTAAAATACTTTTTCAATTACTGTTTTTTTCTATGTTGCTATAAGAACGTAATTGAAAACTATAAAAAATATTGTTAGTAAAATACACTCAAAGGTCGTTTAGAACAAAAACCGAGAGTGATAATTCTAGTGAGGCAATAAAAATATAGTTAAAAAAAAACCGGAAACAGACTCTGAACACTCCTTGTTTGACACAACGTCAATGAAGTTCCAATTCTACAATGCCACACTCGATAACTTTATTTATATTAGCCGATTGCGGAGAATCCTGCAATATGACTAATTCTTCAGTTCCGGTATGTTATATAAATGACATTGAACCAAATAAATATTATTGCATGATTATTTCGTTTTCTGTGTTTTTTCTTTTTTGCTGTGGGTGTCGGCCTAGAGAATAGCACCAACCCAAATTCTTCCCGCGGGTGTCGTAAAACGCGACTGGACACAAACAGGGGGGTGGGCAGCAGCGCCCCCTGCAGTACAATTCCATCAAACTGCGATCCCCAACCTGGATCTGGGCATTACCCCCGATGATGGCAGAAACGTGCGCTATGCCGCTCATTAGGGGAGGGCTATCTCCAGCAGTGGACTAATATAGCCTGAAGAAGAAGAAGATTTCGTTTTCTTTTAAGTAAAATGTCCTGTTATTAAAAGTGAAAGTGCAAGTGAACTATGTCCCCACTGCTGGGGCATGGGTCTCTTCCTGAAGATTAGGCCATACTGCACCACGGGGGCCAAGTCCGGGTTGGTGGAGGCTTGGAAGACTAGAGTGGTTGTACTTACTGTCAGAAGTTTTCAAGCCGCCTTAAGGAGTATGGCGTATACCTTCTTCAGGGATGAGACCCGTGCCCCTCGCCGGGGAACAGTGAGTTGATGGTGATGACGATGCGTACCCGTGGGATAATATTTTACTTTTTTTACTTATTTTAATATTTTTCTTTTATCATAAACTTTCGTTATCGTTATCAACCCTTGTATGTCCCCACTGCTGGGGCACGGGTCTCTTCCTGCATCGCAGGAAGTTTAGGCCATCCTCCACCACGGGGGCCAAGTCCGGGTTGGTGGAGGATTGTAAGGAAGTTATCAAGCCGCCCATAAGGCCTCTGAGATGGCTTAACGACTGCCATTAAATGACAGCCGGCACCGACGGGTTAGCTTGCCTTGCGAAACACGGAAGCGCTCGGAAAAATGCCACTAGCGGTAGTCACGGGACGCTCAACCATCCTGTACCTGTCCGCGCCTGTTGTTGCTTAACCAAGTGATTGATTCCAATCACTCGGTTCGCCTAGGCCGCGAGCGCTTCTGTAAACTTTACTCATAACTAAACTCTAAGATGTTTCTTTATTGCTTTGCCATGGTAACAAGAATCATGTAAACAGATAGTAAATGCCTATAATTTTTATCTGTATGTTGATGATAGCCGCTGGTATGAAAAACAGCCATGGCCCTATTTCATAGAATAACAATTTAAGATTTACTATGACAATCGATTAAGATTGGATAAACAATTGACCCACAGATTAACAAAAGATTAGGAAGACTAATATTAATACCAATAGCCTACGCATTTTACATTTAACTGTCATAAAAAGCTGTCCAAGTGCGAGTTAGCCTCGCACATCAAGGGTTCCGTAGCATTTTTAATTGCACAATTTATTTTTCAATTGAGTATGCAACTAAGTGATAAGGCGCCCGTCTGTACACTTGTGTTCATAAAGTTCTCTCTATCTATGTAAATTCTGTGAATATTTAAGCGTCTACCTGTTGCCGTAATATCGAGCAAAAAGGGCGAAAACATCACGTTTCTCGTATGTGAGCCCTCTTTAAATAGTTATTTAATTTTCATTTAATTATTTATTGTTAAACGAATATACAATTGAATATAATGTGAATACTTGAAGGTATCTACTACCTGTTACTGTTATTAAATAGAGAGAAAAACGCCAAAAACTCACGTTTGTTGTATGGGAGACTCACTTATATATAAATTTTATTCTGCTTTTAGTGTTTTTGTTATAGCGGCAACAGAAATTTATCATGTGCAAAAATTCCAAACTGGCTAGCTATCACGGCTCGTGACATACTGCCTGGTAACAGACGGACGGAAAGTGGAATCTTAGTAAAAGGGTCCCGTTTGTACCCTTTGAGTACGGAACCCAAATACTGAATTGTAGATTTATGAATAATTGCCCTGTTTACCTATGACCCCTCACAGTTGCCTTCTCATGCACACCTAAAAAGGAAAATTACTATGCTAATTAAAATATCTAGGAACCAAAAAGAGACTTGCATATTTAAATTGAGTTCCTACTTCGTGTATTTAATATATTCGTTTGAGTTTTTTCTTATTTGAACAGCCAATGACAGACCAAGGTTCCTTCCGATTCTAGATTATAATAGGTACTTACTTAACTACTTGTTTGGAGATATATACTCGTAATAATAGATTTTCCAGCCGTTAAGGATCGTTCGGGTTCTAACTGGCGCCACCAATGAAATAAAAATCATTACTTGTTTTATAAAACCTATTTAGACGCTAAAAATTCTACCCATGCCGGGATTCGAACCCGCGACCTCTGGCTATCCGCGCCAGCGCTCTCTCAACTGAGCTAATGAGTGACTCACCGGCATCAGTGAAATTTCGAACAGCTTTACAATACTATAAAAAATAGTGTGTACGTAATACAGAGAATAGTGTAAAGAGGTTCGAAATTTCACTGAGGCCGGTGAGTCGCCCATTGGCTAAGTTGGATAGAGCGCTGGTACAGCTAGAGGTCGCGGGTTCGAATCCCGGCATGGGTGGAATTTTTAGCCTCTAAATAGGTTTTTAAAATTGTCCTTAGCACGAGTTAGTGCATTAAAAATAAAAATAGTATAAAATAGTGTTTTATAAATTTAAAATGCGTTCTTTTGACCAATTCGAACTCGCTGATTATTGCTCAGACTGCGCCAGAGGCCACAGAGACCAAGTCTGGATTGCTGAAGGCTTGCAAGGCTGGTGGCTGGTCCTACTGTCAGAATTGTTCAAGCCGCCCTAAGGCCTCTGACTTGGCTTAACGACTGACAACTATCGATGCCAGCCAATTGACAACTGCTTAACGTGGCTTGCGAAGCACGGAACCGCCTGGAAAAATGCCACTAGCGTTAGTCATAGACGGTTTCACCCAACCATCCACTGAACGCGCCCTGTGTTGCTTAACCTTCGTGATCATTTAACATCACTCTGGAAGCCGGGACTACGAGCGATTAATTAATATTATGTAAATAAAAGATAATTAAGCTGTTAAGTCGGCTAAGAACGATGAGACGCGTTTTTGGAGAAAGATGGCATGGAAAAGTTTGCCCGGAGTGATGTTAATGATTTTTTAAACTTTTTTTATTTTATTCCAGTCAATCGAAAAATCGCTTTTATAGTGATAAGGCCGCCGTCTGTACCCTTGGGTTAAGAAATATCTGTGTAAATTCCACTTTTGTGTACGACAAAGTGTTCTCTGTATATTTTATGCTTTATATTGCTGCATAAACAAGCCGTTTGTACGTTATTCTGGGACAATTTTTCTTGTTTGTATTTTTTATCTAAATCGCTTTCTATTATTTATGTATTTGTGGTGTTTAATATTATGTTTTATTCTTCTTCTTTACATTTTAGTCGGTGGTACCTTAATATAGGCTTAAGCTGTCATTATTACTCTCTCTATGTAGCGTATTTGTGTCCCACTTCAGGTTTCCTCACCATATTTTCCTTCACGGTTAACGAGTGTTACTACGAGGACTATAACTTGACATCGATATCAACCCATGTATGTCCCCACTGCTGGGGCACGGGTCTCTTCCTGCGTCGCAGGAAGGTTAGGACATACTCCACCACGGGGGCCAAGACCGGGTTGGTGGAGGATTGTAAGACAGTGGCGGCCCTTACTGACAGAAGTTGTCAAGCCGCCCATAAGGCCTCTGACATGGCTTAACGACTGTTATTACTTGACAGCCGGCACCAACGGCTTAGCGTGCCTTGCGAAGCACGGACGCGCTCGGAAAAACGCTACTAGCGGTAGTCATGAGACGGAGGGCCATTACATACTACATTTTATAAGTTACACGAATGAAATAGTTAAACACTGTTGCAACTTCCTGACTTATAAACTAGAGCATCCTGCAAAGAAAAGTTTGTTAAGCACTATACATTATTATTTTAATTCCGGATTTACTTACTTGATTTTTTTGTTGGAAGAGTCCGACCAGGTGTCGCTCTGATACGAAGTCCTTAACCATAGAGCGTAGAGACGAGCAAATGACTACGCGAGCTTCATCACAATTAAGCTCTGCGAGTCAGAGGGAAACTTGTGCCTAAATTATGTAACTTTTCTCGTATTCGGCTATCTGTGCGGAAGCGGAATGTTTACTTAGCTCTGCCGTATAGATATGACGCGTTAGTGAATGCAACGTTTCAGTGGAACTCTGATACGTGACAGTAATATTGAGCCACATAAGTGTACGAGTACGACAAAGTCCAGAAAAAAAAACGTTTTTGCAAACGTTTTCTTTTCCTAATTTTAAACGTGGAAAGTTCGTTAAAGATCAAGGCGCGGGTTGGACTCTTCCGACAAACATTTAAAGTAAATGAGTCCGGAATTAAGCTTTATAAAAGTTCTCCGGGACTTTGTGACACCGTGTGTCATGCAACTGATATTTTTATGTATGTTATTGAGATACTAGTGTGTTGAAAAATACCTACATATTGACTACAATGATAACCTAAGTTCAGTAACCATTAGTACAGTCAATTGCGTATGATAATGCAAGCTGCAAGGAGACTTTAAACAATGGGCCAATTGTAGAAGACCCTCGCCTTAAGCCCTTTTTACCCGACTACGGCAGACATTAATTAAGGGTTATTATTTTTGCCGCCTTAAATGTAGAGTTACGTACCAGTTTTGTGCCACAGAAATACAAATCCCCTTTTTGATTTAAATAAAAACATATAAAGTTCTTTATGGGCTTTTCGGGGTCAGAAAAAGTGCGAAAAATCAACTTATCCAAAAATCCACTTGCTGACGGTAAAGGAAAAGGTCCTGAGGAAATCTGACTGCCTGAGGTGCTCAAATACCTTAGAGCTTGAAATTGCCAATCCGCGGTGGGCACGCGCGGTACTTAATCCCGTAATCTCTCTCTCTCTCTCTCTGAGAGAAGGCCTGTGCGCTGCAGTGGGACGATAAAAGGCTACAATTTAAAGAAAAACTCTTTAACTTAAATGAAAAGGTTTTTGCGCTAATTTGAATAAAACCCTTTCATAATTAAAACTGTTTTTATACGGATTTATGCTCGTTTATTACATTTTTTGTAATTTTCCAACGTTTCGGCACTTTTTCAGGTGCCGTGGTCCCGGATGACTGAGGTGACAGGTGTCTTTTAGAAAGCATTAACGGTTAGTTTACTACCCTCGGCAAAAATTACAAAGGTTAATTATGAAGTTACGTTCCAAAATAGGCAAACCAATTATTTTTATATTTTATGTTGAGTTTACTCAACAATACTGATTATTAGTAATTGAAGTTAAAATTAAATTGCGGCACCTGAAAAAGTGCCGAAACGTTGGAAAATTATAAAAAATGTAATAAACGAGCATAAATCCGTATAAAAACAGTTTTAATTATGAAAGGGTTTTATTCAAATTAGCGCAAAAACTGCGGCTTAATTAACGTTATAATTCAAACTAGGTGTCCATTTCAAGATCTAGATAATTTTGGAGAAAAAATGGACGAAAAAACTCCAAACTTAGTCTTTTCCAAGTCCTTAATTAACAGAGTTCACATAATTATTTTAAAACATAGAACTCACGCCTTGTACTGGCTTTAATTCCAGACATCATTGTTATCTAAGTAATCCTTTATATTATAGTAGCCCTTTTGGCACAAAGTTTAGTAAACACATTTTTTGAACCGCATTTCGGTCAAACTTAAGTAGTAAACTAGAATCGATGTCTTTACATAACTCATAATATAGAAGACACCGATATATTATTTATTATATAAATAAAATTCAAAGTCCTGAGTGACTGACTTACTCATCAACGTCCAGCCCAAGCCGTTGGACCTAGGAAGCTGAAGTTTTGCGCAAAGGCGCTATATATAATGTAGTTAAGGAATAAGGCCGGATTTTTTTGAATTCAACCCCTAAGGGGGCGAAAAGGGTTGCCAAAGTTTGTATGGGATGGTATAAAGAATGTTGTCTAATTTTCTTGAAACTTAATATAAGTACTCTTCAACACAATTGATTGAACACGTGTTTCGCCGTTTATCTACATTTAACCCTCAAGGGAGTGAACGGGGTCGCAAAAACAGTCCACGCGGACGGAGTCGCGGCAAAAGATAGTGTGACAATAAGATGTAAAATGAATACCTGTTTATCTGACGATTTCAATGCAGATCAGCCCATAATCGTATTGTATGAATCGTGGTAATGCTGACCCGGCCATATAGACATACATAATTGCATACGCAGTCCTTTTAACCTCTAAGGCCAAGGTTCGAATAAACTAGAGCACATTTTTATTTCCTTTACATTTCCACGTATGCCAGGCCCTTACAGTGTCTCATATAAGTGCGTTAATGGAACGTTATGTAAGTCGTCAACTCATTATAATATAGACTAGGAAAATTATACCGGACCTTGTATGTCCCCACTGCTGGGGCACGGGTCTCTTCCTGCATCGCAGGAAGGTTAGGTCATACTCCACCACGGGGGCCAAGTCCGGGTTGGTGGAGGATTGTAAGGCTTGATCGGTTTATATCGAGATGATAAAGTTGACCCTGATCGCTACATAGTAATGATATCAAATTTATATATTATTATCAATATTATTTGTGTTGTACTGAAAGAGGATGTAGTGACTAGAATTGAGAAAGGAATGTTGCGTTGGTTTCGACATGTGGAGAGGATGAAGGAAGAAAGAGTGACGAAACAAATTTAAATTGCGAATGTGAGTGGAAGGGCTGGTAAGGGACGTCCCAGACGGACTTACATCGACCAAATAAGGGATGTATTAGCAAAGGGAAACATAAAAAGTACCCGGAACCGGCGTGCGTGCATGCAACGACTTATGAACGTTGATGAAGCGAAGGTGATCGGTCAGGATCGTGGCAGGTGGCAGTCCCTGGTCCCTACCCCTCTGGGATACAGGCGTGAGGTTATGTATGTTTGTATTTGTGTTGTGAAGCCGCAGTATACCACTGACTGTCGGTAAAAGAAAACTTCGTGAGAAAACCTCAGTGTCTGAGGTGCTCACACACCGATATTATATTTACATAGCTTATTGTGTTATTTCACGAAGGAGGAGACTCTCGAAAGTTCCAGGGCAAGTCTACTCCATCTAAAAGATAATGTCCCAGGCACTGCAGCGTCCGAGTGGTCCCTTCACCCGTCTAGTGCGAGTGAAGACGCCCTTGAACGCTGTATAATACATACTTAACCTCACGCCTGTATACCAGAGGGGTAGGCAGAGACCAGGGACTGCCACTTACCACGTTGTATAAATCATCTTATAATAATCATCTCGCTGTATAATCGGCTTTAGCGGGTGGATTCTCGGATAAGTTGATTCTGACGCTAAAAGCAAAAAAAAAAAAATCTTTATATATTTTTATTTAAATCAAATAGGGTTTTTGTATATCTTCCGTCGTAGAAAACTGTTACGTAACTCTACATTTAAAAGGGCACAAATCATAACCCTTCTTCCATGTCTGGCGTAGTCGGGTAAATATATTGTCGTGGTGTTATCAAAAGTAATTTATCGTGTAATTATTATCCAATTTATAGTACGAAGCGGAACGCCTTACGCACGTCAGGCGAAAACCTGTTATGTCAGTTACCTGATGATCCGTGATTTTATAGCTTTAATGATTCGAGGTCTGTTTATTTAAGGGCCCGCCGCGAGTACCACTAAGTTGACGATCTTATCTGAAGATAAATTACTTCACATCACACTTCACACTAATATTATAAACGCGAAAGTTTGTGAGTGTGTATGTTTGTTACTTCTTCACGTCTAAACGGCTGGAGCAATTTTAATAAAATTTGGTATGGAGCTGACACACTGGATTAATACACAGGCTACAATTTACTGCGAAAAAATACCTTATTCCCATGAGAAAATCGATAAAACGCGGGTAACACCGCGGGGCACAGCTGTAAGTTACGTGCGCGTCTCCGTTCGCGTGGCACGGGAATGTAAAAACTATCATAAGACAAGTTGACTTAAGAACATTCTTTACTGTGGACCAGGGAAAATAAACATTATGATCTGAGTCTAACTTTGATACCGTAAAAATCCTAGATCTTTTAGTCTTGGTTTAAACCAGGACTTATTCAGGTTTTTATAATAAGGACGATGCAGTACAATTGGCGGCCTTATTTATTTAGGGTTACCAAAAAGGTATACATTAGTACATCCTATTAGTATTGACGTGCACGAAGGATATAACCAAATGCTACCTTAATAAAAAGTGTCCACAACATACTAATATTAAAAACCTAGAGGCTAAAAATTCCACCCATGCCGGGATTCTAACCCGCAACCTCTGGCTATCCGTGCCAGCGCTCTTTCCAACTGTGCTAATGGGCGACTCACCGGCATCAGTGACGAACCTCTTTACAATATTCTCTGTATTACATACAGGCAGCGAGATCTGGCTGAAGTAATTTGCATCACTTGCAGCCCCGAGTACCTACTTTGCAGTTAGGTTTTACATCGGAATGATATCGCTGTACCCACATGATTATGTTATTTATAATGCACCAACCCGTGCTAAGGACAATTTTAAAAACCTATTTAGAGGCTTATAGTAAACTTAAAGACGCCTACGTAAATCATCATCATCATCACATTATGTCCCCACCGAGGGGCACCGCTCTCTTCGCTAAGGAAGGTCATACTCCACCACGGGGCCAAGTTCGGATTGGTGGAGGCTTGGAAGACTAGTGGCTGGTCTTACTGTCGGAAGTTTTCAAGCCGCCCTAAGGCTTCTCACTTGGCTTAACGTCTGCCATCTATCGACGGCAGCCGGCACCGACTGCTTAGCGTGCCTTGCGAAGCACGGAACCGCTCGAAAAATTCCCACTAGCGTTAGTCATAGAGGGTAAGCCATTCATGCACGGAACGCGCCCTATGTTGTTTAACCGGGGCCGGGGCTACGGGCGATTACGTTCCTTATATACTTACTACTTATATACTCTACGTTATAGAGTACATTTTATTAACAAAATGTGTCTTTGTTTCAGGTTTGTTCATTCTGCTTATGTTCGGATTCTTCGCGCTGACGGCGGGTTGCTTCATTCTGTTCGCACATCCCTACGACTTTCTGTTCAAACAGGTACGTAACATCACCTAACTTTCCAGGTTACACTCGTGAGTGTTTGTCTAATGTAATGTAAGTGACGATTGGAACTGAGAAATCAGAAATCAAAGATGTATTTCCACTTAAGTAATTAACATTATTTTGAGAAGTTACCCATAACTTCTCAAGTTGTCGTAAGTTCATCTAACGTAATGTAAGTGACAACTGGAACTGAGAAATCAGAAATCAAAACTGTATACTTTCAACTCAAAGAATTTACATACTTTTGAATGTCAATTTACAGTGTAAATTATACCTGAGATGAATAGAGTACAATAGAATGGACGTTTATTAGTTTTCTTGTAGTACATAAGGTTTTAAATTACAGTCTATTTATTCTTACTAGTCCAATTTAGTAAACAAGATTCTACTCTTAAACTGTGACTTTTTAGTCCAAAACTGCCATATTTCCATAAATGAAGTTACCTGGCACACTCTTTTAGATAACACGCTGCCAATTTTATAAACATAGTTCATGATAGTTCATGAATTTGCGAGAAAATGTCTAGTTTAGGCATCTGATCTCGATTTTAAGGTTAGAAACTTGTTTACTAAATTGGACAAGTAAGAATAAATAGACTGTAGTTTAAATATTTGGAGACAAACAAAAACCTGCAAGGGCGCTGCTAATTTAAGATTATAAACACTTAAATTCTTACTTTCTAGCTAAATTAATTTATAATATACGTCTTACTTATTCTCCTCAGCCTCATAGATGGACCATTGTGCGTAGCAAGCGTTGATGAGGCAGCCTCAATTAAAATCGAAATGTTTTTGTATAAAGTAACACACCTAATGAACGTTAGAAGTTGAACTAGAGGTGTACATTTCAAAATCTAGATGGTTTTGCAGAAAAAAGGTTTTAAAAGAACTCCTAACTTAGCCTTCTCAAATATGGCCTTAATTCCATGCATTTTTGTCATCTAAATAATATTTAAAGTTACATTAGCCTTTTTGGAGCAAAGTATGTGTAAAGCCACCCATCCGGACTTGGCCCCTGTGGTGGAGAGTGGCCTATTCCTTCCTCAGGGAAGATACCCGTGCCCCTCGGTGGGGACATAATCGTTTGATGATGAATGGATAAATTCAAACGTTGACCCCCGTGGTGGAGTATGGCCTAACCTTCCCGCAATGCAGGAAGAGAGCCGTGCCCCAGCAGTGGGGACATACAAGGGTTGATATCCATAGACCATTGTGTTAAGCGTAAGTAATGTGTAAAGTCATTCTTTGAACCACTCTTTCTTCCACAGAAAGTGATATTCAGCGAGGGCGGGGAGATCTTCGAGATGTGGCGCAAACCCGAGGTGGACCTGTATGTCAAGATATACCTGTTCAACGTGACCAACGCCGAAGACTATATGTCAGGGAACGCCGACAAGATTCACGTAAAGGAAGTGGGCCCCTACGTTTACAGGTAAGCTTACCATACGTCACAACTCTACAAATCTTATTTTGCGGAAGTGCAGTGCAACACCATACAATTTAGGTGAAGACCGTAAAAGTAACCACAAAGATTACTTTGTTAAAAATTATAACATAATCGGATTTGTATTTGGGTGGAATTTTAGCCTCTAAACAGGTTTTATAAATTGTCCTTGAAATTTAAATTGTTGTTTATCTTTTATAATAATAATAAACACTGGAACGACATCCATTGTGGCTTTATTCGTAGATTATTAGTATATTTTATAATACAACAGAAAAACTGGATATAAAACGGATAAGCAGGTAATATAGTCAGATCTGGTCGAAGGGTAAAGTTGTAATGATGAAAATGAGGGAAATTTTGAAATGTGTGACATAATTTAAATATTTGAAAATTATAGATGGAAAAAGAAATAAAAATTGTGTAAAAAGGTTTGCACCGTTACATCCATAGCACGGGTTAGTGCAACAAAAAAAGAATATAATCATGTGGGTACAGCGATATCATTCCGATGTAAAAACCTAATTGCAAAGTACTCGGGGCTGCAAGTGATGCAAATTACTTCAGCCAGACGTTGCTGCCTGTACGTAATACAGAGAGTATTGTGAAGAGGTTCGAATTTTCACTGATGCCGGTAAATCACCCATTAGCTCAGTTGGGAGAGCGCTGGCACGGTAAGCCAGTGGTTGCGGGTTCGAGTCCCGGCATGGGTGGAATTTTTAGGATTTAAATAGGTTTTTATTGTCCTTAGCACGGGTTAGTGCATTAAAAAGAATATAAGAAAGTGTTTTAAATAGTTTTTTATTTTAAGGTAAACATCATAAAATATTAACACTATGATAACTATTCTATTTTTATTTTTAATGCACTAACCCTTGCTAAGGACAAATCCAAAAACCTATTTAGAGGCTAAAAATTTCACCCATGCCGGGATTCGAACCCGCAACCTCTGGCTATCCGTGCCAGCGCTCTACCAATTGAGCCAATGGGCGACTCACCGGCATCAGTGAAATTTCGAACCTCTTTACACTATTCTCTGTATTACGTACAGGCAGCGACATCTGGCTTAAGCAAATTGCATCACTTACAGCCCCGACTACCTACTTTGCAGTTAGGTTTTACATCGGAACGATATCACTGTACCCACATGATTATATACTATTTTTATTTTTAGCCTCTAAATAGGTTTTTAAATATGATAACTATTTTTAAAATCAACCTTGGGTTAACAACCTAGGACTTTAACGAAATTGAACAAAGTGCTAGGATTTCGATTTGTGTTACGTTCTAGGCTGTATATTCTGAAACTAGTTATCACAGATGTTAAGATTTTTGATGTTCACTTTTTGACAAAAACGTATTATAAAATAAGATATGATTTTTATTCCATTGGTGACGCAATTTTTTTTACCCGACTGCGGCGAAGCCCAAAAGGAGGGTAATGTGTTTAGTTCGTATGTATGTATGTATGTATGTATGTATGTAAGTATGTCCGATTCTATGTTCCCTCATAACTCCTAAACCAATGGTCAGATTTTGTTAAACAAGGTGTCATTCGATTCGGCATCCTTGCGCGGGTGTCATAGGCTATATAAAATCATAATTATGCGATCAGAACCGTGACGAAAAATAAAACTCGTTAAGAAGCTTCGTTAAAGTACAGCTAGGAGCCACTAGATGGCGCTGTTATATTTAGTTTATTGAATTCGAATACTAATTTTATTGAACTACCCCTAACAGGTGTGAAATATTTAAAACAGAATTTTGCGGATGACGTAGGTTACATAAAATCAGCATTAATAGAGAACCAACGAAACAAAAAATAACATTTACTTCTAATTAATTAAAGTACCACCTTTAGCTACTAGATGGCGCTGCTATATTTTATTTATTCTAATACAATGTGTATACATAATTTCGGCTTTGGTCTACATGTAAACAAACCATTTATAGAATCGGTACAAATACGGAATGAAATAATTCCTATAAAGTGGTTTGATCCTTCTAGATCATTCATTTAATTAAAAAATATAATTTTGTTTAACTACGCCTAACACGTGTAAAGTATTTAAAAGAAAATTTTGCGGGTGTCGTAGATTACATAAAATCAGCATTAATAGAGAACAAACGCAACACAAATAATATTCACTTCTAAGTAATAAAAGTACTGTAGCAGTACTGTAAAGTACTGTATTAGTTCCTCTACCCAACCACAGATGGCGCTGTTTGTGTTCTAAATTGCGGTATGGTTTTGTCCGAAGGCCCTAGATAATATTATTAAACAAACACCATTTTTATGATTAATTTGAAATTGGTTAGTATTTGAGCTCATGCGAATCACTTCGACCAATACTGACTGTCCACCAATATTGGGACGACTAGTGACGTAGGTAATATACCTCGCTTCCGCGCTGTGGTATGAGACTCTTACTACGTACGTAGTACTGTACTAGTCGTACTACGAATAGTACAGTTACTGTAATCCTTAGTTTCATATTGCTTCAATAAATAGATCCCTAAGTACGTGCTGTCGTGCTGAAACAACGTTTCTCTTCTTGTCTGCTGAAACCCTGTCCTACAGTACCACTTTTAGCCACTAGATGGCGCTGGCATATATTTATTCTATTACATGTATAAATTTACATAATATAAGCTTTGCTCTACATGTAAACAAACCGTTTATAGAAACGGTATAAGTGCTGAAAGAAATAATGCCTATAAAGTGTTTATTTCTTTCTACGCCATTCGTTTATCTCATTAATTTAAGAAATATCAACCTCATAGGGGGTCAAAATAATTAATTTCTTAACTTTGATATTAATTTCCTATTGACACTCAGACCAAAACTAACTAAACAAAATATATAAAGTGTAGCATGTAACTCCTTTTACCCTGTGCGGTCATAGTCAGACAAGCTGGGTTCAAAGAAGAAACAATAAATGATAAAAAAAAATATTTGAACGCTCTCACTGGTAACCGAAGACGGATCCTCCGTGACCTCGTATCGTAGGACCCATGAAATTTAAAAAAATTCTAGCTCTATTCATCTTAACGAATTTTATCTCGTTTTCTCCGAAAATAAGATTATGATTTTGTGTTAGGTTTCCTGTTCACTTGTGAGACCAAAAATGGCTTATCTATACCTACCTAAATATTCAGTAAAATTTTTCAAAGCTTTAGGGGGCCACCTCAAGATGAATTTGTTATAGTTTCATTTTAATTCCGGTAATATTTTGGCATTCAGAAAACCAAGATTTTGTATGTCTCCACGCCCATGCCACAACTCTAAGTAACTACGCCAGGCCGAAGGCCGAGCCCCATCATGCGGGTGCGAGGAAACTTGCCGCGACGAGATTGAAGGCCGAGCTCAGCTCAATACAGGTAGCGGCACGGCCGAAGGCTGTGAAGCGGGCTAGAGGAATACTCCCACGGCGATTCCAAATGCTGAGCTCTATTTACGCTGATGCAAAATGGAGAGAATAGTCTCGGACAGTTACTTAAAGTTGCTGTTAGGAGGAAACCTGTCGCGCCTTTGTACATACAGGCCGCGGCTGAAGGCTCAGATCATTTATGTTCCCATTCACAAGTCCTTATTCTAAGTAATTAGCGAGACCGAAGACTGGGCCCAGCAATGCAAGCACGAAGAATTCTACTCTGGAGATGTCAAAAGCTGAGCGCCGTTCAGGTCAAGGACATAATTCGTGACTATTCCAGTCCCCACCTACAATCGTTAACATTAAATAACTAGGTGAAGTGGAGCGTTTTTAGGCTACATAAAAAACAGACAATTTATGTAAGGATAATAAAGAAAAAAATCTGTCGTTTCCTTTGCAAATATTCTAAATCGTTTAACACCATTAGACAATATTCATTATACTAGCTAAAAAATATCGTACGACATAAATTTTTAATGCAGGCAGGTGGTACCTATGACTATATCAAACAAGTATATCAGTAAAAATATTTATGATTTGCCGCGACATGTCCATTGTCGAACAAAAGAAAATAAAGCAATAAACTAAAATTAATTTAGGAAATAAAATAATATAACGATTTAAAGCATGTAAGCAGAACAGATGGACCTTTAAATTTTATTGTTTTACTGAGTCACTAAAAGGTCAAAAATAAAAAATATATTTAAAAAAATAAAAGAACCCGACTGCAGTGATAAATCAACTGAAAGGGAAAAAATAAGATAATTTTATTTTCAAATGCTAATGTCGAATCAGAAGAGTTCATGCTGCTTTACTTGAGGGACCAAATAATATAACTTTATAAGCATTATTTGCTCAAACTGTTGCATTTATTATTTTATATAAAATGTTGCAGTCGGACCCATTTCTGTTTGTTTAAAGTCCTCTAATGGGTCCCGACTGCAACATTTTATATAAAAAAAAATATATTTAAAAAAATAAAAGAACCCGACTGCAGTGATAAATCAACTGAAAGGGAAAAAATAAGATAATTTTATTTTCAAATGCTAATGTCGAATCAGAAGAGTTCATGCTGCTTTACTTGAGGGACCAAATAATATAACTTTATAAGCATTATTTGCTCAAACTGTTGCATTTATTATTTTATATAAAATGTTGCAGTCGGGACCCATTAGAGGACTTTAAACAAACAGAAATGGGTCCCGACTGCAACATTTTATATAAAATAATAAATGCAACAGTTTGAGCAAATAATGCTTATAAAGTTATATTATTTGGTCCCTCAAGTAAAGCAGCATGAACTCTTCTGATTCGACATTAGCATTTGAAAATAAAATTATCTTATTTTTTCCCTTTCAGTTGATTTATCACTGCAGTCGGGTTCTTTTATTTTTTTAAATATATTTTTTTTTATATAAAATGTTGCAGTCGGGACCCATTAGAGGACTTTAAACAAACAGAAATGGGTCCGACTGCAACATTTTATATAAAATAATAAATGCAACAGTTTGAGCAAATAATGCTTATAAAGTTATATTATTTGGTCCCTCAAGTAAAGCAGCATGAACTCTTCTGATTCGACATTAGCATTTGAAAATAAAATTATCTTATTTTTTCCCTTTCAGTTGATTTATCACTGCAGTCGGGTTCTTTTATTTTTTTAAATATATTTTTTTTAATTTAATAAGCACCCCAAAGGGCCCTAAGCAAACTAGTTATCAACCCTTGTATGTCCCCACTGCTGGGGCACGGGTCTCCACCATACTCCACCACTGGTTAGGCCATACTCCACCTCGGGGGCCAAGTCCGGGTTGTTGGAGGATTGTAAGACAGTGGCGGGCCTACAAGTTATCAAGCCGCCTATAAGGCCTCTAACATGGCTTAACGACTGTCATTACATGACAGCCGGCACCAACGGCTTAACGTGCCTTGCGAAGCACGGAAGCGCTCGGAAAAATGCTACTAGCGGTAGTCACGGGACGCTCACCCATCCTGTACCTGACCGCGCCTGTTGTTGCTTTACCCAAGAGATTGATTCCAATTACTCGGTTCGCCTAGGCCACGAGCGCTTCGCCTAAGCAAACTAACCAAGGATTATTTTAGAAGATAGGTTAGTTTGGGAAACTAAACCCAAAAGACCCAATATTTTCGTTAACTATATATGCAGGATGTTTCGACGTTGATCGAATCTCAATTACGTACGCCTTTAGTTAACAGGAAATAGGGTGCATCGTTGTAATTAAAATGATTGCACAAATGTCCATAAATATAATAATAATTTGATAAGAGTGCATGTTCGCTCTGCACGATTTGTAAGTAACCTTATAAACGACAACGTGCAACAGCATCAAACAAAATTCTACAAGGACAAAAACGTCTTCAAAATATCATTCAATCAAGCAAATCAATTCATTTCAACGTAAAGAATTTACAATCTGTTTGCTGAATGTCAATGTACAATGTAAAATGTAAGCCGCTGTTGTCGGGCCGTATTGTAGTGGAGAAAAAGGCAGCGGGAACAAACTGCACTCTGTAATCCTAAATTTAGTACATCAGTTGCCACCTATACGTATGATAAGATTTCATGATTGCCATCAATAACTTAGGTGGCAGTCGTTAAGCCATGTCAGAGGCCTTATGGGCGGCTTGATAACTTCTGTCAGTAAGGCCCGCCACTGTCTTACAATCCTCCACCAACCCAGACTTGGCCCCCGTGGTGGAGTATGCCTGACCTTCCTGCGATGCAGGAAGAGACCCGTGCCCCAGCAGTGGGGACATACAAGGGTTGATAACGATAACGAACGATCAATAACTTTTAATACCAAAGTAATAGTTAAATATCTTAGAAAAGAAGGGAAAACAGAAGTCCTGTTCCCAGACACACACACAACACACATTCACGAGCGTAACGCAATAGTCAGCCATTATTAGTCTCAACCATTTTGGAAGGAGACAGATGACCCGGCCACCACCCCACCATTCGAATGACCTTTAGCAAACCTGCAGCTAAGTTCCTGTCAGTTACAGAATGTATCGTAGCCTCGGCTGCCTGAGTGATCTTAAACGATCACGAAGGTTAAGCAAAACACAGGGCGCGTTCAGTGCATGGATGGGTAAACCGTCTATGACTAACGCTAGTGGCATTTTTCCGAGACGTTCCGTGCTTCACAAGGCACTTACGCAGTTGGTGTCGGCTGCCGTCGATAAATGGCAGTCGTTATGCCAAGTCAGAGGCCTTAGGGCGGCTTGGAAACATCTGACAGTAAGATCAGTCACTAATCTTGCAAGCTTCCACCAACCAGGACTTGGCCCCCGTGGTGGAGTATGGCCTATACCTTCCTCAGCCCGAGACCCGTGCCCCTGAGAGGCACGATTGTGCGGGGACACAATAGGTTGATTATGATTGAATGTATCATAAAGTTATTAATTCGTGATAAAGCTCTCGTGTTTCTGCGTAAATGTCAAATATCAACTTAAAGAAAACAATGATGGTAATCTGTCAAACAGACACTGACATTTTTTTTTGGCGGCAACGACACGTAATGGAAACTTGCTTCTTATGGTCGAGCTGTGACGTCACACATTGACTGTTGCAGGATCTTCTTACGTCATTTAGTATTGTATGTTCGACGACGTCCTTTGCCATGACGACAGCAATCTAACCCTTCTCTCTCTCTTCGCCAGAGAGGCCCTGGAGCACGAGCTGAAGAACTTCAACGATAACGGCACCGTCTCCGCCATACCGAGGCACCCACTGTCCTGGGTCGAGGACCTTTCTGAAGGGCACAAGGAAGACGATCTTCTGTTCCTGCCACATATTGCTTTGTTGGTAAGTAGAATTTGTGATACTTCACTTTAGACTTCAAGAGTGGAATTGGTATCAAACCTTAGTATCTCCCCGCTGCTAGGGCTTAGGTCTTTTCCTGCAACGCAGGAAGGTTAGGCCATACTCTACCACGGGAGGTAAGTTCGGGTTGGTGGAGGATTGTAAGACAGTGGCGGGCCCTACTGTCAAAAATTATCGAGCCGCCCGTAAGGCCTCTAACATGGTTTAACGACTGCCATTAGATGACAACCGTCACCAACGGCTTAAAGTGCCTTACGAAGCACGGAAGCGCTCGGAAAAACGCCACTAACGATATTAACGAGATAGTCCTCATTCTGCACCTGACCGCACCTGTTGTCGCTTAACCTTAGTGATTGATTCCAAACACTTGGTTCCACTAGGAGAGTAGAATAAATTCTGAGTACAAAATCACAACAAGGTAACAGCAAGGTACCTAACTAGTTATGTAAAACGTCTGTTATAGCCCAGCAAACACTTACTTGCTAAATTCAACCTAGAACCTTCCATAGAAGCGAGACCGTTATTCACCAGACAGAGGAACAATCGCTTAATGTAAAACTTCCTTTGTGGCGAGCATAATATGTCAACTCTACGCGCGCACTACAAACTCCAACATTCCTGCATCGCGCAATAAGTGTTTCACATGACATACTATAAATATAACATCCGACTAACAACAGTTGGATGTGCACCCTCCTCGGCCTCGAGGGAGGTCGCTCTCGATGTGGGTTTAACCAGCCCCAAGGTGGTGGGTAGGCGCTAGACTTGGGCAAAGTGTGTCCTTAGAGGGAGTTGTTATATCTCATATCTTTGCTCACCGAGACACACTATATCTCTATCATATCTCGCTCACCACTTGTGTCCTAGCTCATATGACGTCCAATCAACTAAGTGCGTGTGGAAACAAGAGACACAAGTGGTGAGTCAGTCTATTCTACCTATTCCCTACTTTATCCAGATCACACATTTCTTTTGGCAAACTTTCTCTCATCGCTCGTAGGTTACGACGAGAAATGCGGCCGAACGTAACCGATGTCAGCCGATGTTGATCTCGCTCTCGCGCATTGTGTGTGAGCTGGATAAAGTAGCAGGAGATGACTACCGTACTGAGTTGAGAGTATGTGTGAGGGAGCCAGATATAGTTGACATGTCTGGGATATGAATGGGACACACTTGACGGGGAGGGAGTTGCGTGTCCTATCATATCTGATCTGGCTCTTGAGTTACCCAAGGCTAGTAGGCGCACTTCTTGTGAGTCCCACATTGGCAGCACGGTCGGGTCCGTGCTGTTATGCATGAGCATTCACTACCTCCCTCCCCCGTGTCCTCCGGAGGGTGCCCTTTAAAGGGCAAAAAAATAAACAATGTTTGGACCGGCCGTCCGCAGGCATTCGATCTGCCTGGCGAATTCCCCTTTATAGTGGAAGAGCACGACCACCCGCTCTACCCTGAAGTGGTGAACCCGCCGTGGACACCCAGGGCCGGACTGGGTCTAAGGGGCCCGGGTGGCATTTTAGCTTCAGGGGCCCGCCTCACGCACACCATCAGTTTTTTTTTTTATGTAGCCTATAAACTTCCCACTGCAGGGCACAGGCCTTCTTTTATTTTATTTTATTTACTCAACAAAAATCCACAGCAATACAATTAAAATAAAAAAACAATAGTTACTTATAATTTGAACATGCAGCCAATGATGGATTTTACTATGTAATTCACAAAATTATATTGTAGTCTAATTCAAAAACTCTTATTTTAATTAATCTAAGTACATCAATATCATGATGTCGATGCCCAACAGTGGATAATCACGGGCGAATTGATTGAGACATAAACTTTTTTTTTTATTAAGGTAGGTATATTGAAATATGTATAGGTAGGTAACTGACAAACACAGCAAAGCAAAGGAAATCAAGTAATCACGATTGCTATATTAGCTTGGCTTCAACTTACAAACTGTGTCTGTGTGCGTGTGTGAGGGTGTGTACGTGTGTGTGTGTAGATTGTGCATGAGATACGATTATTTTTACGCAAAAGCAACATAACTGAGATCTTTACACTGAAGCAGCCAAAACTAAATCAATTATCTGCTAGGCTTACATGGGAGTAAATTAGTAACGTGCGCGACTGTTTCTTTATCTATTTATCTATTCATCTATCTATTTAAGACGTATTGGAGGGGCTGTCTGATAAAAGTTGCTTTACAAGCTTTTCTCTGAAAGAGAGCACAGCATGGGCTTAATAACCGCGCGTGCCCACCGCGCATTGGCAATTTCAAACACTGAAATATTTGAACACCTCTGACACTCAGTCGAGTTTCCTCACGATGTTCTCTTATTAGGTACGTAATTATGAAGTTATCTGCCCTTGATAATCTTGCAGGACAAGAAAAAAACTTGACAGTTAATGGTAACTTTTTAAATCGTAGTAGCCCAGTGGGTAGACAATGGACTCGGAAGCGAGACCCCATGTACGATTCCCAGTGCGGGCGTCTACCAGTGACTTTGTTTTCTAAGTCACGTACATTTGAAATGTTATAATAGCAATACCACTCGCTAACAGTGCAGGAAAACATCGTGATAAAACCCCAGTGTCTCCAATGTGTATGTTAACATTGGAGACACTGGGGTTTTATCACGGCTTAGAGCGGCTCAGGGCTTAGAGCGGTGGTAGCGGAGCGGTGTAGAACGCCGGCTTCTCAATCGGGAGGTCGTGGGTTCGCACCCCGGCATGTACCAATGACTTTGTTTTCTAAGTTATGTACATTTGTGAAATTATGGAAATTATGGACGGTGAAGGAAAACATCGTAAGGAAACCCTAGTGTCTGAGGTGTTAGCGTACCTCAGCGCTTGTTACCTACAATGGCCCAACTATGAGGCTAAGTGCGGAAATCTCAGGTCTAACTATACCTCAGGGCCTGCTACGTACAATGGCCCAACTATGAGGCTGAGTAGCTCAATCCCAGGTCTAACTATGTAACTATAAGTCTCGGTTCTAAGTTCTCGTTTTATGCACTCGGGTAGGGTACAGCCATTCAATCGTAAATGCCACTAGCTTTTGAGCCTACCTTTAGTGTGTCGTACATGACCACCTTAATATGTGTTCAACGCTCTTATGCATGAGACGTAAAGGCGAGAATTAAACACAAACAGTACTTTTGATTATTTGGCTGCTTGTACAGCTTAATGATGCAGATAATGGTTCTATTGACGGACTGGCTACGGCGAATTTGTTTGGATTGGGGTTAAATTAATGTGTGTTTCGTTTCGTCCGAGTCGAAAGAATCGAACTCAACTAAAGTTTTGTAATAAAACAAGCTATGCGAGTGGAAATGTACTTAAGGCCTTTCGGGGCGCTAACTGGCGCCAACAATGGAAAGAAATCATAAGTAAAAACCCGATGTAAAAACCTAACTGCAAAGTAGGTACTCGGGACTGGAAGTGATGCAAATTACTTCAGCCAGATGTCGCTGCCCATACGTAATACAGAGAATATTGTAAAGAGGTTCGAAATTACACTGATGCCGGTGAGTCACCCATTAGCTCAGTTGGAAAGAGCGCTGGCACGGTTAACCAGAGGTCGCGGGTTCGAATCCTGGCATGGGCGGAATTTTTAGCCTCTAAATAGGTGATTTAAAATCATAAGTTGTTTTATAATATGCTTTTGTGAACATGAGACATCTTAACAACTGTGACAATTATTTATTTTATTTTTATTAAGAACATCAACAGCGAAAACAAATTATTTCATCACAATAATAAAAATACAGTTCACAGGGCCATTGACAGATATCCACAAATAGGTAGTTCATGTAAACTTAATTTAGGTAATTTGTTAGGTAGTTTACGTAACCTAGTTTTAAAGTGAGAGTAAGTCTGCCAACAAACTATCATTTAGTTTGGCGGAAACGATTGTTGTGAAAGTTGCATGTACCTTTCATAGAATAAACCTTTTTTTTTTTATAATTACTAAAATTAAAAAAACCACGACAACGCTTTGTAATAAAGATAAAAATACATACTTTTTAAATTTTAACTATTATATTAAATATAGCACATTACAATTAAAACCAATCAAGATTTGCCAACTGTAAAAGTATGTGTGTATGTGTGTGTGTGAGTGTGTATTTTTATTTGTGTGTATTTTTAGAACTTATAGAACGTATCGAAACTTGTGTATCGAATTGATCAAATGCACTCTGTAATTGCCAGTAGGTACGCGCTGGGCACGGGTGGTAATCAAGCCCCTACTCTCTCTGTGGCAAGGCCTGTGCCCTGCAGTGGGGCGTTTATAAGATACATTAAAAAAAACTGATGCGCGTTATTATTTCTTATAATAACATTTACGTAAATATGTATTTTTGGTCAAAACTGGCTCTGCGAACTGGACAGAAGCCCACGTCATAGCCAACATTTAAGATCTTGGCCGCGTATTTACGCATCGGAAAAAAACGTCAAATTAAAAGACGCGGTGGTAGCAGAACGGTGTAGAACGCAGGCCTCTCAATCGGGAGGTCGTGGGTTCAAACCCAGGCATGTACCAATGACTTTGTTTTCTAAGTTATGTACATTTGTGAAATTATAGTAGCAATACTACTCGCTGACGGTGAAGGAAAACATCGTAAGGAAACCCTAGTATCTGAGGTGTTAGCGTACCTCAGCGCTTGCTACGTACAATGGCCCAACTATGAGGCTAAGTGCGGAAATCTCAGGTCTAACGAACTAACGTCAAATTAAAACTGGATTGTGCGACCTTTTATGAAGAGCATAAACAATAATTGTATATTTTTTTATTTAAAGAAAAAATATTGGAGCATTTTAATCGAAAAGAAAACCAGAAGCTTACTATTATAAGCTATTTTCATATACTTTTGTGGTTCGAATATTGTTAGGGGTTAGTATATCAGTTGAGAATAAACGCGAATATTCATGGAAGGAACGAAATATCTGTTTCGTGATAATGTATAGGTATATTTTATTTTTATACATACATAACCTCACGCCTGTATCCTAGAGGGGTATGCAGAGACCAGGGACTGCCCCTTGCCACGATCCTGACAGATCATCTTCGCTTCATCAACGTTCATAGGTCGTTGCATGCACCCACGCCGGTTACGGGTACTTTTTATCTTCCCCTTTGCTAACACATCCCCTATTTGGTCGATGTATGTCTGCCTGCCTTACCAGCCCTTTCACTCGCATTCGCAATATATATTTCTTTCGTCAATCTTATATTATATTTTTTTATTATATTTTCCGGCAGTGGGACCTATAAACGTCCCACTGCTGGCTATAGGCCTTCTCTCAGATTGAGAGTCGGGGATTGGCAATTTCAAGCGCTCAGATATTTGACCATCTCTTCTTCTTCTTCTTATATAGTCCACTGCTGGACATAGCCCTACTCTAATGAGCGCCATATACAATACAATACAAAAATCTTTATTTCTCCATCCACAAATAAGTTGAAAAATAGCAGTGGTACAATATGGTGCAATAAAAGCGATTTTGTGGACAGACTGGGTCCCAAACTAGATCAGAGATCTGTATCTTAGGATGCCAGGCCACCCAAAAAACTAGTACAACAAAGTATGAAACATACTGTAGACACTAAGTCGGCTCAAATTACGACCGACAGACAGAGATATTACAGAAAAAATATAGAAAATGTACAAAAATTATAAGATACAAAAAAGCAAACAATAGTAGGTACACATATTTATACTCAGCCCTACGACTAGGTCTTGGGATCGGGCTTAGCCACTGAGTGAAGGAGTCTGTGTGTGCGTGTGTATGTGTGTGTGTGTGTGTGTGTGTGGTGAAAAAGCGCCCTGTCTTCAGCTTGCCGCATCCAGCATCTGCCGGCAGTTTTTCTGAGATCGTCATCCCACCTGGTCCGAGGGCGTCCTACACTACGTTTGCCGAGTCGCGGTCTCCTCTCAAGAACTTGTTTACGGTTGTCGGTTCTTCGCGAGCGTAACTCTCTCTGAGAGAGGGCCTGTGTAATGCAGGCTACATATAAACAACTAATAGGTACACGTGATTATTTCTTATAAAAACATTTACGTAAATATGTATTTTTGAAAACCTATTTAGAGGCTGAAAATTCCACCCATGTCGGGACTCGAACCGAAAAATAAAAAAAATTAAATTGCACATCCAAGATTCTGTAACGACAGAAAATTATTTATCGGATTTTTTTCTTTTTATTCCGCTTTTCAAACAATTAACCGAATCGAAGATCAAAGTTCGAGTCAAATATACCTAAGATCAATTAAAAATGAACAGTTTTTGAGTTATAATGGTGTTAATAACGACCTTGTTTTATAATAGCTGCCCCGCAAACGTTTATTGCTATATTAATTTTCTTGCGATCTATTCTTAGACCTACCAAAAATACACAAAACAACATAACAATCGGTGAAGCCGGTTCGGAGAAGCTCGATAACAAACACTGTGACACAAGACTTTTATATTAGTATACTAGCTGACCCAGCGATCTTCGTATCGCCTAATAGTCGATTATTTATTTTTTTACATTTTTCTCTCCGTAAGAACCATCCTTGTACTTCAAGGAATATTCTAAAAAAGAAATGAGCGAAATCGGTTCAGCTGCTCCAGAGATTTGCGCTTACCAACACATTCAACGATTCATTTTTATATTATAGAAGATTACTAGCTGATCCAGCGAACTTCGTAACGCCTAACAGTCGATTCTTTATTTTTTTTTTATTTTTCTCTCCGTAAGAACCATTCTCGTACTTCAAGGAATATTCTACAAGAAGAATTAGCGAAATCGGTTTAGCTGCTCTCGAGATCTGTGCTTACCAACACATTCAGCGATTCATTTTTTTATATTATAGAAGACTAGCTGACCTAGCAAACTTTGTACCGCTTAACAGTCGATTCTTTATTTTTTTTTATTTTCCTCTCCGTAAGAACCATCCTCGTACTTCAAGGAATATTCTACAAAAAGAATTAGCGAAATCGGTTCAGCTGCTCTCGAGATTTCGGAAAAATGCCACTAGCGGTAGTCACGGGACGGTCACCCACCGCACCTGACCGCGGCTGTTGTTGCTTAACTCGAGTAGGTAACTGTTTCCAATCATTCGGTTCGACTAAGCCAAGAGCGCTACGGACAACGAAGTCATTTTAAAAACGTGGCATTTGCAGCGGCTTGGCGAGACCGAATGTTTTAGGCCGGTATTACAGAACGATGCTCAAGCACAGATTGATCTCAGATCACTCAATCATTACTTGAGCGCTAAATCGATACTCAAGTACTCCCTTTATTTTTAAACAGTTCTTGAGTAGAGATCAGCCAATCACTGCTTAAGTAGAGATTCAGAACTGCAATCAGATTGTCTATGATCAAAGTTTGTTTTCTATGACAAGAAAAATACAAGTGTAGATTTTTATTCCGTTTTACGCATGTTACAAAAACGTGACGATGAAACTTAGTAAATTCTGTGAAATATACAGAGGAATCTAAAATAGTTTTTATTTATTCGGAAATAGAAATATTCCAAGTTTCTTTATTTCGTTATTAGTTGGTTGTGAACCGTATATTTAAAGGAAGCAAAACGTTCACGCTTCTTATTCGTTTATTCGCTTTGAGTACAGAACGGAACGTAACAAATGTCTGCGATAAAATAATTCTCTTGACGTCTGTCAGTCTATTTATGTTTACTAAATTTACTAATATCTGTACATAGTCGGTTTGGTGTAATTTGAACATTAACCGCTGTTTTGAAACGAGGTGTGGTAAAATGGAAATTCACCGTAGTGGAGAGGATCCTCCTTGTGGAACATAACAAGTCAACTTCACTGCAGTGGAGAGGGTCCTCCTCGTAGAAGATAAAAAGTGAACTTCATCGCAGTGGAGAGGAACCTGCTCATGGAACATAAAACTTCAACTTCATCTCAGTAGAGAGGAACCTGCTCGTTGAACATAACACTTCAACTTCACCACAGTGAAGAGGAACCTGCTCGTTGAACATAAAACTTCAACTTCACCGCAGTGGAGAGGAACCTGCTTGTTGAACATAAAACTTCAACTTCACTGCAGTGAAGAGGAACTTGCTTGTCGAACATAAAACTTCAACTTCACCGCAGTGGAGAGGGACCTGCTTGTTGAACATAAAACTTCAACTTCACTGCAGTGGAGAGGAACCTGCTCGTTGAACATAAAACTTCAACTTCACCACAGTAAAGAGGAACCTGCTCGTTGAACATAAAACTTCAACTTCACCACAGTTAAGAGGAACCTGCTCGTTGAACATAAAACTTCAACTTCACCGCAGTGGAGAGGAACCTGCTTGTTGAACATAAAACTTCAACTTCACTGCAGTGAAGAGGAACCTGCTTGTTGAACATAAAACTTCAACTTCACCGCAGTGGAGAGGGACCTGCTTGTTGAACATAAAACTTCAACTTCACTGCAGTGGAGAGAAACCTGCTCGTTGAACATAAAACTTAAACTTCACCGCAGTGGAGAGGAACCTGCTCGTTGAACATAACACTTCAACTTCACCACAGTGAAGAGGAACCTGCTCGTTGAACATAAAACTTCAACTTCACCGCAGTGGAGAGTAACCTCATTGAACATAAAACTTCAACTTCACTGCAGTGAAGAGGAACCTGCTTGTTGAACATAACACTTCAACTTCACCACAGTTAAGAGGAACCTGCTCGTTGAACATAAAACTTCAACTTCACCGCAGTGGAGAGGAACCTGCTTGTTGAACATAAAACTTCAACTTCACTGCAGTGAAGAGGAACCTGCTTGTTGAACATAAAACTTCAACTTCACCGCAGTGGAGAGGGACCTGCTTGTTGAACATAAAACTTCAACTTCACTGCAGTGGAGAGAAACCTGCTCGTTGAACATAAAACTTAAACTTCACCGCAGTGGAGAGGAACCTGCTCGTTGAACATAACACTTCAACTTCACCACAGTGAAGAGGAACCTGCTCGTTGAACATAAAACTTCAACTTCACCGCAGTGGAGAGTAACCTCATTGAACATAAAACTTCAACTTCACTGCAGTGAAGAGGAACCTGCTTGTTGAACATAAAACTTCAACTTCACCGCAGTGGAGAGGGACCTGCTTGTTGAACATAAAACTTCAACTTCACTGCAGTGGAGAGGAACCTGCTCGTTGAACATAAAACTTTAACTTCACCACAGTAAAGAGGAACCTGCTCGTTGAACATAAAACTTCAACTTCACCGCAGTGGAGAGGAACTTGCTCGTTGAATATAAAACTTCAACTTCATCGCAGTGGAGAGGATCCTCCTCGAGGCAGATAAAAAGTCATCTTCAACACAGCGGATTTATAGGATATGTTTCAATTATTTCCAATTTTATTGGAATAATTTTAAAGCTGAGATTGTTTTACGAATTATTTTATTTATTCCTTTTGTGACTGTCATGTTGGCCTAGCCGCTAAGGCACTTGGTTACCAAGACCGAGCTTGTGGGTTCGATTCCCACTGTGGGCCTATATATTTGTACAAGTGACCACAGTTACGGTGTACTTTCATGTTTATGATGTCCTTGCCTGGTTATCATAGTAGGTAGTGTTGCGTGAAATTTATTCAATGAAACCACCCCAATATTAAGGTAATAAAATTGTTTTTGCACATAAACACTTATTAGAATCCATGCAGTAGGGGTCTTGAGCGTCCCTTAAATGCCTAATGGGCAGCTGCTATCATTAACTATTTCGTCATTCAATTCTGTTTTATGGACAGAATTGAATGACGAAATAGTTAATGATAGCAGCATCAAGGTTTTCGAATATATGAATTTTGCAATAAAAATTCCAAATTGACAACTATAATAACTGGCCGATCGACTCTCAAGCGTGGTTCCGACCACACTTGAGTAAATACAGATTTGATCTTTACTTAAGTTGAGATTGCTACCCAAGTATCGTTCTCGAATTAGCTATTACTCAGTTGAGTCGCGCTTGATGAATCTCGACTCAAGTAACGTTCTAAAATTAAATCCATACTCAAAACTAGTCTTAAGTAGAGATTGGCGCTTGAGTACGCTTCTGTAATACTGGCCTTAGAGCTTCATTTTAATGGCTTAAATTTAATTTAATCCTAGGTAGAGGTAATAAATACCACTGCAACTGGAATAAAACGGCTTCATTTATTTAGTGGGGGTCAAATGAGACAAGCCAGAAGTCAAAGACGTGCGACGAATTCAAACCACAAAAATTCGTGCTATCGCGATATAGAACTAATAGACAAGAATATTCTTGACGATCTTGACGACCTCTGTGGCGTAGCGGTAGTGCATCTGCCTACCTAGCAAGAGGTCCCGGGTTAGAATCCCGGCTGGGAACAAAAAACAACCCCAGGTCTTGGATGTTTACGTTTGTGATGTCGCTGTTTCTGGCTCCCACGACACAGGGTATCCTAGTGTGGGGCCAGAAGCAATGTATGTGCCTGTATGTAAATGTTTAAAAATGTTCTTTATTTTACGCCAAAGCACATATTATAAAACAAGTAAAGATACAAAGTACATCTGGCCGCCTTATTTATTAATTTCTTCCAGACAACCTTATGACGGAAAGTTGCTGAAGGAAATAGGAGACGGGTAGTCGGTGCAAATATCAATATATTAATACACTACTTCTATAAATAACAATGTACCTAACTTGTAATCTTTCAATATCTTTATGTTTTTATTTTGGTTTATTAGGCTGGTAACAATCTTAGTAAAATATAGGTAATTTTGTACACGTATGTAGACCCGCTTTTTAATGCTTCTCCGACCCTCGAAGGTTTGCTGGAAGAAATATCCTTCAGAGATAAGCTCAGCTCAGTACATGTTCTTATGTGATGTCCTGTTAAATGTTTCGTGTGCGATATATACTATAATAAGAATTATTATTATTATATCGCTCGTAGCTCCGGCTGCCTGAGTTTAAACGATCACGAAAGTTAAGCAACATAAGGCGCGTTCAGTACATGGATGGATAAACCGTCTATGACTAACGCTAGTCGCATTTTTCCTAGCGGTTCCGTGCTTCGCAAGGCATGCTAAGCCGTTGGTACCGGCTGTCATGTAAGGGCAGTCATTAAGCCATGTCAGAGGCCTTATGGGCGGCTTGATAACTTCTGACAGTAAGGCCCGCCACTGCCTTACAATCCTCCACCAACCCGTACTTGGCCCCCGTGGTGGAGTATGGCCTAACCTTGCTGCGATGCAGGAAGAGACCCGTGCCCCAGCAGTGGGGATATACAAGGGTTGATATCGACCGCCTGATTCCATACAATAACAGATAGGAGTTGCTTAAATAAGTACAAATTAACGCCACTTAACATACCCCCTTATTCATAATAGTCCGCTAGCTTAAAACAGCTGCTAAAGAGTGTTCTCTTTCATTCTGACTTAGGTCAATAGAAGAGGACAGAGTGAGAATAAGCATTGCTTAAAGTTAACAGACTATTATGAATAAGGGGGATAGTGTATAGGTACTTACATAGTAGAACCCCAAGACATCACAATAGAAATGCACCCAGAGCGAGTCATTTGTACAAATGTCCTGTAAGAATCGAACCCTTGACCTCGGGCATGGTAACCAGACGTAATACCATGTGATACCCACGTGATACGAGTCTGTTTTATTGTCCTACCGGTTTTGATGAATTTAAATGCTTGAATTAAACGTATCGTTAGCTATGCTGTAATATATCATTCCGGATTTCGGGTTTTATTTAAGAATAACTATTGAGGTCTTCTCTTTAATATGATTATTTAATATTTAAAGACATGGGATATAGTTTATTACTTCGATATCAACCCTTGAAAATGTCTAGTTTAGGCATCTAATCTCAATTTCAAGGTTAGAGTCTTGTTTACTAAATTGGACAAGTAAGAATAAATAGACTGTATGTCCCCACTGCTGGGGCACGCGTCTTTTCCTGCATCGCAGGCCATACTCCACCACGGGGGCCAAGTCCGAGTTGGTGGAGGATTGGGAGACAGCCTTACTGCCAGAAGTTATCAAGCCGCCCATACGGCCCCTGACATGGCTTAACGACTGCCATTACATGACAACCGACATTAACGGCTTAACGTGCCTTAGAACTATCTGAATTATTTAAGTGCCTAATGACTCTGTCGAGTTAGGTATCTTATCTTATTTTTATGCGACAAACAGTCTATGTAAGACTCCTAGGAGGTCGATTCTCGCCTGTGCGAATTGAAAGCGTAGACAAAAAATATTCGAAGGCTTAGATATTTGTCGCATAAAAATAAAATACGATAACTCGACAGAGTCGTTAGATACTTATTTTCCCTTTCGAATTAAATCTAGCATAGCGTACAGAATACAGATTTTGGCTGCCGCTCGACATATTACGTAGAATTCCGAGTCATAAGCCTTAGGGCGAGATAAATGGTCGCTTCTAAGAACGAGTCTTAGCGAAAGCACTTGCTTAAGAATCGATTTGTCTTTCATAGACAGTACTTTGGCACTCTCTAAGTCGCGAAACCCGGACTAATTCTTAGCATTGGCCTAAGAACATGCTTAGCTAAGCAAACGTCTACTTTGATACGTACTTAGCTAAGTTAGCCTGAAGTAATGCTTAGGGAAGCTTGAGTACGGACTTGGGCTAAGCAACGACTATTTATATCGCCCTTAGTGCTTTCGCTAAGTCTCGTTCTTAGAAGCGACTATTTATCTCGCACTTAGGGCGAGATAAATAGTCGTTGCTTAGCCCAAGTCCGTACTCAAGCTTCCCTAAGCATTACTTCAGGCTAACTTAGCTAAGTATCAAAGTAGACGTTTGCTTAGCTAAGCATGTTCTTAGGCCAATGCTAAGAATTAGTCCGGGTTTCGCGACTTAGAGAGTGCCAAAGTACTGTCTATGATAGACAAATCGATTCTTAAGCAAGTGCTTTCGCTAAGACTCGTTCTTAGAAGCGACTATTTATCTCGCCCTTAGATTCGTAAGCGACTTATTTGCTAATGAAGTATGAATTGGCTCCTAGCTAGCAAATAAAAACACTACACACCAAAGTGTCAAGCGACCACAATCGATAACGTTTTTTGCCCAAGAGTGGAGGTCACCGAGCTTATTTTAGTAAGGAATGACGTAAGCTTACGTAACACAGATAAAGTTCACTGCACTGTATGCACTACTGACGTGGGTTGAACAGGTTTCGTGCATACAAGATCACTGCCACTTTTTGCTTCGGCCACCTTGCCGTTTTTGGCGCGATCTGTGAACCACTTTTACTATGAGTATGACTCTGGTACTGTGTCATACTGGTACTAGTAGAGCTCCATAAAAAGAGGGGGTTCTATGTGCTTCACAGAACTATCAACTTCATCAAAGTAATCTTCATCAAAGTATAGAAGCGCTCGTGGCCTAGCCGAACAGAGTGATTGGAATCAATCACTTGAGTTAAGCAACAGGCGCGGTCAGGTGCAGGATGGGTGACCATCCTGTGACTACCATGGCGTTTTTTCCGAGTGTTTCACAAGGCACGCTATGCCGTTGGTGCCAGCTGTCATGTAAGGGCAGCCTGCACATTAGAGGCCTTATTGTTAGGCCCGCCACTGTCTTACAATCCTCCAGCAACCCGGACTTGCCCCCGTGGCGGAGGATGGCCTAGCTTTCCTGCGATGCAAGAAGAGACCCGTGACCCAGCAGTGGGGACATACAAGGGTCGATATCGGTAGTATAGAAAGTTGTAACATGGTTTAGTAAAAATGTGAACATAGAACTAGTTTTTCCTTCTTCTTCTTCTTCAGGCTATATTAGTCCACTGCTGGTCCACCCCTAATAGTGCCCTGTCTTCAGCTTGCCGCATCTTAAAGTTTTTCCTTGATTCTAATTAAATGGTACCTATTTATTATGCATGTACAATTTCAATTACAAAATCTAACGCCACTCCATTTGCACACAGAGTATTGCCAACGTGGTGTCCCGCCAGAGCATCTTCACCCGATTCGGCCTGAACCAGTTGATTGCGGCGACGAAGAGCCAACCACTGGTGCAGATGACGGCCAGGGAGTTCATGATGGGCTACGAAAGCCAGCTGATGACCCTCGGCAACACCTTCCTGCCCGGTTGGATCTACTTCGACAAGTTGGGCTTGATTGATCGGGTGAGTTAAATAGAAAATTACTTTTTGCATGATCGATTTCAACCCCTGTATGTCAAGCACTGTTGGGGCACGGGTCTCTTTTTGCATCGCAAGTAGGTTCGGCCATACTCCACCACGAGGGTTAGGTCCGGGTTGGAGGAGAATTGTAAGTTTTGCGTGATAAACATATTTAAATAAAGGCGAACTGTTTACTAAGGGATTGATTGCCTTCAAACATAGATAGATAGAGAACACTTTATTGTAAATAAATAAGAAGTTTACACAGATTTACCACATTGTGGATTCGTATCCCGATATTGATCAATGTACCGAATATGTTTTAGAAATTATAGTGGCATTACCATTCGCTAACATGAAGGGAAACATCGTGAAGAAACCCCAGTGTCTGAAGTGTCAACACACTTCAGAGCTTGCTACGTAGAAGGGAACAACTATGAAGCTTAGAGCGAAAATTTTAGAAAATTCTACAAGTAACAAACATACCCAGAAAAACTCACGCCCAGGCGTGAAGATCCAGATCCTCTTCCAAATTTCAGAATTATTATTCCTGGAGATCTGCACGCTAGTCCTTGGCCACTTCGTCCTTCCAGCCATGTCTAATATAAGCCGTAAGCTAATTCAAAATTGTTTCCAGATGTACGACTTCGACGGCGACTACGAGACCATCTTCACGGGCGAGGATGACGTCCGGAACGCGGGCCTGATCGATACCTACCGGGGCTCCACTGACCTCCCACAATGGGATGGCCAGTATTGTTCCAACGTGCAGTACGCCTCCGACGGGACCAAATTCAGGGGTGGCGTGACGAAGAACGAGTCTGTCCTGTTCTACAGGAAGAGTCTGTGCCGAGCAGCGCCCCTGGTGAGTGTGCCACTACGATAGCTAAAATCTATATAAATTTAAATTCAAAGTCCTGACTGTCTCACTCATCAACGCCCAGGCCCAGCCGTTGGACCTTGGAAGCTGAAATTTTGCACAGACGGTCTACAGTCTATTTACTCTTACTTGTCCAATTTAGTAAACAAGATTCTACCCTTAAACTGTGACTTTTTAGTCCAACACTGCCATATTTCCATAAATGAAGTAACTTGGAACACTCTTTTAGATAACACGCTGCCAATTTTATAAACATAGTTCATGATAGTTCATGAATTTGCGAGAAAATGTCTAGTTTAGGCATCTAATCTAATTTTTAGGTTAGAATCTTGTTTACTAAATTGGACAAGTAAGAATAAATAGACTGAATATATAATTTAGGCGAGGAATAAGAACGGATTTTTTTAAATTGGGTTGAATTTAAAAAAATCCTTTCTTATTCCTAAGGGGGCGAAAAGGGTTGCCGTTTGTATGAGAGGTATAAAGAATGTTGTCTAATTTTCTTGAAACTTTAAATAAATACTCTTCAACACAATTGATTGAACACATGTTCGTGTTTCACCGTTTTTTTTTTTTTAATTTAACCCTTAAGGGAGTGAACGGGGTTGCAAAAACTAAAGTCCACGCGGACGGTATCGCGGGCAAAAGCTAGTTTCTTATAAAATTGTAAAAGCCTAGCCCCCTTATTCATAATAGTCTGCTAACTTAAAGCATTGTTAATTCTCACTCTGTCTTCTTCTATTGACCTAAGTCGGAACGAAAAACAACACTCTTTAGCAGCTGTTTTAAGTTAGCGGACCATTATGAATAAGGGGGTAGAACTCTCGATCACACCACGAAAGCACAAAAACTCTCACATGATGATGGTGATCAAGGAGCGTTACCAGTGATGAAATCTATGTCTTATTCTGCCATCATCAACATGGTTAAATAAATTTGTCTGGTTATCACTTAAGACTTCGCTGAACGGTGAAGAAAAACATCGCGAGGAAAGCTGAGTGTTTGAGGTGTTAAAATACCGCAGCGTTTGAAATTGCCAATCCGCGGTGGGCACGCGTAGTAAATAAGCCCATACTCTCTCTCTAAAAGAAGGTGCCCTACAGGAAGACGTTTGTAGATTACGAGTACATTAAAAATCTCCAAAATTAGCCAGAAAGATGTAATGCTTCAATGAAATTACAGCGGCTTCTTAATATGTTTAGTGTGAAGTTTGTTTCCACTAAAAACTTGACCTGAGCTGCTGCTAACTTTGTACAAGGGCCTAATTATATAAATCAAATCCTGACCGATTCCATTTATCTAACTGTGAAATGCTATACTCAATGAGCCAGTACGTCTGGCGCACCCTGGGCAACAATCCCTTACACTGATTGGCAAATCCTTTCACTACAATCGCTTACCAGCGACACGCTAAGTAGAAGATGCCTTACAAATTTGAGAATTAGATGATCAGAATCATTCCGGATTTGCTGCGCGTAATATAGTAAAAAAAAAAGTAAAAATGCATTTATTGCAACCAACAATAGAAGAATATGCCGCCAGAGACAAGACAATGCCTGTAGACGACGCTGTTATAAAGCACTCACCTACTTTAAAAACCTAACTAAAAACTAGTTCCTAATCCTCAAAACAAACTAATAAGTGCAGTTATTTAAAGTAACACACTGCATTCTCAGCAGTCAGAGTTATAGTAGCAGATACAGTGCATTCAGCAAACAGAATGTAAATTCTGGACGTCGAAGTAAATTTCTTTTTTCTGCTCTCCAGATTCCTGTGGACGAGGGCGTGAAGAGTGGCCTGAAAGCGTACATGTACACTTTTCCCGAAAACCTGATGGACAACGGCAGGCATATCGAGGAAAACAAGTGCTTCTGCAGAAACGGTAATTATATAAGGTTAAGCACCGTATGGTGCCCTACCTTTCTGTTTAAATAATAGGTTAACAATTTATTTATAAATCAGAGTTTATTCCATAATATTTACAAGACAACTTTTACAAGAACAGACAGCGAAATGTCACTATCTGTTTAATAAACATGAAGGATTTATGTTGTACTAATAGCTGGTAACATTTTAATGTTTTTTAGTTATGGCAAGAATTGTCTTCACTTCCGTTTTATACCCCGCTACAATTTATTCTTAAAGTTATATATTTTATTGTTATTAAAGTTTTTCCTTTATTTTACACTTGCATTTAATTTACTTCAACATGCAAGTTGTGGTCCTTCGAGCCGGATATGAACCAGCGACCCATGGATATACAATAGATATACAATATATCTATTGTACTAAACTCTTTCGTTTCTTAAACCTAAAGATTACTTTTAGTGACAAGGCCGCCATCTGTACTTTTAGGTTGGAGCTCTCGGCTTGACCGCCAATAAATTCCTTCTTTTCTGTTATTGTATAAAACCATTTTCCGTTTTTATAAAGACGGTCACAAAAACTTATTTCTTATCCGTCACCTGAAGCGCTCGTGGCCTAGGCGAACCGAGTGATTGGAATCAATTACTTGAGTTAAGCAACAACAGGCGCCGTCAGGTGCAGGATGGGTGACCGTCCCGTGACTACCGCTAGTGGAATTTTTCCGACCGCTTCCGTGCTTCGCAAGGCACGTTAAGCCGTTGGTGCCGGCTGTCAGAGGCCTTATGGGCGGCTTGATAACTCTGACAGTGTCTTACAATCCTCCACCAACCCGGACTTAGCCACCTGCGATGCAGGAAGAGACCCGTGCCCCAGCAGTGTTGACATACAAGGGTTGATAACGATCCGTCACCTCGCATTCGTCAGTTTTTGAACACAGACTTCCTCCAGATTCAATTTGATTCAATTAACCAGCACTTTTTTTCAGGCAAGTGTCTACCAGAAGGCCTGATCGACGTGACAGACTGCTACTACGGTTTCCCTATCGCACTGTCTTACCCTCATTTCTACAAGGGTTCTGAAGTCCTCTCCAGCAAGGTCGTCGGCCTAACGCCTAACAAGGAAGACCACGAAACTAGGTAAGCATAAGGAACAATGAGACGAGCGGTGTTACCCGCGGCTTATCCATTCTCCCATGGGAATAACATACATTCCCGCAGGAAAACGCAGTCTTTATTCGTTGTACGTGACTGTCCATTAATAGGAGCATGTGGCTATGCTTATATTTGTGTTCCTACCGGTAAAAGCATAAGTATATATTGCTCCTTGTACTCCCATTAGTAGGAGCACCGAGTAGGAGCAAGTGGAAACGGGGTCTCCAACGCCTTCGTCGCCCTCAGTAAGCCGATTATACGTAACTAGCTGTGCCCCGCGGTGTTACCCGCGGCTTATCGATTTTCCCATGGGAATAAGATATTTTCCGGCAGTAAAACGTAGCATAGGTTAATCCAGGCTATCAGCTAACTCTATAACAATTCTATTGATATCGCTCCAGCCGTTTAGACGTGAATAAGTAACAAACATACACACTCAAAAACTTCCACGTTTATCATATTAGAGTGATGATGTGATTAACACACTTTTAGATGGTAGATACATACTTATATTATGTTAATTTTAGGTTCAAGTAGATGTACTGTATTGGAGCCATTTAAAAACTAATTTAAGTTTCCAATGACTACTCTCCCAGAACAGGGGGTTCTCATACTGCTGGTTTACTTACCTTGTACTCGCTTAAACTTCAAAGATTTTTAGAACTAAAGAACCCCAGAATTTGTTTATGGGATTGTAGTTAATTTTGGGGTCTTACATATGTATTTTAAAACTATATAATTATGTAAGTCGAGCCAAGGTACTGCAGTGCGTCATCTATAATTGCTGAGGCTCGCGTAGATGGCTTTTATCCAATTAGGCGGAAAAGAGCTGCCTTGCTGCTCAGCCAGGTCCGAGGCAGCGCTAACAGCATGCTGGGAGTCATAACTGGCAGATACGACTGCCCTGTCATGTGGCAGATGGAACAGTAGCATTTGAAATAGCCGAGTGTTTTATTTAAAACACTGTCTATATCTATCTATATAAATAAAATTCAAAGTCCTGACTGACTGACTCACTCATCAACACCCAGCCCAAGATGTTGGCCCTGAAATTTTGCATGGGGCAATCGGGTCTATATATAATGTAGGCAAGGAATTAGATCGATTTTTTTGAAATTCAACCCCTAAAGGTTGCCAAAATTTGTATGGGAGGTATAAAGAATGTTGTCTAATTTTCTTGAAACTTAAAATAAATACTCTTCAACACAATTGATTAAACACGTGATTCGCCATTTTTTTAATTTAACTCTCAAGGGAGTGAACGGGGTTGCAGAAACTAGAGTCCACGCGGACGGAGTCGCGGGCAAAAGCTAGTTAGTTTATAAGTTTAATTCTTCTTACTTCGCACATCTTAATTATGGACTTAATTGTGTCTGAAATAAATATATTGAATTGAATTGTAAACAGACTATGAAGACGCTTTACTACATAAGCAAGAAGAAGCGTCCAAATACCTTACAAGTACCCTCTCTCTTTTTAGATTCTGGGTGCAGCCTGACTCAGGACTACCTCTGGACGTGAGCGCCAAGTTCCAGATCAACATGGCTCTAGAAGAGATCGGCAGTATCACAAACACCGAACGCTTCGCCAACATGTACCTGCCGCTGCTTTGGTTTGATATCGTAAGTATTAACGTTATAATTGAATTCTAATTCTGTCATTCTTTCTTCATATCATATGGGGGCACGCTCCTCTATGGCACCACAACGTCCTGATAAAAGTTTTAACTCATTATCCTGTTTTATTTCACCGTACGAATCGCGGGAATAAGCGATATTGGGATAAAACTTTTATCGTGACCTTGACAATCACTTCCTTAGGTGGTGTACAAGAAACTATATTCTTATCTTTTCTTACACATAAAACTACGCCTGTATTTGTAGCAATACCACACGCTACCTGTGAAAATATTGTGAGGAAACTCGCGGTTTTATTGGCTACGCACGTATTGACTAGTCTTCCTGCGGGGTAGGCCGATAAGCTGTCAGGCTCACTTTAACCAATAATGCTTCTCAGCCATGATGCCAGTGAATAGAATAAATGTTTCAAAAAACTGTAGACGAAACAATGGACTCGTCTTCAAACGGCCCGTTCTCAAAAAAGCCAGACCACAAAATACTTCTTTTCACGTTTTTAAACATTAATAGAATTCGCGAGGACTTCGATTCGCCCTTATCAACAAACCTTGCCATTTGTAATGTGAGCAAAACACAAGCAAAAAGTCCATACATAGAGTTAATATTAAACTTTTTTCAAATCCAATCCAATCACCTGACCATTCCCTATTTTCTTTGCAGAGAATGTACACTCTACCAGAGAGCCTTGAGAGCAGATTTAGGCTCTACCTCAACGTTTTGCCGCTCGTTGAACAGGGAGCCATGTACCTATTCTTCATCATCGGAGTCTTACTTATCCTTCTTACAGTCTACCGTTTAACTTTCAAAGTTCTCTTCAAGACCCTGGACAAAAGCACCAAGAAACAACGCAACATCATCATTGGTACAGACCTATGGATCGAGAAGGAAAGGAACAGAAATCAAAGGACTGACAAAGATAACGTTTACACAGCCTGCGAGATGCCTCTTAGTGATGACAGCACTGAATCCGATGAACCTCTACCATATGACACCCGCAGACCTTCAGGTTTCATAAAGTCGCACAGTGACAGAATCAAAGATCTCAGTCACAGGCTAAGTGACAAGGTTTACGATTCAATAGGCAGTGTGAAAGACAAAGTGAAAGACTACACCCACGTTAAGAATATCTTCAAAGAAGAGCGCAAAGATTCCCTCCTCCCACAGAATAATGATGAGTCGATGACTAACGAAGCTTACAAAAGTGACTCCGGTGACGATGGCGAAGGGAAACCGAGTGGTAGATACGAAGCGGTCAGACAATCCGACAGCGAAGACGATTACAAGTATCTAGAAATCGTCGACGACGGCAGTGGCTTCGACGATGTATCGATCAAAGTGCAGTCCGACAGATGTAACAAGCTCAACAGGTTAGAACTGAAACAGGACAAGGAAGAGCTGGTGCATATTTCAGATTGAAATTCCCGTGGGAACCTCTACGAAAGTGCCATTGATTCTCCATCACATTCTCGGATCGTCGTTCGAAGTTTGATGAGTCCTGAAGATTTACCTAAGTACCATATTTGATTACAAAATTTGCAACAAAGTTTACCACGTTAAAAGCTATGTTGCATAAACATAGAAACATCACAAGCCATAAAAAAATACAATTATCTCATCGAGGAAATGTGTTGTGGAGGTGTTAGTCGAACGAAATTGCTGGTGCCTCTTGCCGTCGAAGTAAGTGTGTAGACAAGGAGCTCAACCGAAGATGGTCTACGACCAAACCTAGGTAGTTGCGTTGCTAGTGGTTGCATTTATATATTGTTGTATTCGTATCTATGGTGGAATATTTTCTGCTGTGCAGAATTTTTCTAAAGACATTCGCGCTCAGATGGTTTGTACCAGGGTGGTTCATATTTTTGGATGGAGCTAGCTTAGGAAATCAAGATTTTAGGTGTAAGCATGAACTCTTTTAGAACCCGCACTTGGTGTGTTCAAAGCTTTTTGCGACCTGAATCAATCAATCAACAGTCTAATGTGTTGCTCAATTAATCTAGAGAAATGCAAATATTTTGCTCAAAAAACATTTATACATGTTTGCTGTATCCATGTTAGGGTGACTAGCACCAAAACAGATACATAAGGAAATCCAGGGAGTTTTTTAGAAATTGTTAATTCAAGAAATTTCACACTATACATACAATCATATATAGGAAAAACCTTCATGGATACTTGTATAGGTTTATCTTTGAGGTGAATATATAAATAAATATCTGATTGACACGGATAGAACTGTAAATGTCATGGTATTAGACGTTTTGGAACATTTTTACTGGTTAAAGCTTGGTCCTGGATAACTAGATAAGATATTCCTGTCAGATAGCGTTGGCGCTCTAAAGTTTTAGTTAGTTTTTAAAATAAATAGAGGAGTGGTACTAAAATATAGAAATTCCAGTGAATTTCATTAGTTTAGTCTGCTGTAAATAAGTTTAAGACTTACAAACGATGTCTCGATTTCCATGAACTTTATCTTTGAATAACTCGCGATGCTCAGTTATGTACTAAAACGGATCTAATCGCAATTATCGCGATTTTTACCAAATAAATAATCGCGATTACTTTTTACCTAATAAATAATGGCAATTATCGCGATTTTTTCTTATAACTAATCGCGATTTTTTTTCCTTATAAATAATCGCGATTAGACCCGTTTCAACTATGAACCTTATCTACCTGAAATCTTGCCTCTACGTTAAGTGAATGTTAATTTTAATACTTATTGGTTTTATTCATGAGACATAATTTAAATAACCATTTTGTCGTAGTTATATAAGTAAATAATTATTTTTTACTAATGCAGCTGTGTTATTGTGATTATCATACATAGTTGGTAGATAGATAGCATGGACTATTTCATGATATACTTAGTTAAGACCTGCCTTAATGTATGTATGGGTTATTTTTATGGATTTTATGAATAGAACTTTACTTACACACAAATGTATAAGCCCAATGGTTTGTACCGATATTTGTGAAGAAGACTTGGCGTCCATTGTGATATAATTAATTATTGTTAGTTAAATGAATTACTCTTTAATTATTTTTGTATGTTTAGGAAGTAGGTATTTTGTACGCCATGGTGCCTCGAAATTTGTCTCTCGAAATATTGTAGGTACTTGGTCGATTTTCCACTTGTTAACTATGAGTTTATTCGAAATTTTTGTTTTAAAATAAAGAAATTGAAAAAGGAAACTTTTGAATTTTATTTTCAGACGGCCAATAATATTACGATAATTTTTTTTTAGTGCTTCACAAGGCACTATAAGCCAATGGTCATGTAATAATGGCAGTCGTTAAGCCATGTCTGAGGCCTTATTGGCGGCTTGATAACTTCTGACAGTAAGGCCCGGCCCTGCCTTATAATTAGTTGAATAAATGATTATTGTACACACGCGGTCTGAAAATGTTTACCACCTTAAGGTTGGTAATTGCATGCACAAATCTATGCCACATGGTCGATGATATTATGTGATTTGATTAGGCATAGAGCATAGATTAGGCATAGAAGAAGCAATAGAGATTTACCCAAGCGAGGTTGCCAAGGTTTTACAATCAATTTGTATTATTTCAATCCTAGTATTTTTGATAAATGTCATTGTAGAAAATTCAATTATGTCAAAATTTTAAATAAAGAAAAGAGTTTCATCATCAAAACGTCATGAATACTCTTTTTGTTAGAATCGATGCTACAACTATTAAAAAGTAATAATATAAGTGTCCGTGAACAGTCGCTGACAGTCATGATATTCTAATCCACTTCTGTCATGACGTCAGAATATACGTCACAAGTAGACCACATCTTATAAAAAAACACGGGGCTTTACTTTTATTTTTAACGTAATTTTTACATCTAGTGACGTCACTACCATGTTGCATAGCGTGCATAGCGTTTTTGGCGTTTATTCTCATGTATTCAAATCTATATATGTCGATTCTTTATGCCAAGTATATCTTTATGAAACAGACATTTAAGAATTCAATAATTTTTTATTGAGTTATGTACAGTCTGTTAGCTTTTAGAATATACCTCGACTACTATCGGATAGAATCGGATATATTCGTGTAATAGAAATATCGGTTCTAATACTTTACATAAGTTTTCAAAATAGTGAGACCAAAAAGTTTTTTACTGCATAAAAATGGTGACATGCAGATAAATAGAGACACCACGCTAGGTCAAACCTGTGATGCGTTAGCTTTCTGTATGTTAACAATCATAACAATATAACAATTGTATATTTAAAAAAAACAAAAATTACATGTAAAAATTATAACAATCGTTTGGTGCAGTACAATTCTTGTCGTTGCATCCTATCTCCGAAACTGGGCAAAAAACGTATATTAGGAGAAGGTGACATTCAATTAAAACGTTAAAGATGTGGGTATATACATAGTCAACATACGTTGGGCGGACGATTGTCAGTAATCATGAATGGCGATGTATATGGCATATAATGTAAACCTGTAATAGCTGTTAGTCTTCGTAGAAAATAAAATAAAATTAAATTGCTTTAAGTCTATTTGAGAATTACGAAACTGATTAGGTTATTTTGGACGGACAAATCGACGACTAAAACAGAGAAATAGCGATTAGAACCGAGGCCGCGAGGCCGAAGATTGGGCTCAGTAGCGTGTCTTGGGAGGGGCCTATAAGTCCAGCTGTGAGCTGACACCGGTTGAAGATGAAGATGATGTGTATTGCGACGACATTCGCAAAGCGGTTGGCAGTGACTGGAAGAGAAGAGCCGAAGATCAGGCTCAGTGGCGTGTCTTGGGAGAGGGCTATATCCAGCAGTGGATTAACACCGGCTGATTATGATGAAAATGATATTGTGACGACATTTGCAAAGCGGTTGGCGGTGACTGGAAGAGAAGAGCCGAAGATCGGGCTCAGTAGCGTGTTTTGGAAGAGGCCTATGTCCTGCAGTGGACTAACACCGGCTGATTATGATGAAGACAATATTGCGACGACATTTGCAAAGAGGTGAGCAAAGACTGGAAAAGAAGAGCCGAAGATTGGGCTCTTCTTCTCTCTTCTCTATCTCTGTACCATATTCTCTGTATTACATATTGACGTATTGACACTGGCATTTTATGATGATGACGATAAAAACCCAGGCATAATTAACTGTCCGCACATTTCTCTTCATAATCCCAACATCTCTTTTAGAGTTATACACAGATTCTGGACAAACTGTGTGTTGATCACCCACCAAATTAGGCAGCCGTAGAAGATGCACTTTGTCAATCTATCGAGGAGCACCACACTGAAACAAAAACCATACAATATGTTAATTCCAGTGCTGTTGTCCGGCCGGTTTTTCCTACTTTTGTAGAACAATAAATTAATGTTTTTACATTTAAAGTTATGGATGGCAATCATGGAATCTTTCAGTTTTAAGATGACTTGAGACAAGATTGTCAAAGTGGAGTTTTTCCCCCCTGCTTAAGGAAGCAACGTGAAGTGGAGAAGGCTCCACTTCACGTTACATTTTACAAACAATCAACAAACATAATGTTAATGCTTTACGTTGAAATAAAATTGATTTTCTTTGATTCACAATAATTATACAAACTTCAGATTTTGGTGGGTTTTACTTGAAATTGGAAATTCAATTTAAATATGAAGAATTTACATTCGGTTTTTGGTAGTTAGCCAGGGTCGGCTAGGTCTACCTCACGATTGAATTTCAATGCGCAGTGTTATTTTAAAGTTATATGAAATTGTGAAACTAATGCTTTGACGTTCGTTAATTAAAAAAATATTCATTATATAAACATTTGGTTTTTACAATGAATATTTTTTTTACTTTCACTTAATATCTATCGAGGAGAAAACAAAAACCAAACAATTTGTTGATTCACAATAATTAGACAGGATTTAATGCTCCAAAAACCGAAAATGGAGGGTTTTACTCGAAACCGAAATCAAAAATTTATTTCAAGGTTTCAAAAATTTAAATTCAATTTGTTGAATGCCAATGTTAATGTCAACCGCCGTCTTAGAATCGCGTTGTTGTGAAGACAGATTTAAAAGACAATGTAGTGGACAAAAAACAGCGAAAAAATAACACAACACTCCACTCTGACCAACTTTTCTCAAATGATTTTAGGTGTATTTACAACTGTGAACTGGCAATATCATCTCTCTAATTTGTCAAGTTTACAGTACCAAAAAAACATGTTTTCCATTCTATAGATAAAGATTAGAAAGTGTTGAATGAATTAAATTTACCCGCGAATTTCAAATTCAAACATATGTCAAAATGTGGCGCTATGGCGCTCATTAGGGAGGGACTATGTCCAGCAGTGGACTATAATATAGCCTGAAGAAGAAGAAGAATATGTCAAAATGGCGCATACAAAAGTCGTTTTGGGCGATGTTTCTTAGAAAGAAGATAAGATAAGATATCTTAATTATCCCACTTACCGAGCGAAATGCGCCCTGGCCTTCGGTAGATCCTCATCTTTCTCCTTTAACAGGAACCTCCGTCCACCAACGACGGAGTTTTTGAAGTAATTGTACACGTCCACGCCCTCAACGTCATAGTAGAACTGCTCCTTGTCCTCGTCCTTGATCTTGGAACGCAAAGAGACGAAATTCTTGTTGCTGAAATTCCACTGCTGCGTGATGTAGTACTGCAGAGCGAGGTTCGCGATGTAGATGCGCCGTTGGATCTTGATCAGCCTAAAAAGTCGAAAAAAAAATATGGAGTCATGGTTCCCGAGTGGATACTATGAACAGGCATCGGTACCGTAGGGTAGATTTCTGGCAAAGGCTGGATGAGGATGGCCGAAGACAGGAAGAAGTGGCTCGCGTGTTTGAACACATCAGATACTCAAGTTAACCTCTAAATCCTTCCTTTAACATTAACTAGTGGCATTGCTATTATAACTTTAAACAATAAGACTACATATTATATGCAAGAACCCGTCCAATGGCGCCCAACGTGGGGCCCACTCGTCATTATGCATTGCATATTGCGTACGCCAATATAGTCCTCTGAGTCATATACGACTCATTCGCTAGGGAACTTGTTAACAACTAAGCGTTCTATAGGAGAGAGGGCATTTTACAGACCACTTATGTATATTGATATTACTGATTCCGTAAATTAGAGTATTAGAGCTCCTGGTAAGATAAAAAGTGAAGAAAAGAAAAAGCAAGGAAAAAAGTGGTTGGGGCAGATGTATGTCCAGCAGTGGATGAGTACAGGCTGATTGGTGATGTTGATGATGATGATGATGATTTTGTATCTGCCGTTTCTGTAAATATTTTTCCGGTATACAATAAAGAATATTCTTATCTTTTCTTATATGTACAAAATTACTCAAAACCAGCGCACGTGTATGCAGCAACTAATTCATATTATTGAAACGATGAAAGGTTTGTTAGGTACGAGTACATGTCAAGTGGTCTCTGCGAGATACAGGAAGGAGTAAATGCAGTGTTTTGTACTCACATCGGTTTTTTGCCAAGTATCCATAGAATCGTGTCGATGACGATGGCCGGCAGTAGATGGAATAGCATCACCTGAAACATGTTTTATGTCATACATGTGTATTTTCATGTTTGTGTCGTCCTTGCCCGGTTACCATAGCACAGGGTATCCTAGTTTGGGACCAAGACAAGTGATTCTGTTGTGTGGATTAGTTATTACTCAGCAAACAAAAAGCTTGCTCTCCACCAGATGGTCTAACAACCTGGTTACGGTGGCGAGGCGTCGCTGAATGCGGACGGCACAAGACCGTAAAGCTTGGAACTGGAACCATGATGAGGGCTTATGCCCTGCAGTGGACGCCAAATAGGTGAAGTTGATTTGATATGATTCAAGGTTTTTCCAGCTTTAACCATCTTATGCAGAGAAAGTCTACCTACTGACCTCTTACCTTAATATAATGTATAGTTTTGGAGGTGGTGACGTCACCGCCAACGTTCCAGAGCATATCGTTTAATGGCAACTCTGAGACAAGACTTTTCCCGAGGTCGACCATCTCGCCCATCTTGATGTTGTTTAGCTCTCCCGCGCAGCAGTTGTAGATCGGTATGTCGTCGGTAGGCTGCAGTCTAGAAGTAAAGTAGTTCAGGTTCACATATCTATAGGATCGAGTCTTAGGTACGGCGAAAGAATGAAGAAAGTGAGATTTCGATATCGACCCTTATATGTCCCCACTGCTAGAGCACGGGCTCCTCCTGCATCGCAGGAAAGTTAGGCCATGCTCTATCACGGTGACCAAGTCCGAGTTGATCCTCGAGAATCGTGGATCCTAGAGATCCTATGTGTGGTATTACTTTGAATGATAGAACAGGCAATAATTTGATTAGAAACCATGGTGGACTGATTGCATGCATTGACTGAAATGAAGGAAGGAATATTGCGTCCGTTTAAACATACAACTAACAAATCAGCCCATAAGCAGAGCCCACTGTTGGGCCTCTTCTCTTTCACGCCAACCCATTTGGTCCTTTGCTAGACTCGTTCAATGTTTTCCAGCCGCTTTCACAATGTCGTCGGCCCACCGGGCTGATGGTCTGCCCACCGATCGCCGAAAATATGTAATGACAAGGTATTTTGCGCAGCCCCAAAAATATGTAATTCAGCAGGATCGGATACTTTCTAAATACATACATAACCTCACGCCTGTATCCCAGAGAGGTAGGCAGAGACTAGGGCCTGCCACTTGCCACGATATTGACAGATCACAAATTCCTGTTACAAATAAAGTATTCTTGGTGATCTGAGCGAAGATCGACTTACTTCTGTGTACCCCTGATCCAGGCCGTGGCAATGATATTCCTGATGCAGATGTCTACGGGAATGTAATCAGAGACGATGTTTGGATCCGAGTAAATACTGCGCATGATGCCTGTAAACAGAATAGTAACCAATAAACAATGAATCAGCTTTTACTCGTTCACTTCCTTTTTTCCTCGGCCATCCTCATCCAGCCGCTGCTAGCAATCTGCCTATTGTCGGTCCGAGAACCATAGTGTTTTGGTGAATTGCATCTTTTCTGATGTGATCCATCAGAGTCTACAAATTTTAAAAAGACAAGGATAAGTTATAAGTTGTAACTTTACGGGTGATATTCTCGTAACTTCTACTTCTTCTTTGAGCAGTGGTTGCGGGCACGCTTGACTACCAAATCAGAATTCGTGGAATGGGAGACCCCATTGGAGGCTGACGTACTTAGTTAGCCACATTTTTGTGATGCCCCTGTCTGGTTACCATTGCATCGGGTACCCTAATTTGGCAACACCATTTATTTTGAGTTTTGTTTCGTGGTGTGGTAAAAGTTTTGTGGGGTTCATGTAATTGTATGTATGTATGTATGTATGTATGTATGTATGTATGTATGTATGTATGTATGTATGTATGTATGTATGTATGTATGTATGTATGTATGTATGTATGTATGTATGTATGTATGTATGTATGTATGTATGTATGTATGTATGTATGTATGTATGTATGTATGTATGTATGTATGTATGTATGTATGTATGTATGTATGTATGTATGTATGTATGTATGTATGTATGTATGTATGTATGTACTCGTATGTATGTATGTATGTATGTACACAGACAGAGGACCCGTTAAAAAAATAAAAGTAATAATTATCGAGTACCTAGCCTGTTACTGGATTACCCAGGTACAACTGTTACACTGTTAATACACTGTTCAGGTTAGGCCTTAGAAATCAGACCTAGAGACTAAGTCTTTGGCCTAAAATTTTTGGGGACGGCCCATTTACATGAAATACACATTGATGTAAAAAAAGGTACTGCTTTTTTACATCACTCATTTTACTCAAGCATTTTACTCAAGCAGCCACTTTTAACAATATGCATAAACATAATATTGTTTAGCGGCTTTGTTATCCGCTAGTTGGAGGTGTTTAACTCATTTATTCTAAGTAATAAAGGCATTAATTACCTTTGCCGCAAGCAACTAGGATTCCGACTGGCCCATTGAAGTTCTCAATCCATCCCGGCATTGGTTCTTGAACGCTGCTGATCACTGGAAGAAGACACGTCATAGGTCATTTGGCTCAATAATTTTATTATGAACGCTCGAGCTAGTTAAAGTAGAGGTTTAAATCTAACGGAATACCTACTGCTTAAAACGATAACTAAGACTGCAGAGAATACAAAACTGGTCAGAAAATAATTAAATTGATGGGCGAAAAATTGTAAATTGATTAGCAGAGAATTCCAGTGATTAGTTGGGAGAATCTTACATTGATCAGCTGAAAATTCCAATTTGAGCTATGGCAAATTCTATCATATTCCTAGATGTTTACAGTTTGCTTGATTTATTTGCTGACCACGGCTGCCAAACATTTTTCTGCTGACCAAAAACTTTTAGATGATCGAATGAATTTTTTGCTGAACAAATAATTGCCAAATAAGTACTAACAAAAGCCTACATTAATCAAACCGCTCAATAAAAACCAGACGGATTTTTCAAGTGTTGACTCTCAACACTAAATGACCCTTAGTGATTGATTGACTTCCTCTATCGATGCAAGGTTTTTTTTAATAAAAAGTAAGCTTATCAATCGATATGTCTTAACCTAAATAAAAAAATCTGCGAGTCTGAGTGTCTCACATACCTATGCGAACCACCAAGCCACGATGGGCGCGTAGTGATGATGCCCAGATTCCCTCCTAGAGAGACGGCATTTGCCCTACAATGGGACTTATGTCTATACATAATGTCTTTATGGCATTATGTCTTTTTCCTTCGAGCCTATGCTCGACAGGAAAAAGGCGAGGTTAAATAGTACTAGCTGTGCCCCGCGCTATTACCCACGGTTTATCAATTTTCCCATGGCAATAAGACATTTTCACGCAGTAAAACGTAGCCTATGTGCTAATGGAGGGTGTCAGCTAACTCCATACCCAATTTCGCTAAAAGCGCTCCAGCCGTTTAGACATGAAGAAGTAAGAAACATACACAATCACAAACTTTCGCCTTTATCCTACTAATAATATAAACGCGAAACTTTGTAAGTATGGATGGATGGATGTTTTTTACTCTTCCACGTAAAAACTACCGAAAGGACTTTAATGAAAGTTTACAATAATAGATAATAGCTTTTACATCAGAATTACACATAGGTTACAATTTATAAAATATTGTGTAAATTGTCCAAAATATGACGGTAAGTGTCAAGATAGCAGGAAAAAATCTACCATCTGCGAGCTATTGCACAGACGAAGTCGCGGGCACCAGCTAGTAATATTATAAGTGTGATAATGTGAAGTGTGAACCGATGCGAGGCGATGCGACGTGACGTGACGTGACGTGACGTGACGTGACGTGACTAAAAACTACCAAAAGGACTTTAATGAAAGTTTACAATAATAGATATAGCTTTTACATCAGAATTACACGTAGGCTACAATTTATAAAATATTGTGTAAATTGTCCAAAATATGACGGTAAGTGTCAAGATAGCAGGAAAAAATCTACCATCTGCGAGCTATTGCGCAGACGAAGTCGCGGGCACCAGCTAGTAATATTATAAGTATGATAGTGTGAAGTGTGAACCGATGCGATGCGATGCGACGTGACGTGACGTGACGTGGCGTGACGTGACGTGGCGTGACGTGACGTGACGTGCCGTGACGTGACGTGACGTGACGTGACGTGACGTGACGTGACGTTACGTGACGTGGCGTGACGTGACGTGACGTGACGTGACGTGACGTGACGTGACGTGACGTGACGTGACGTGACGTGACGTGACGTGATGTAGGTAATGTGATGTGATCATACCAATAGAAGGTCTGATGATTATGACCGGAAGCTTGCCCCGCTGCTCGTACACCACATGCTCGGCCAGCTGTTTGGTAAATGTGTACGTGTTGGGGATCAGCCCCAAGTATCTGGAAAGATAACCAACTGTTAATACTAATAAAAACTTAATTAAGATGGTCACCGATGGAGATAGACCAGCTCGCTGGACTAACGGACGCCATTTTCTGGTATGTTAATGGAAATTAACATGATTTCTTATTACTTCAAATTATTCAAGCTTGATATCATACGAGACTTCTAGCGCCATCTAGGAAAAGCACGGTAAACCCTTTTGAAGGTGTGTACTAATCTTTATTCGATCACTCATTGACGTGTAGACAATACTTTAACTTTATTGAACGAGATCAACTGTCATTCACTTCAAAAAATACGTCTCACTCTCACGGCACCGGAGCGGTCTGGTGTCAAATTGTCTGTAAATATAAATAATACTCGAATTTTAACTTTAAAAGTGGTTCGGTGTTTTCAATCATTCGGGGCAATCCTGGGTGGATTTCCTAAGTTCTCATCATTAACGCAGTTAGTGGTGACTGCATCGTGCTGGCGGCTGTCGAAGGCGACGGGGCGCTGGTTGCTCAGATGGCTGAGCTGGTGGCCCATCTTCAAGGTACCGGGGGCGGTGCCCTTCTCAACGGAACCGAATTCGTCAAACGTTGTAGGGGTTATCACATCATCAACGTCATTTGCAAACATATATACTATACCTATGTATCCTCGTCCAATTTCGGCCAAGGCGACCACTTCAGCTCCGTTCTAATCGTCGCTGGTGTGCTCGTGCATGGCAAACATAACCGATCTTGTTAACGAATGTCTGCTCACGATGCGGACAGGTGAGTGCACCATTGCAGAAGTTATAAATGAGAGCACAGGGTGGGCGTGCTTTCAGTTCATTGCGTCGAGCATCTACTTCAGAGCAGCGATTCTCTTCAAAATCTTTAACTCTGGTTTTTACCAGAGCCTCCCATTCCGGTCGTCGAGCGGCTGTTTATTCCCAATCCAACGGGATAGATTCTTTTTCATTTGGCGCTTAAGTACATCTTTATACCTTATTAGTTCTCCGTCATGCTTACCTACGCTTCAGATTAAGTTCAGATAATAAGATGCACTTTGCCCTGACATTCACGATACGGTGTCCACTCCAACGGAGTTGCCCCCGCACACCGCCGCATAAGGTAGGCCTCAATCCCTGTGATATTGGCCTTCTGCAGCACTTCCGTATTTCGAATTCCCACAATAACTGGTGGCTAATAGCATGATTTGCTCTTGTAACCCAAAATTACACTTCAAATATTTATTTTGCTGACTCAAAATTACTTTCTTCTTCTTCAGGCTATATTATGTAGTCCACTGCTGGACATAGCCCTCCCCTATTAGTGTCATAGTGCCCTGTCTTCAGCTTACCGCATTCAGCATCTGCCTGCAGTTTTTCGCAGATCGCCATCCCACCTGGTCGGAGGGCGTCCTACACTACGTTTTCCGAGTCGCGGTCCTTAAATTAAGAGATTAACAGTTCGATGCCATTTAATGTGTTTGTAGAATTAGTTCTGTCAAACTTACTTCGGAGTCAGTATCCTCAGCGTATGCTCGTCCATACTCTCTACCACCTCCAGGGTCTCCCGCCAGTCGGCGTGGGGAGGGTACATGACCTCTTCCACCGGGTTCCTGTTAGTGTTTGAGTATGACGTCGAGACGTGGGCGAGGACCTGCGGAGACCACACTTCTTGAGAACCCTTCAATAATATTCCGGGCCGGGTCATCTATCTCCCTCCATAATGGTTGAGACTGATGATGGCTGACCTCTGCGTTATGCTCGTGAACGAGTGCTGTTCGTGTGTCTGGCCGCAGCACTTGTCATGTTTTCACGGCCTATGTGAAACAATTGAATAATGCCTTAGCATTTAAAGTTATTAATGGCAATCATGGAATCTTATACGTATAGGTGGTATCTAATGTATTAGATTTAAGAGTACTTGAGAAAAGATAGTCAGAGTGGAGTTTTTTTTCCCGCTGCCTTTTTCTACACTACACTACGGCCCGAAGGCAGCGGCTTTCACTTTCATGTTACATTGTACTTTGACATTCAGCAAACAGAATGTAAATTCTTTACGTTGAAATAAATTGAATTCAATTGAATTGATGTTAGCATTATTTTTCATTTCTTAGACTCGGAAAGTAGTGTGGTTTTGATATGATTATTGGGTGGAAAATGCTGCTTCCCTTCATAGAGAGGGAAAACTCATTCACATTACTTCCCACCTAAGGGCCGGAATGAACTTTAAAAATAGAACTACTGTCAGCTGTGAAGAATTTTATGTAAAAAAAACTAATTAAAAAAAAATGCTGCGGCCATAATATGTGAGTTTCTAAGCAGCCAGTGTGAACTTAGTTAAAGATTCCATACTCACACACAAGTTCTCGCATTCCTTTGACAACTCCACAATTTCTCTTGTGCCACGGAGATTTAGTTTGGCCGCAAAGCTTAGCGGATCGTCGAATCTACAAGCAAAATCAAGCTATTTTATTATTAATTGTAACACTAGGCCAGTCTGGGACAAAATTTAATCTAACTACTAACTACGATTACATTAATCACGATTACAAACTAGGTAAATGAAGTAATCGGAATAAGTAGTTAAACATTTTGATTATTAACTGCAATTTGTAGTTGCAATCACGATGAAAATGTAGTTATGTAAAGATTACTTTTTATAATTACATTTTTAAATAAACTTGCGTATTGGTGTGGTAAAAGTTTTGTGGGGTGTATGTAATTGTATGTATGTATGTATGTATGTATGTATGTATGTATGTATGTATGTATGTATGTATGTATGTATGTATGTATGTATGTATGTATGTATGTATGTATGTATGTATGTATGTATGTATGTATGTATGTATGTATGTATGTATGTATGTATGTATGTATGTATGTATGTATGTATGTATGTATGTATGTATGTATGTATGTATGTATGTATGTATGTATGTATGTATGTATGTATGTATGTATGTATGTATGTATGTATGTATGTATGTACGTTTCAGTTTTTATTTTTTGTAAAAGTTTTACAACATTACAAGGCAAAGAACATAGAATCTGGCGAGGTGCCGAGTAAGTAGCACGGGTTATACCATTGCAACGCAATTGGTTACTAGACTACAAATAATGTGAATGAAACGCCCATTGCAGTAAATAATATTTACTGCAATTTAAAAGCTTATTTTTTTTTTAGTATCATTTTATATATGTTGTGCTATTTTATGTACGTATGTGTATTTCAATTATATGTAGTTGTAATATTAAGTTAACCTAGGTTATGTAATAAATCACTTTTATATTAGGTATATTGTTTACTGGCACTACCGCTTCCACTGTCCGCATTATCGTGGGTTAGCTGGAAGAAAATACTATCTAGTAAGCCTTTGTACAAATTTGTTTTAGGGCAATAAAGAATTTTCATTCATTCATTACCGATGACTCTATTGAACAACTAGGTATACATTTTACAGTCTCGTCAAAAAATATAATATAAAAACATAAAAATAATTTATAAAAAAGTATAAAAACAGTTTTAACTGTGTAAAATTATCAACAGATCAATGCAGTCTAATTCTATTCGATTCGATCCGATCCGATTTGATTTATTCGATTCAGTTCGATTTGGTTCGACTTAATTTTTAATTCAATAAACAAAAATAAAAAAAAATAAAAAAATAATTTAATTCTTGGTTTTAAAATTTAAACTTATGATTTCTGATGATTGAACATGATGGATTCCTACCACCCTGTATGATTCTAATTGGTATTACCTGACGCTGGCAGCCACATGAAAGATGATGTTGACTCGGTTCACGATCAGCGCACGATCTTCGTCTGACAGATCTGTTGAAAACGAAACATACCTCTTTACAATACTCTCTGTACGTAATACAGAGAGTACTGTAAAGACGTTTGAAATTTTAGCTCCGTTGGAAGAGTGCTGGCACGGTTATCCAGAGGTCGCGGGTTCGAGTCCCGGCATGGGTGGAATTTTTAGCCTCTAAATAGGTTTTTGAAACATGCCTACCGTTATACTTAGAAACATTACGTCGGGAATGAAGGTAATAATAATTGATCATCATCAACCCATTATGTCCCCACCGAGGGGAACGGATCTCTTCCCTAAGGAAGGTATAGGCCATACTCCACCACGGGGGCCAAGTCCTGATTGGTGGAGGCTTGCAAGACTAGTGGCTGATCTTACTGTCAGAAGTTTTCAAGGCGCTCTAAGGCCTCTAACTTGGCTTAGCGACTGCCATCTATCGACGGCAGCCGGAACCAACTGCCTTGCGTATATTACGCAATAGGCTTGACGACCGTATCAAATTCAGATATATTTTCAACAAAATAAAAGTTTATATTATTTTTCTTTTAATGCACTAACCCGTGCTAAGGACAATTTAACTTGTACGTAATACAGAGAATATTGTAAAGAGGTACGAAATTTCACTGATGCCGGTGAGTCGCCCACTAGCTCAGTTGGAAAGAGCGCTGGCACGGATAGCCAGAGGTCGCGGGTTTGAATCCCGGCATGGGTGGAATTTTTAACCTCTGAATAGGTTTATAGTTTTATGTTAGTTAAACATATATTTAGTTAAACATATATTTAGTGCATGGGAAGATCGCAAGGATGCTATAGGCGTATTCTGTGACTTGTCGAAAGCATTTGATTGTGTGGACCATAAAACACTTCTTATAAAATTAAAGCACTATGGTATAAACAGGAATAGCCTAAAACTTATGACATCATATTTAGAAGGAAGAATTCAAAGAGCTGAAATAAATAGAACTAAATCTTCAGGGTCAGAGGTCAAGATAGGAGTGCCACAGAGATCTATTTTGGGGCCGTTCCTCTTCCTCGTATATGTAAATGATTTGCCGTTCATGGTTCAAAATATGTCAGAGATAGTATTATTCGCAGATGACACGTCACTTATTTTTAAAATTAAGAGACAAGAGAATGACCTAGACAGTACAAATAATGCTCTCTCTCGGGTACATAATTGGTTTACTACCAATAACTTATTGTTAAATTCAAAGAAGACAAAATGTATAAAGTTCACTCTACCAAATGTCAAAGCGGTTGACAGCAATGTTATGTTGGGAATGACAAATTAGACCTTGTAAATGAAACTGTATTTCTAGGTATCACAATTGATGAAAAGCTTCAATGGGGTCCTCATATAAAAAAAATTGCAAATAGGCTTAGTTCAGCAGCATATGCAGTTAAAAAAATTAGGGAACTAACTGACGTCGCAACTGCTAGGCTTGTTTATTTTAGTTACTTCCATAGTGTTATGTCCTATGGCATACTACTGTGGGGACGGGCTGCAGATATTGAGACCATCTTTGTCTTGCAGAAGAGAGCGATCAGATTCATTTATAAGCTTGGCAGTAGAGATTCGTTAAGATATGTCTTTAAAGAAACTAACATCCTGACAGTTGCCAGTCAGTATATCTATGAAAACATTATATACGTCAGGAAAAATATCAGTAACTTTAAAACTTTGGGTAGCCAACACAATGTAAATACTAGAAATAAACATAAACTTTCGTTCCCACTATTTAGGCTGGCAAAGGTTAATACATCCTTCATGGGGCATTGTATACGCTTCTATAATAAAATCCCTGAAGATAATTAAGCTTGCCTGAATCGCGGTTCAAAAAATATGTTAAGCACACTTTGTGCCAAAAGGGCTACTGTAACATAAAGGATTATCTAGATGACAATGAGGTCTGGAATTAAAGCCAGTACAATGTATGAGTTCTATGTTTTATAATAACTAGGTATGTAAACTATGTTAATTAAGGACATTGAAAAGACTAAGTTTGGAGTTTTTTTGTCCATTTTTTCTCCAAAATGATCTAGATTTTGAAATGGACACCTAGTTTGAATTGTAACGTTCATTAAGCCGCAGCTTCTGCGCTACTTTGAATAAAACCTTTTCATTTCATTTCATATAAAAGGTTATAATACTGCTGTCGGCCATTATGACTGAAACACCCATCACACCGCTTTACGTCACGCTTAAGGCCTGCGCAGACGAGGGACCATCCCCCGGGTAATTTTTTGTGCGTCGATATAGATCTTTTATAAATTGTATCGAATAACGCTGACGAAGGACTAAAAGTAGCCCGTACAAAAAGTCCCTCAAGTTACCGAGGACATCAAGAGACCGGACTAGACAAAGTTCGGTGTTTTCTTTTAAAACGCCTTTTCTTTTTCAACTTCATGTAAATAACAACTTGTCCCTGAATTGTAAAAAAATATCCTCCTAGACATTTATTATTCCTCGTCTGCGCAGGCGACGTCCTGGGCGTGACGTCAGATTCGACGCCATGACACTGCGAGCTGTTTTCCCACGGATTTAAAATATTTTTAGAAAAATGGCTTGAACCTTCGTTAAAGTAGGTTATTACTTATTATGGTTATCTTGTAAATTATAAATGTATCCCCCACATTATGGAAGAGGATTTAAAAATCTTTTGTCATGCCTATTTCCTATTCGATCCCCAAATGTTGTTTTGCCATTTTATTTAGCCTACGACATAGTCTCAGACCGCACATAACATGGCCCATAACTTCTAACAGTAAGGCCCGCCACTGTCCTACAATCCTCTACCAAGCCGGACTTGGCCCCGTGGATCCAAACTTAATGGAAGTGTATCCACGTATTTCCCCACTGCTGGGGCACGGGTCTCTTCCTGCATCGCAGGAAGGTTAGGCCATACTCCACCACGGGGGCCAAGTTCGGGTTGGTGGAGGACTGTAAGACAGTGGCGGGCCTTACTGTCAGAAGTTATCAAGCCGCCCATATGGCTTAACGACTTCCATTATATGACAGCTGGCACCAACGGCTAAAAGTGCCTTGCGAAGCACGGAAGCGCTCGGAAAAATGCCACTAGCCGCTTCACGGGACGCTCACCTATCCTGTACCTGACCACGCCTGTTGTTGCTTAACCAAGTGATGATTCCAATCACTTGGTTCGCCTAGGTCACGAGCGCTATTTTATAGTTTCTTTTTTAATTAAATACCCACTTATTTGAGTCGTCGTCGTCGTCAGGCTATTGTCCACTGCTGGACATAGCCCTCCCCTAAAGAGCGCCACGTTGTGCTATCATAGGGGGTAAAGCCCATAATCCTAACGCTGGGAATGCGGGTTGGGGATCGCAGTTCGGTGGAATTGTACAGCAGGGGGCACTGCTGCCCGTCCCCCGGTTTGTGTAAGTAAGTTATTTGAGTAAGGAGAGCTTTTAGATCCGTTTGTAGAACCAGATCGGGCCATAATTATGTCCGGCTGCGACCGTTCCGAGTAGGGTGTCTACGATACTTTGCTGAGTGGTCGCATTTGGTTGTATGTGGCTTGACGTGTTTTGGCTCTCGTCCATATTCTAACATGCTGTCATCACACGTTAAAGGATATGTAACTAGATTATAAGCTTTATATCTATCTATATCTATAATCAGCCCACATCAACCCACTGCTGGGCATAGGTATCCTTTTTATTGCGCCATTCCTCACGCTCCTGTGCTAATCTGATCCATGTCTGACCCGCAACTCTCACGATGTCGTCTGACCATCTTGTCGGTGGTCTGCCTACCAACCTCCTTCCCTCCCTTGGTCACCACTCCGATACTGCCCTGGTCCACCGGCCGTCTTCCCTCCTAGCCAAGTGTCCCGCCCATCTCCACTTTAAGTCTGTGAGCTTTCATCATGATATCATTACATGTAATGTTACCTAACTGTTGTGTAATGCAATAAATAAAATAAAATTGGCCAAAACCTCACCTAATCCAATCTCCATGACGTCACCGGCGATGACGAAGACCTTGGACTCCCAGACGCCAGGCTTTTCCTTCTTCAGACGATCGAAGCACTGAAAATGAAATTAAACCGTTTCAGATGACAAACAATTTGCTATTTCACCTACGATTATTTGGCTATGGAAATGTTCGTGGTTGATTAAGCGGGTTAAGCAACTACAGAGGCGGTCATCTACGGGATGGGTGACCATCCTGCGACTTCCGCTAGTAGCATTTTTCCCGAGCGCTTCCGTGCTTCACAAGGCACGTTAAGCCTTTGTAGCCGGCTGTTATGTAATGGCAGTCGTTATGCCATGTCAGAAACCTTATGGGCGGCTCGATAATTTCTGACAGTAAGGCCCGCCACTGTCTTACAATCTTCCACCAATCAAGACTTGGCCTCCTTGGTGGTTCCTGCGATGCAGGCAGAGACCCGTGCACAGCAGTGGGCACACACAAAAGGAATGCATTAGAAGAATCGTGTTTTTGTAAATGTGACAGTAAATCTTTTAGCATGGCCTCTCCAATTTTTTTTTTATGTAGACCACATACGTTTGAATGCAGGGCACATGCCACAGCGCGCAGTATGGGCTTAATTACCACGCGCGCCCACTACCGTCCCTTGACTACAGCTAGTGGCATTTTTTCCGAGTGCTTCGTCGAGTTTAAAACCCATTTTAACTATTAACACCCTTTATCTACCACCATAGAAGTTTGCTAAGACTTACTGGAGAATTGTACAGGTCAGTCAGCCTGTCTTCAGACTTGACGCCCCTTTTGGCTCGCATCAGCAGGTAGATCCTGTCCAGATCAGTGCAGGAGTACAGCAACTTCTCGATCAGGACCTTTCCCATGAAACCTGAAACGTGAAATGATGATGAAAAGCGTTGTTTGTGTACTTTATTTTGTAGACCTACACGTATTTTTACCGCTGCTCCGACATTTCAAGGGTTGCCGGAAGACATCTCTTAAAGAGATAAGCTAGCCTTTATATATGTTATTTCTTAATAATATATACTTTCGCGACTTGTACACATAGTTAGAATATTTTCGGGGCTTAATCGCGTAGTAATTTATCCGGTCATCAAGATGTGTTCTAGTGGAAAAAAGTCGCATGGCTTATCGTCCGACATTGTCAGTGTAGTGTGTCGCAAACTCGCAACCCTTATAGTGCTTTGTGATAGCTGATTGATTAGTCTGAAACCTCATCAGCTGAAGATGCGAACGGGCGCCAGCCACCAGTCTTCTCGTGACCACGATGACTGTAACGTCGTCGAAACGTCAAGGTAAAATAGCAATAAATTACTACGCGATTAACACTTTCGCGGACGTTTTTAAAATCTATTGTTATTTTAATTGTTATGTATGCTATAGCATCCGCGCGTCCGCAAAAGGGTTAAGCCCCGAAAATATTCTAACTATCAATCAATGAAATCAAACATTTCAACGTACGGAATTTACATTTTACCTTGATGCAAATTTTATCAATAATTTAATAATAATATTTAATTATTGATAAAATTTGCAGTAAATTAAAAGCGATGACGTCATGCCTGTAGTATCAACTCTAAATTTAACTGGATAGTACATAATACCTATATATAATAGTGTTCATAAATCATTTTTATATAAGTACATTTTAACTTTTTCAATTTCAACCATATTATAATTAAGTAGTTTAACCATGGAAAACAAATTCGTAAAAATATACAATGCGCTAGATTAAATTATTGACCTTAATTTTCTGACAAATTATTGATAGATATCGATATAGAATTTGCAATAAATTCAACGCGATGACGTCATACCTATAGCATCAACTTTACAATTATCTCAGTATAGTGTATATGTTATATAATTATAATAATGTATATAAATAGTTTTTTGTTCCATACATTTTAACGTTTTCAATATTTCAAACATAATTAAATAAGTATCTTAGAAGTAATTAAAACTGTTTTTATACGGATTTATGCTCGTTTATTACATTTTTACAATTTACTAAACGAGCATAAATCCGTATAAAAACAGTTTTAACTATGTTTAGTGCTCGTGTTAACCTTAGAAAATTCAAGTATTTCAACAAACTAAGAAAATTCGTAAAGACATACGCTGTGCTCGATTAATTTTTGATCTTAATTTATTAACAAATTATTGAGAAAATTGGCAATAAATTCAAGGCGATGACGTCATAACTGCAGCATCAACTCTACGCTTAAGTTAATGAACCGGCAGTTTGACAACCACTGCGACGCAATTGCATTACATTACAAAGAATGGCCTTCTCACCGAAGTACCTAGATCACTTATCTAGTAGCCTAGCGAGAAGATTTCCTGGCAAGGAGGAAACACGATGTTTTGCTTGAAATATTGTAAACATCAGCAAAGGAGTTAGGCCGGTCAGTAGATTCAATTTAAGAGGACCGGGTACGAAGCGAAAATATGACGTTTCAGCAAATGGACATTAGTTCGCATTTTTTTCCCGTTGCTGTATATGAAAAGAAAGCTAAACTGGATAGCCCTACGTTCTTAGTTTTTACCTCAGATGAGATTTTCTTTCGTGATTTTCGTTTTGAAAGCCTTCTCATTCTAAAAGGGCGTATAAGCAAACCAGAACGGAATTATCGTTGTGTATCATCGTCAACATTGAAGCTTGTAAAAAAAAACTGTCAATGCTCTGTCAGTGATTTTTGCTTCGACGCATATATGTCATCTGATTTAGCTATATTATTAATTAAATTTATTGGGGAAAATGAAATTAAATTATAATTTGTCTATGTATGCTCTATAAATATTTTATTATTTGTCCTTATATATATAACTTCATGCTACCTTGTGTTTGTACTATAAACATTTTATATATTACCGATTTTGTAACGTATATTCCGCCGCCACAATAAACCTCCACAGAGTAATCCCTATTTAAGTTTCTGTATGCTCTATTGCTCTATTATCCTCCCTATTATGCGCATGTCGTGTCAATGTCAAGACGTGATTCTGGCAGAAATAGTCGACATCGGCTAGTTGCCATATTACCAAAATTGAATTGAATTGAATTGCTTTGACGTTTGACAAAGAATAGCTGGTGTCAAAGAGTAAATAACCACAGGTCTTAAATATGTTAGTGCTCTGTTGTGGTATGGTGGTGATATGCGCCAGCCACCCTCATCGTCTTCCATAATTTATTTTTGACTCGATTTAATGTTTTTGTAGATAGGAAGTCAAAAATACTCGATTTCATGCGTGTTTATTAAGGGAGACGGTTACGGAGAGGTTAGGCCATACTCCACTCCGGGGGTCAAAGTCCGGGTTGGTGGAGGATTATAATAAGACAGTAGCAGACCTTACTGTCAGAAGTTATCAAGCCGCCCATAAGGCCTCTGATATGGCTTAGCGACTGTCATTACATGACAGCTAACGCCAACGTGCTTTGCGAACTCAGATCATAGAAAGAAGTTTGCGAAGCACGGAAGCCCTCGGAAATAATGCCACAAGAGGTAGTCACGGTATGGTCACCCATCCAGCACCTGACCGCGCCTGTTGTTGCTTAGTGCTAATGATAGATTCCAATCGCTCGGTTCCACTAGGCCACGAGTGCTTCAAGGACATTAGGTAATTAGGTACAAAGCGTTCCCCTGTAGCTGTTACCACATTTAAGTATCGTAAAAGTAGGTATGTTTTGACCCTAAGTCCTGACATTTGAACCGGCGTATTTGGGCGACAATGTCATTGACTATTGAAATTTATTAGTATTGAATATGCTTGCTTAAGACTTTCATAATGGTCCCTGACTGCTATGTACCTATTTGACGCTTTATTAGTGTAGCACTGAACACGCTTGCCTACCAAAACAGCTTAGGGGTCGTGGGTTCAAATCCCACTCGTAGGTATTTAGTCAAATATTTTTCAAATGAGTTCACCTATAAGGCCTGCGCAGACGAGGGACTGTCCCCCGGGTACTTTTTTGTCGTGATATACCTAGTTGTTGTTGTTATTGAGTTTTGTTAAAATATATATCTCTTATATAAATTGTATGGAATAACGCACACGAAGGACTAAAAATACCCCGTACAAAAAGTCCCTCAAGTTTCCGAGAACATCAAGAGACAAGACAAAAGTTTCAGTATTTTCTTTTAAAACGCCTTTTCCAACTTTATGTAAATTACAACACAACGTAATTTCAGAATATTTGCTTCCATAGCGTACGCTTCACTCAATTTCCGGGGAACAAATGACCGTACACCGTAGGCGTTGAGTCCGCGACAAGTACTCGGGGGACATTTTCACACGATTCAGGGACTTTTGTCCCTTAGGGACATAAGTCCCTCGTCTGCGCAGGCCTTTAGACTTTTTTGATAAATAGTTATAATGATATGTTCAACCGGTCTAAGCGCGATTTTAAGAAAGTGGCCTTGGGTGATATATTTAAAATATGTATATAGAAATGAACAATATATAAGACATAAAAAAATGTTTTAAGTTAATGATAATTATTATTATTAAAAATTCTTAATTGCATAAAAAAAAATTGCACACAGGCGAGCTTAATGCTACCCAGTGGCGTGTCTTACTGTCAGAAGTAAACATACAAACACATACATAAAGCAATCTCTAAAGCAAGACTAGAATGTATAACTCACCTGATCCGCCTGTTATCAAAATCGTCTTCCCTCTATAAAACTCCGGGATGGTCGGTGCGTTGGTCGGCAATCGATCTTCAAGGAAACCCATTTTTTTCTTTTACAGTACAAAAAAAAAACTAAACAGAACAACGAACAAACAGTTTCAACTAAAAAAAAAAACTATCGAATTGCTACAACAAAATCCACAATACTGGCCAAAAAAAAGAACAATCCCGGCAACTTTAATTACGTTCCAAATTCTAATTCGAAATGTTAAAAAAGTAAGTAAATCCGATCGTCTGCAGCAAAGGAGCGGGTTCAAATGTCTCAGTAATTCTATGTAGTCACGGCAGCGTGTACTTGGCGCCGTGTTAAGGCGAAGACTGCTGAGGAAAACGCTAATTACCTGATACTAAATGCTGACGTCATACTATTGTGAAATTCTTCCTGTAAAGTTGCAGTACTGAAAGAAAACTTAAATTTTCTTTGCAATTCAGACATGTTGAAAGAAGATTGGTTATAAACATACCTAATTCTCTTATTTTATCTTACCAATCAACATTTTTTTATTCAAAGTAACACAGATACTGCGGCTTAATGAACGTAACAAGTTGAACTAGGTGTCCATCTCAAAATCAAAACAGAGTGCTTAGTGCGAGTTTTTTAACTACTCGATCGCGTTAACGTAAACTCATATTTCTATGGCATCGAGGAAGCGCCACCTAGCGACAAGTATGGAAATTAAAATTGCTGAGTGCGAGTTGTAATGGTTTACGTTGAGAAGTGAACACGTTTAGCAGCCAAAACACGAATAAACGCGAGTGCGAGTTGTACTGTGACCGCGTTTTGCCAGTTCGAACGGTTAACTTACTCATACTCACTACTCGATGCTCGATTAACGCGGTAGTAAAGTTATTCGATTGGATCTGTCAAACTCGCACTAAGCACTCAGAAATAAACTTCAAAGAAACTCCAAACTTAGCCATTTCAAAGTCCTTAGTTAACAGAGTTTATATAATTTTTATAATACATAGAACATAGATGCAAAGTAGATACTGCGGATTAATGAACGTAACAAGTTGAACTAGGTGTCCATCTCAAAATCAAAACAGAAATAAACTTCAAAGAAACTCCAAACTTAGCCATTTCAAAGTCCTTAGTTAACAGAGTTTATATAATTTTTATAATACATAGAACATAGATGCAAAGTAGGTAGTCGGGGCTGTAAGTAATGCAATTTGCTTAAGTCAGATGTCGCTGCCTGTACGTCATACAGAGAATATTGTAAAGAGGTTCGAAATTTCACTGATGCCGTGAGTCGCCCATTGGCTCAATTGGTAGAGCGCTGGTACGGATAGCCAGAGTTTGCGGGTTCGAATCCCGGCATGGGTGAAAATTTTAGCCTCTAAATAGGTTTTTAAATACATAGAACTCATGCATTGTTCTGGCTTATGTTAAGTTGTTAAGTGTATGCCTTAGACATTCTGGTATTATTATTATGGTATCTTCGCTGATAAGCGAGTGGTATTGATACTATAACTCCACAAATGTTTAAAAAATCATTGGCATATTTTTACATGCTGTGCTCCAGAGCCAAAATTGTCGATTATGGAGCTGCAACCGCTAAGATGAAGTGGAATTGGGCGGGCCACCTAAGCCGTATGGGCCCAGAGAGGTGGGCAAAAATCGTCACTGGCTGGGTTCCGCGCGACGGATAGCGCAAACGTGTCCAACTCAAGTGGAGATGGCGGGACAATCTCACGACCTTTCTGTCGGGCTGGCAGTAGGTGGCCATAAACAGGGAGGAGTGGAAGGCAAAAGGGGACGCCTTTGTCCAGCAGTGTGATACAATCGCGACTACATGAAAAAAAAAAAAATTCACATCATTTCCAAATGCCTCCTGAATATGAGGCCGGAAAATATCCACGGTAGGCACATACAAGTGATAATCAAGTCCACACTCTCGCTATGAAGTCTACACAAGAAATAAATTATAGTCACAGAAAACAGCTTAATTATTCACTGGGTACAAAAGGTCTTATACATTTTTTTCGATTTGTTATTCTTAGGACCTCGCCTTAAATGTAAAATCAACAAATTCAATAGAACAAAATCATGATTTGGCGTTCGGCACATTAAAATGCCACTTTTGTCACAGAATACTAAACGTAGGCTAAGGTCCCTTCTAGCTGAAGTTCAGGGTGGATCGAGTAACTCAGCCATTCATTGGTAATATTGTGAAACAGGGTACCTAATTAGAAACTATAGTGTTTATAGGAGCAAAAAGTGAAAAAGGTTTATTTGTCTCAGTTAAATTATCAACAGTTAGTAACATACCAAAAATTTAGTTTATTATGTTATTTTTCATGTTTTTTCACAGCATAAGAATAAGCATTTGTATAATTTTGTGTCGAATCATTATTGTGTGTGTTTTTGTAATACAAAACTTTTTATCTACGAGTATCTGTCTCTTCTTCCATCTTTTATACAGGGCGTCCCAAAGTTATGGGCCATGAAGGGAAAGTACCTTAAATATCGTAGATAGGGTATTTTGCTGAAAGAAAACTTTATGTTATTTTTAAAAGATAGTAATTCTGCATTCAAAGATTTTCTAACAATTACTTGCCTTGTCTGGGAATTGAACCGTCTTAAATAAAAAAAAATGTTTCATGTATGTTTTTAATTTGATTAAAATGATTAATTTCACGCTGTTCCTTTCTTTTAAAATACTATGTTACTTAAGTTTTTGGCCATTTTTTCGATTGGTATCATAAAACTAGGGGTATTTTTTTTTAAATTTAAGTTGGTTTGATTCCAAGACAAGACAAGGCAAGTTATCGTTATCAACCCTTGTATGTCCCCACTGCTGGGGCACGGGTCTCTTCCTGCATCGCAGAAAGGTTAGGCCATACTCCACCACGGGGGCCAAGTCCGGGTTGGTGGAGGATTGTAAGACAGTGGCGGGCCTTACTGTCAGAAGTCATCAAGCCGCCCATAAGGCCTCTGACATGGCTTAACGACTGCCATTATATGACAGCCGGCACCAACGGCTTAACGTGCCTTGCGAAGCACGGAAGCGCTCGAAAAAATGCCACTAGCGGTAGTCACGGGACGCTCACCCATCCTGTACCTGACCGCGCCTGTTGTTGCTTAACCAAGTGATTGATTCCAATCACTCGGTTCGCCTAGGCCACGAGCGCTTCTTGGCAAGTAATTTTTTGAAAATCTTTGAATGCAGAATTACTATCTTTTAAAAATAACATAAAGTCTTTTCTCAGCGAAATACCCTATCTACGATATTTAAGGTACTTTCCCTTCATGACCCATAACTTTGGGACGCCCTGTATATCTATCTATATAGTGTTTTATGCACAAATTTCTATTCAGATTCGCTTTTATTTTGTAAATTGTGAAAAAATGTTGCGCAAATGTCAGCTTGATAGCTTGTCCCATAGAATTACTATTCGAAGTTTACTATAACAATTCGATATAAATCGCAAAGTCTTTGCAAATTGTTTAGTCAATGAAGCCCTTGGTAAGTTAGGTAGATATACTCTGTATGGTAGGTGTTTTAGCTACAGTAATTCCAGGGTTCCATTATTAGCCTTTGAATACGAAACCTCAAAAATAGTGAAAATTTATGTTTTGTGTGTGTCTTTTTAAAGTTCCGTGTACAGTTCCTCTGACCCCGTGATTATAATTCAGTACTGGCCGAGAATAACTGCGGCCTTATTTCGCCTATATTTCGAACAATATTGGTAGATAGCCATTATAATATTAATACTATGAAGATATATAAATTGTCATTTTCACAATTTAGACTGGCAAAAGTTACTACATCCTTTATGGGGCACTGAATACGTTTTTAGAATTTCTAATTCGCGATGTGAGCGGCGGGCGAATAAGTTTGAGAGCCTGTGGTCTAGGCAAACCAGCTCCAAATTTACTTCTTTTTATTTTATTTATTTTATTAAGGACATCAACAGCGAAAACAAATTATTTGTACACAATAATAAAATACACTTTACAGGGCCAATAACAGATATCCACAAATAGACAGTACTTAGTTACTAAAAATATACCACGACAACGCTTTGTTATAAAGATAAAACAATATGCTTTTTAAATTTATCTAAACTTATCTTGATAAAAACAAATATCTTCGCGGGTTACCCATATATTCCAGATCTTAACCATGCGGGATCGTAGTCTAAGAGTACACAGCGCATTGAACTTTGAAATTAGCTCTGCTTTGTAACAAACACATTTCTAAAGAGCGTTGCTTTAAAATACCCACGATTCTTTAAAACGCTTGTCAGAGGCAGTTTTACCAGTCTGTGGGAAAGGAAAATTTACATATCGTAACCTCACGCCTGTATCCTAGAGGGGTAGGAGGAGACGTGATAAAGGAAAATTTAAATGACATAACCTCACGCCTGTATCCTAGAGGGGTAGGAAGAGACGTGATAAAGGGAAATTTAAATGACATAACCTCACGCCTTTATCCTAGAGGGGTAGGAAGAGTGGTGATAATGACATAACCTAACGCCTCTATCCTAGAGGAGTAGGAAGAGACGTGATAAAGGGAAATTTACATAACATTACCTCACGCCTGTATCCTGGAGGGGTAGGAAGAGACGTGATAAAGGATTCCCTTTGTCGCTTTACGAGATAAAAAATTAGTAAAATCTTTTTGCTAAACATAATTTCAAATTGAAGTTGAGTCTGAGGAATGGTGCGATATAGAAATAACCAATAAATGTAAAAAAGTCACCCTATATAGGTGGTATATAGTCCTACTAATATTATAAATGCGAAAGTTTGTATTTTTGTTTTTACTGAGAATTTCCTAACGATCTAACACCGTGCTAAGTGTAAAAGTTAATATCAAACTATAGAGATAAAAAACTGAATAAAACGTACAAAAATAAATATACTTTGTAGATATGGATGGATGGATGTTTGTTACTCTTTCACGTAAAAACTACCGAATGGATTTTAATGAAAATTTACAGTAATATAGCTTATACATCAGATTAACATATATGCTACAATATATGAGGATATTGTGTAGATTGTCCAAAATCTGGCGATAAGTGTCAAATAAGTAGGAAAAAACTAACATCCGAGTGCTCAGTGCGAGTTTTTTAACTACTCGATGGCGTTAACGTAAACTCATATTTCTATGGCATCGAGGAAGCGCCACCTAGCGACAAGTATGGAAATTAAAATTGCTGAGTGCGAGAAGTGAACACGTTTACCAGCCAAAACACGAATAAACGCGAGTGCGAGTCGTACTGTGACAGCGTTTTGCCAGTTCGAACGGTTAACTTACTCATACTTACTACTCAATACTCGATTAACGCGGTAGTAAAGTTATTCGATTGGATCTGTCAAACTCGCACTAAGCACTCTGCGAGCTATTCTGGCGTGCGCTGCCAAAACCTTTTGTACGACACGCTAATAGAACCTACTAGAAATGCTGATCCTGCGCAGACGAAGTCGCGGGCACCAGCTAGTATAGAATAATTGGTATACAGGGTTACAAGTTAAGTCGACCTATTCCCGTTAAGGACGTGTAGTTTACATCGTTTCTGACTAATTTGACTATAAAATACCCTATCCTAAATCTAACCGTTTTTGAGATATTTCAATTTAATTGTTTTTTATGAAAAATCCCGATTTTCGGCTGTCAGCTTAGATATTTTGAAATGTTTACGTCCTAGTAATACTATTATTGAATTTTTACCTTTCAAATAAGATGTTTTAGGATCTAATTAATCAATATTGTACATTAATAAAATAAATAAGTTGCCATAGACGATTAAAAGTGAAAAAAAATATTAACATTTAGAAAGTTTATTTTTCTTTCAAAGATATCTAAAAAAAATACTATGGCGCCTGATTTGCGGATGTGCTTAATAATAACTACGTTTCATCAGCTGTCCAGCGAGGTATAACTTTCTACGGTTTTATTAATAAAATTGTAGAAAATACTTAGTTTCATAGGCTACAGGGGATTAAAAAAAAGCTAAATAAAACAATAGGCGAGTAAAAGATAGCAAATTTACTAATAAGTAGGAAAAAACTAACATCCGAGTGCTCAGTGCGAGTTTTTTAACTACTCGATGGCGTTAACGTAAACTCATATTTCTATGGCATCGAGGAAGCGCCACCTAGCGACAAGTATGGAAATTAAAATTGCTGAGTGCGAGAAGTGAACACGTTTACCAGCCAAAACACGAATAAACGCGAGTGCGAGTCGTACTGTGACAGCGTTTTGCCAGTTCGAACGGTTAACTTACTCATACTTAGTACTCAATACTCGATTAACGCGGTAGTAAAGTTATTCGATTGGATCTGTCAAACTCGCACTAAGCACTCTGCGACCTATTCTGGCGTGCGCTGCCAAAACCTTTTGTACGACACGCTAATAGAACCTACTAGAAATGCTGATCCTGCGCAGACGAAGTCGCGGGCACCAGCTAGTATAGAATAATTGGTATACAGGGTTACAAGTTAAGTCGACCTATTCCCGTTAAGGACGTGTAGTTTACATCGTTTCTGACTAATTTGACTATAAAATACCCTATCCTAAATCTAACCGTTTTTGAGATATTTCAATTTAATTGTTTTTTATGAAAAATCCCGATTTTCGACTGTCAGCTTAGATATTTTGAAATGTTTACGTCCTAGTAATACTATTATTGAATTTTTACCTTTCAAATAAGATGTTTTAGGATCTAATTAATCAATATTGTACATTAATAAAATAAATAAGTCGCCATAGACGATTAAAAGTGAAAAAAAATATTAACATTTAGAAAGTTTATTTTTCTTTCAAAGATATCTAAAAAAAATACTATGGCGCCTGATTTGCGGATGTGCTTAATAATATCTACGTTTCATCAGCTGTCCAACGAGGTATAACAATCTAGGTTTTTAATAAAAAAAACGTAAAAACTTAGTTGAGATCCCCCAGGTAGCATTTCTAACTGTCCCTCGCCATTATACGGCAGGCCTATACCCATACCATTACACGCCGGTACAGGTTATAGAAGAGGGAGATCCTGCGAGGAAATTTGATTTCTGCAGATTTATGCTAAACGCTGATGCCGAAGACCCGACTTTCCTTAAAAAAATCTTGTGGACAGATGAGTCAAAATTTGATAAAGACGGGCTCACCAACTACCATAACGCTCATTATTGGGCCCCGAAAGAATTGAGAAATCCTAGCAAGAAGAGAGTAAAGGGGTCACAACGAAGATTTAATGTAAATGTGTGGATGGGCATTATTTGTAATCACTTGATTGGGCCTTACTTTCTCCCCGACAATTTAAATGGGGAAAACTATGAAAATTTCCTGAAACGAGACCTCAGTGACCTATAAGATTATTTGCCGCTCAATCTGGTCCAAGACATGTGGTTTCAGCATGATGGCTGTCCTGCACATTTTAGAAGAAGCGTCCGAGAATGGCTGGACACAAATTTTCCAAACAAATGGATTGGCCGAGGTGGGCCTTTACCCTGGCCAGCCAGGAGTCCGGACATCAACCCAATGGATTTTTATGTATGGGGGCACATGAAAAGTATTGTGTACAAAGATGCCAACCCAATTTCATCAATAGAAAATATTGAAAAACAGAATTATTTATGCGGCGAATGAAATAAGGACTCTAACTACTGGTGTAGTAAAACGTGGACTTCGTACAAGGATGCGAAAATGTGTACAAAATGGTGGCGGACATGTTGAACATGAACTTTAGATGTTAAGATGTTTTGTTCGAACATGAAAGTTTAGTAAATTTGCTATCTTTTACTCGCCTATTGTTTTATTTAGCTTTATTTAATCCCCTATAGCCTATGAAACTAAGTATTTTCTACAATTTTATTAATAAAACCGTAGAAAGTTATACCTCGCTGGGCAGCTGATGAAACGTAGATATTATTAAGCACATCCGCAAATCAGGCGCCATAGTATTTTTTTTAGATATCCTTGAAAGAAAAATAAACTTTCTAAATGTTAATATTTTTTTTCAGTTATAATCGTCTATGGCGACTTATTTATTTTATTAACGTACAATATTGATTACTGAGATCCTAAAGCATCTTATTTGAAAGGTAAAAATTCAATAATAGTAATAATAGGACGTAAAAATTTCAAAATATCTAAGCTGACAGCCGAAAATCGGGATTTTTTCATAAAAAACCATTAAACTGAAATATCTCAAAAACGGTTAGATTAAGGATAGGGTATTTCATAGTCAAATTAGTCAGAAACGATGTAAACTACACGCCCTTAGCGGGAAAAGGTCGACTTAACCTGTAACCCTGTATAATACTAGGTGACCCAGCGAACTTCGTACCGCCTAACAGTCGATTCTTTATTTTTTATTTCTCTCCGTAAGAATCATCCTCGTATTTTAAGGAATATTCTAAAAAAAGAATTAGTGAAATCGGTTCAGCTGCTCTCGAGATTTGCGCTTACGAACACATTCAGCGATTCATTTTTATATTATAGAGAAGATGATCTGGACAGTTGAAGGAGGTTACTTGACTGACACCTCCTTACACACAAAAATCAAATTAATACAAAAACTTTTTTACTTTTTTTTCTAACCTGACAACTTTATTGCTGTCATCGTGACAAAAATTTGTTGTGAAATTTTACCAGATTTATTTTTGTACATTTTATTCGGTTTTTTATCTTCATTGTTTGATATATCACTTTTACACTTAGCACGGTCTTAGATCGTTAGGTAATTCTCAGTAAAAACAAAAATGGCGAAGAAGGACAAGAAAGCGGATAAAAAACCACCGCCAAAGGAGAAGGCCGGTATTAAGAAAGGAAAGAAAGATAAGAAAAGGAAAAATATGAGGGTACATGCAATTTTTACGTACTTATAACCCCGCACGACTCATAACTAATGACTTTCGTTTGCTTGTTACGCTTTATTGCACAAAAAACCGGCCAAGTGCGAGTCAGACTCGCGCACCGAGGGTTCCGTACAAACCTGCAAGGTTTACAAAGTTCGTTCATTACGACATGTTACAGCTTAAAGGTATTATAGACCTGAGTATTTGGTATGAATTTCAATTTAATACCTCTACGCGTTTATGAGGAAATGGGTAGTAAGTTTAAAATTATTAAAAAAAAATATATTATGTGATGTAACTAAAAAATTATGGTTTTCGTAATTTTTCCTTTATCTATGCTATAAGACGTTGCTTCGTACCAAATTTCAAGATTCTGAGTTCACGGGAAGCACCCTGTAGGTTTTGATTCCCTTGCAAGTGTCGAAAATTTGCGGCATAAACGGCTGTATCTTTTGATTGCGTTGGCTTAGAAGTTTGATTTTTTCACAGCTTCAAGGGACAGTAGACCTGAGTAATTGATATAAATTTCAGCTTCATACCTCCACGCGTTCCTGAGAAAAAGGGTCTTGACAGACGGACGGACGGACAGACGGACAACAAAGTGATCCTATAAGGGTTCCGTTTTTTCCTTTTGAGGTACGGAACCCTAAAAATAAGACGCAAAAAACTTACCGATGTGATCCATATCAACCCTTGTATGTTGTCCCCAATACTGGGGCACGTCTCTACCTGCATCGCAAGAAGGTTGGGCCATACTCCACCACGGGGGCCAAGTCCGGATTGGTGGAGGAATGTAATAGTGGCGGGCCTTACTGTTATAACAGTAAGGCCCGCCACTCTTACATTGGTACTTATATATGTTCTTTTAAATAAGTGCGCTCATATCAAGCCGCTCATAACGCCTCTGACATGGCTTAGCGACTATCATTACATGACAGCCAGCACCAACGGCTTAACGTGCCTTGCGAAGCACGGAAGCGCCCGAGCGCTTTTTCCGAAAAAACGCCAGTAACGGTTGTCACGGATCGGTCACCCATCCTACATCTGACCAACTGGCCTATTGTTGCTTAACACTTGAGTTAAGCAACAACATCGATTCCAATCACATGGTTCGACTGAGCCACAAGCGCTTCAAATATTTATTATGTATAGAAATTAATAAAAACATAATAAGCGGTTGACTGTTAGAAAATGCTCATGGCATTAAGTTCGCCGCATTGTACAATTTTATGGTGCAATAAAGTATTAATAATAATAATATTAATAAATTACTATAAAACGAACAAATTAATATACCTAATAATCACTTTCCTTTCTTTTAGCAAGAAGATGAAGTGGGTAAAGTACCTTAAATTTAAATAGCTTCCACAATGGAAATTGCTTATTTTTTACTGGCAAAGCAGTTTAACATCTATATCCAACGCCATCAGATCCCGAAGCAGCGTTTGAGACCCTCCTCGGTACTCATGACCTGGAGGGGGAAAAAGTGGAGGTGCAGTTCACTGATACCTCGTACACGAGCGCCTCGTTTGAAACCCTCCCGCCTGAACCGGTTTTTGAAGGTAACCAGTCTATAACCCTTCGTCTTCTTTGTTTATTTATATACTAGCTGACCCAGCGAACTTCGTACCGCCTAACAGTCGATTCTTTATTTTTTTTTGTTTTTCCCTCCGTAAGAATCAACCACGTACTTCACGGAATATTCTAAAAAAAGAATTAGCGAAACCGGTTTAGCTGCACTCGAGATTTGCGCTTACCAACACATTCAGCGATTCATTTTTATATTATAGATTAGACACACAAACAGTATTCTTCCTTCCTTCCTTCCTTCCCCCGCTGTTTGCTGAAGTACAGGTTCATGCCTAGTTTAGCAACAGATGCTACAATTTGCTTTTTGTAAAATGTACCTAGCATAATTCTTCTTTAAGAAATAACTTGTATGATTTTTTGGAGCAAATAAAAATTCTGTTCTATTCTATTCCTCTTCTTCTTCTTCTTCAGGCTATATTAAGTAGTCCACTGCTGGACATAGCCCTCCCCTAATGAGCGCCATAGCGCCCTGACTTCAGCTTGCCGCATCCAGCATCTGCCGGCAGTTTTACACACACAAAACAGTATTACGGCCATAAATTACAAATATGAAATGACAAAAACACTCAATTCCATCCATAAAATACAGCACGTGCACACAGCATGAAAAATAACATTTTTTATAGTGAAATTACGAATTTATTATAGTTAGAATTGCAAATGAAAAAAATTATAATATATTGAAATCAATTAAATTACATCGGAGGCAAGGATATTTGCCATTTTGAATTTAATTTATTCCCTATAACATACAAATAAAATAAAATAGCCTTTTTTCACAAAATAATATCGAGACCATCACAGATTGTATTGTTACTTATAACTACATATCGATTTGTTATACAATTAGATCATTTACGCGTAGTAATTTATTGCTATTTTACCTCGACGCGACGTTTCGACGACGTTACAGCCATCGTGGTCACGAGAAGACTGATGGCTGGCACCCGTTCGCATCTTCGGCTGATGAGGTTTCAGACTACCCTCAGCCATCACAAAGCACTATTAGGGTTGCGACACACTACACTGACAATGTCGGACGATAAGCCATGCGACTTTTTTCCACTCGAACACATCTTGATTAATTATTTGAATATTACACGTATTTCTTAGATAAACATAACATAACATTTAAATACAGGCACATACATTGCTTCTGGCCCCACACTAGGATACCCTGTGTCGTAGGAACCAGAAACAGCGACATCACAAACATGTAAACATCCAAGACCTGGGGTTTTTTTGTCCCCAGCCGGGGATTGAATAAATGTTAACTTTTTATATTTTTTACAAAATGGCCCTAATTTTGAAATGTCTGTCGACCAAGGCCTCCTCCAGCTCTTTCCTCCAGCTCTTTCTTTTACTCCTCCGTGGAGTCTGGGGCTGACACAAGGGCTTTCCGTTTATCTCTGTTCATGGCTAGGGAGCCTCCGGTCTGTTAGGACTGATTCTTATATTGTACTGATCTCATAATGAACAAATATCAAAATCGCCTTTTCCCAAAATGACTGATTTTCTAAATGTCTTTGTGTTAGAACGCCGGAAACTCTTATTGTCTGACAGGAAATGTACAGTCGTGATATTATATGGTTTTGCAATCGGTAAAGTGCATTTAGACTTCAAAAAAAGTCCATCGGTACACAGCCATGGTGGGACTCGAACCCGTGACCTTAGGCGGAGCACGAATCACCGCGACACAGACGCTCAGTTTGTAAAATATATTTCCTTGTGTGTAGGTATAATACTTCTTTACCTAGGTATTGTTTTCTTTCTTAAAGAGATGATAATTTTCGTTATTTATAACATTTAAAAACAAAGTGTTACTGACTGTACATGAACGTGACAATTTTATATCTGGCGTTCTCAAACAAAGACATTTAGAAAATCAGTCATTTTGGAAAAAGGTGATTTTGATATTTGTTCAATATGAGATCAGTACAAAATAAGAATCAGTCCTATCAGACCGGAGGCGCTAGGGATGGTAGCTCCAGCCAAGTTATTCCCTTCTCCTTCGTCTCAGAGAGAACGGATCTCTTCGACCTCTGAGACAGTCTTCCGGGTCGTCGTGCTAATTCGCGTATGAAGAAAATATGTTTCTGAAATTATTAATTTTAATAGGTCTATGTCTTTTCTCAGTTGATGATGTAGGTACCTACCTATTATCTATATACATTAAATTCAAAGTCCTAACTGACTGACTCACTCATCAACGCCCAGCCCAGCCCATTGGACCTAGAAAGCTGAAATTTGGCACAAAGGGTCTACATTTAAAAATAAAATAATATAAGGACTTTATTCAAAATTATATAATGTAGGCAAGGAATGAGACCGGGTTTTTTGAAATTCAACCCCTAAGGGAACGAAAAGGGTAGCCAAAATTTGTATGGGAGGTATAAAGAATGTTGTCAAATTTTCTTGAAACTTAAAATAAAAACTCGTCAACACAATTGATTGAACACGTGCTTCGCCGTTTTTTTTTTAATTTAAACCTTAAGGGAGTGAACGGGGTTGCAAAATTTTGTAGCTACTAAAGTCCACGCGGACGGAGTCGCGGGCAAAAGCTTGTTTTTCATACGTTTACTGGACGATGTAGGCTACAAAAAATATGAGACATTCCGATCGATAGTCGTAACATCAGCCTTAACTCCAAACCTCAAGTTTAATCCATAACTACGCCGTTGCCAGGCAACCGATTTCCATTTCCAAGTCAGTCGTGCTACTCGTGCTCCACAATTTTGTGTGCATACAACTTTTAATTAACATACAAATCGTTTGACACAGGTAAGGGAATTCCGATTAGTTATTTTATGGCACTTAGAATATTATTATTAGATGTTGACACGATACGATGTTTTGACATTATTAATAACCAACGACGCCGAGGGCTCAAACCCTTATCACATCGCTGAGTTCGCTACCTTCTGCTATAGCATATCACTATGTTCGTGAGGCTATTGATGATGAAGTCATTGAATTAACCTATGCCTACCGAGCAGATGACTGCTGATGTGCTCACGAAGGCACTGCCTAAATGTAAGCATAAGTCATTTGTTCTAGATATGCTGGAAGTCGTCCAGAGTGCTTAGTGCGAGTTTTTTAACAACTCGATCGCGTTAACGTAAACTCATATTTCTATGGCATCGAGGAAGCGCCACCTAGCGACAAGTATGGAAATTAAAATTGCTGAGTGCGAGTTGTAATGGTTTACGTTGAGAAGTGAACACGTTTACCAGCCAAAACACGAATAAACGCGAGTGCGAGTTGTACTGTGACAGCGTTTTGCCAATTAGAACGGTTAACTTACTCATACTCACTACTCAATGCTCGATTAACGCGGTAGTAAAGTTATTTGATTTGATCTATAAAACTCGCACTAAGCACTCTGGATTAAGAGGGCGTGTTTGAGGTTTCATTACCAACTGGCTGAACCTTGTTTTAATCCTGGCCGATCGCATCTCGACGTTTTGATTGACATGATGTTTATGTTGCTCTCTGTTTTTCTTCTTGTGCTGAATAAATTCTATTTTATATTTTCCACTAAATACGTGTTTAAATCACTCTATAAAAAGCAGACGCACCGCGACTATGGGCTAGTTTTGAAGTGAGAATTACACTAAGTAAATATTTAAGTAGCGTTGCGACGCTCTTTGCTGAGAAATTCTAAGAAATAACACTTTTTTTGCATCTATTAATGAGATGATTTATACAGCGTCCAGTGGTATCTTCACTCACACTAGATCGGTGAAGGGACCACTCCGACGCTGTAGTGCCTGGGACATGGTTTTATAGATGGTGTAGGCTTGCCCAGCACCTATACCATCCTGACAGCTTAGTCGGCCTAGCCCACAGGAAAGACTAGTCAATACGTGCGGAGTCAACCAAGCTGCGGGTTTCATCACAATGTTTTCCTTCACATTAGCGTGTGGTATTGCGACTACGAATTCGCAAATGTACGTAACATTGAAATTAAACAAAGTCATTGGTACATGCCCGCACTGGGGATCGAACCTGGGGCTCTAAGATATAGCACTACAGTTAAGAGTATTATTTACTTTGCGAAATTCTCAATTCAGAAACCGGCCATATGCCTCTATTTAATGTCTGTATATTATTTTTTAAAAACCTAGTTACAGGCTAAAAATTCCACCCATGCCGGGACTCGAATCAGTGACTTCTGGCTAACCGTACCAGCGCTTTCTCAACTGAGCTAATGGACGACTTACCGGCATCAGTGAAATTTCGTACCTCTTTACAATACTCTCTGTATTACATACAGGCAGCAACATCTGGCTGAAGTAATTTGCATCACGTGCAGCCTCGAGTACCTTACTTTGTTTGCAGTTAGGTTTTACATCGGAATGATATCGCTGTACCCACAAGAATATATTCTATTGAAAATTGTCCTTGCGCATAAAATCCTGAGCGAGCGACTTAAAATGATTGATATCGATCGAATTAGGCCTCAGTTCACGGCCACTACTTTGTGACCGATTTCGACGTGATTCTTAACGTCCGTCTCCACTGAACGCACGCCTCACACTGAGGCGTCTTTGAGCATGGCCATTTACCGACACGATTTGGCTCGCTGCGCGGCCGCCTCGTTTGGTTCAAGTCGCGGCAAGCCTCGACTCGCGGCACGGTCTCCACTAGATCTGCCTCGGGTCGAGGAAGCCGCTCGGCCCGAGGCTTCCTCTAATGGATACCCAGCTTTACATATCCCTAAATCTCAAATTTTCTTCTAGAACAAAAGAAGCACGAAAAGAAGAAGTCTAAGAAGAAGAAAACCGAGGAAGAGACTATAGAAGTTGCCACAGACCCCAGCACGGGCGTGCTGATCTGGTCCGAGGATACGCTGCCTCTAGGTAAACATATTTACCTTCAGTATCAACTTGAAAAGTGTTTTTTAATACAGTTGCTCAAAAAGTGGCGTATTGCAGGGACGTATAGCGTGCGGGATGTGGGCTATTTATTACACACTCGTGCTTTTTTTTACCTTTCCCAACTGTCAAAATAATGTCTATTAAAAAGAAAAACCAACCATGAAGTTTTTAAAAAATCATAGAATTTTTTATGAGCTACTAATTTAAAAACCTATTTAGAGGCTAAAAATTTCACCCATGCCGGGATTCGAACCCGCAACCTCTGGCTATCCGTACCAGTGCTCTACCAATTGAGCCAATGGGCGACTCACGGCATCAGTGAAATTTTCGAACCTCTTTACAATATACTCTGTATTGAGTCGCCCATTGGCTCAATTGGTAGAGCACTGGTACGGATAGCCAGAGGTTGCGGGTTCGAATCCCGGCATGGGTGAAATTTTTAGCCTCTAAATAGGTTTTTAAATTTGTTCCTTAGCACGGGTTAGTGCATTAAAAATAAAAATAGTGTAATCATGTGGGTACAGTGATATCGTTCCGATGTTAAACCTAACTGCAAAGTAGGTAGTCGGGGCTGTAAGTAATGCAATTTGCTTAAGTCAGATGTCGCTGCCTGTACGTAATACAGAGAATATTGTAAAGAGGTTCGAAAATTTCACTGATGCCGTGAGTCGCCCATTGGCTCAATTGGTAGAGCACTGGTACGGATAGCCAGAGGTTGCGGGTTCGAATCCCGGCATGGGTGAAATTTTTAGCCTCTAAATAGGTTTTTAAATTTGTTCCTTAGCACGGGTTAGTGCATTAAAAATAAAAATAGTGTAGCTACTAATTTGTTTCAATATCAGATTTAATGATTTGATTGAATGAGTTACTCGTAAGTTAGGTTTCATTTCGTTTCATAGCATTAAATTTCATTTTCATTTCATATTGATCAGATTTTTTTTATTGATAATAAAAATATTCTGAAGACTTGGCTGTATGGGCATAGTTCCCTTTGCCTACTAGAATGGATGAAGAAAAAAAATCTCTGCTTATATTTTTTTACGGTTGGCGCCATTTCCAAAATAATTTTTCTTTATTAAATTGCTTATTTTTTTTCGCAACTGTATTAAAAATAGTCGTTCAGTACACGTGCGGAACCGTCATTGCAACTTGTTCCGACTGTAAACTAGTATTGGGCCTGCTCGGACATCTTAAAGATCGCTCCGTACTGTTACATTTGAGAAAATGTAGATACTAGTACTGTATATTAGTACTATTAGGACCTCATAGTAGAACCATCTCAACGTTCACGTTTTGACCTTTTTACAGGACCATTAATTTATAATTAATATTTTTAATGTAGCCGTGCCACCATTATATTAGAAGTACTATGATAAAAATCAATCAAAAAATATTTTTAGTTCGAGTAGTTTTTTTTCCTACGTACAATGAAATAATTATTACCATCTAGATTATCGTAAGCTACTTTTGTTATTTGCAAAGAACAAAAGTAGCTCGCAGAACAAGATACTACCACAGAAATAAGCGTCCCAAAGCGCACGAAACAGAAAAATCTCCTTCACCAATAATTCACTATAATAACACAGTGAAAATATTATGTTATATTCGTTAGAGAAACTAACATCAAGAAAACAACACGGTATTACTTTTACAAAAGTACCTAGGTACTTGGATTAGCGCGCGAACCAGCAGCGCAGAATTGACACAATGCATGAAACAAAAAACAAAACAAGTAAAAACAATCTTTATTGCTACGACACACGACCTACTTCTTAAGTTCGGAAAAGACCGACCGGCTAAAGGGAGACCGATCGAAACAATTTCGCTCCGTTCAGTTCAATCACCACACTCTCTCTCATGCAGCGTTCGTTCGCTCTCGGCCATATTCGTCACCCGGTCCGGTTCATTTATTCATTCAGCCTATCCGTGATCGCGAGAGCAATGAACGAATAGACCGAATGTCCGATTATTACTGGGAAACGTTTCCTTTCGGTCATTGCATGGTAACGTATCTTAATCGTACTTCGTACATGACCGACACAATACTACTGTCAACCCTCGCCTTCGGCTGCGCCTCGGATCGGGTAGACATTTGTTGGAACTATTTGCAATGACAGCCTTTCCGCACTTGTAATGAAATATACTATAACGTTTATCGAGAAGTTATAACTACACAAAAACAGCGTTATATGACGATCAGTGGTTTTGGTTTGTTATTGAAACGACATCTATATTGGCGATGATAATGGCAATGATAATGGTAAACGTTGTTTTATTTAACAGTTAAATAAAGATTAGTAAAGGATCGGACGAGTTGGCGTGAGAAAGTATGCCCGTCACTGATTTCTATTTATAGTGTGATTAGATAAATAGATATGTAGAAAACACTTTAATTGAACATAATAAAGGAAATCACACAGGTATTTCTTAAACTAAGAGTATAGATGGAGGCCTTATTACTTAAAGTGACAACTATCAGACAACATTTGGCTAGACTGAAGGAATGAATTAGATAAATTGCTAAAATAATTATTCGAATAAGCGGGCAAGACGAATACCAGAAGTGACAACAACCTTAAGAAGTTAGCACTTAGATTTCTATATTTATTTGAGGTATACTCCTGTCCCTTTCGCATTTTCAGAGGAAGAAAAAGAAGCAGAAGAGACAGACACAGCCCCCCCTCCGCCCCCCAAGAAGAAGGGCAAGAAAGGGAAAAAGAAGGGAAAAAAGGACAAACCTCAGGAAGAGATACCGGTCTTTGATAAAGTAAGTACCGTACAGGATAGAAGCTGTTGTTAAAGTAGGTACAGCAAGTTTTAAAAAATTGCAAACAAGAGCCAGACAGGCTTCTTCATAGTTTGGACAATTCACACAATGTCATTATAAAATGTAACCTATGTGTTATGCATTCTGATGCATACGCTATATTATTGTAAAGTTTCATTAAAATCCATTCAGTAGTTTTTGCGTGAAAGAGTAACAAACATCCATCCATCCATACTTTCACGTTTATAATATTTGTAGGACTAGCTATGGCCCGCGGTGTTACACGCGGTTTGTCGTTTTTTCCTATGGAAATAAGATATTTTCCCGCAGTAAAACGTATCCTACGTGCTAATCCAGGGTATCAGCCGTTTAGACCTGAACAAGTAACAGACATACACACTCACTCAACTTTTCACTCAACTCAATTTTCGCTCGATGATGATGTCATGTGATAGTGTGATGTGATGTGGTGTGATGTAATGTGATGTGACGTGACGTAAGGTGACGTGACGTGACGTGTCGTGACGTGACGTGACGTGACGTGCCGTGACGTGACGTGTCGTGACGTGACGTGACGTGACGTGACGTGACGTGACGTGACGTGACGTGACGTGACGTGACGTGACGTGACGTGACGTGACGTGACGTGACGTGACGTGACGTGATGTAATGTAAAAAATATTTGACCAATACCTAGCAATAGTTAGTAGTGTGTTTGACACAACTTAATTGAGATTGAATATTACATAGATTCGAAGATATCACAATATTATTATAACCTTTCCATGCCATCCTATGCCATTCCCATTTCACTCATGTTTTACGACAGTCTTATGTTTTACGCTGGTTCCTCACGTAAGCCCAGTCCATAACTGGAGGCCTAGTTTCACCACTTAATACTCTCAATTTGTTAATCGGTTTAATTAAACGTAGTAAAAAGAAATAGAACGCAATCATTCCTTTATTACTTTAATTGCACTGAAAGTAGTGTACAAAAGGGTGGGATTATTGCCTCGCAAGCATTTTCTCCGAGTCATCCGCAGGACGAGAAAGAAAAATTGGTAGGCGTGCAAAAAAAAGAACAGGGGAATAAAATAGAACTGCAAGATTAAATTTTACCAAATACTTTGTTTTAAAATAGTAATAGTAATAGTAATTTATTGCAATACCACTTGCTACCTGCGAAGGAAAACATTGTTAGGAAACCTGAGTGTCTGAGGTGTACTACATCAGCGCTCGAAATAGACAATCCGCGGTGGGCACGCGCGGTAATTAAAAATTTCTGAGAGGAGGTCTTCTTCTTCTTCAGGCTAATATTGTCCACTGCTGGACGTAGCCCTCCCCTAATGAGCGCCATAGCGCGAGGCTGTGCCATCATTGGGGGGTAGTGCCCATAATCCCCACGCCTGGGCATGTGGGTTGGGGATCGCAGTTTGGTGGAATTGTACTGCAGGGGGCGCTGCTGCCTTACCCCCCAGTTTGTGTCCCTCAGTCTTCTTCTACGACACCAGCGGGAAGAATTAGGGTTGGTGCTATTCTCTAGGCTGACACACAGCAAAGAGAGGAGGTCTATGCCCTGCAATTAGACCTGTATGCATATATATGTCTCATTGTAGGACATAAAAAATATATTGAATAAACTGTTCTTCTGATAATTTTCTCATTGTATTTTCTTGTGGCTAAAACAAAAACATTTCCTAAACCGTTATTTATGACTTATGTGACATTATCGTTGCAAATCGAGGGGCAAGGATTAAAATGTAAACTCTGGGAATCGAACTCAGTTCAGGTAAACTGAGTTTAGAGTAAATCATGACACTGTCCTACCGGGTGAGGTTCTGCCTCTACGGTAGCTACCTCTACCATTCATAAGTCGGTTTGATTTCAAGTAGCGCACGCGCGCAGATATATTCACATGTTAGCGTGAAAATATAAAATATTACGTATCATCACAAGCCAAAGCCACTTACACTTATTAGATAGATCCAATACTTGTATTAAAGCAAAGTAGGTAGATTAGTACGAAATTTCGTATTTGTTGAAAATATTAACTGAAAAAAATCTGAGAAAAGAAGCAGAAACATATCAGTTTTACTTCCCATACAACTTCGACCCCCGTTTTTTCCCCTGAGGGGTGAATTTTGGAAAATTGTTTCTTATTAGCGTCATAACAACTATTTGCGTGCGGAATTTGAGCGCTATCCTTTCAGTGGTTTGAAAAGTTTTACATCCTATACAAACCTCGGGCTCCGATACATCCCCTTAGTATTTATTACAACCCCCTAAGGGGATGTAATTGTGAAAATTCACTTTTTGGAAAAAACCATACCTATTAGCGTCATAACAACTATCTGCATGCCAAATTATCTTATCAAAATATTAAGCCAATAATTCATTTACTTATTTTTTACCATAATCGTGTAAAAATCCCAGGACTTTGAGTGTTATTATTTTTCAGATTTTATGTGGTATTCGAATAGATTTTACTTTTTCAATGAGGGATTTTCTTTTTATTGTTTTCTAAATACTTCCCTAGTCGCTGGATAGATGGCGCTGAACTTGGTAAGTTACTGCAAGGTACGGAAAACCACATTACTTTTTTATTATTTCTCTTGGATTTTTGAGATCATAAAACTAAACTTACATTATGTAAATAACAATATTTAGTCGATCAATGTTTGTCAATCGTCTCAAATCGCAAGACACAGCTAGTAACGTAGTCAGTTTAGCGCCATCTACACACTTCTTGAGAACTACTTTTTTTATACTCAAAAAGAAAAACTCCCCATTCTAAAATCAAATTTCATCGCAATCTCTTCAATAGTTGGAGCTGAGTGTTAATAGAGAGTGATATTTTAGTGCCAAGTGACAAGTGTTAAAACATGTAAAGAATTATTATGGCTGTTCTTAGGTGGAGCAGGCTGTGTCGCTCGCACAATTTAGCATTCAAAAATATTGTAGTAAAATAGGTAATCTTTTGTCTTGATAAATGTGGACTGTGGATTGGACGTTTAAGATAGGATAAAAATATTTTTATTGTACACCGGAAAAAGGGTCACAAAAACAGCAGATACAAAACATATTGCTTGGCGACCTTATTAGAGAATTTGCCGATGCGTAGTTAATTAAACTAGGAACATTTCAAGTACATTTTTTCCTCACTATATTTAGATTTTAACCGTAGTTGATATCCTAAAAAAAGAACAATTAAAATCCGGTCCTATCGGGCCCTGTAGAATTCCACAGGTTATCAGATTGCTAGTAACCAGAAAGTGTGGATGAGATTGGCTTTTACTAAAACTAACCCAAAGTCTGGTGACAGCCGAAAAATTGGAAGAAAATGAGCAAGAAGGAGCGGTTACTGTGGCAAGAACAACGGGAAGAACAGTGGCGTCAAGAACAAGAACAAATTAGGTATCCCTTCACTCTATCTCTCCTGTGCGTCGAACGCTCCATCCTATCCTGCGCTAACTGTATGTATCCTGTTTCTTCAAAACCCCACATAACTCTAGTATCTTACTCCTTGAATAACCCACCCTATCCGGCGCTAACTGTATGTATCCTGTTTCTTCAAAAAGCCACATCACTCTAGTATCTTACTCCTTGAACACTCCATCCTATCCTGCGCTAACTGTATGTATCCTGTTTCTTCAAAACCCCACATCACTCTAGTATCTTACTCCTTGAACGATCCACCCTATCCTACGCTAACTGTGTAACGGTGCAAACCTCTTTACACCATTTTTTTATATTTCTCTAATTCCGTCTTTCATTTCCACAATTTAAAAGTACGTCACCCATTTTTGAGATTTCCTTGATTTTTTGGCATTACTCTTTACATTTCAATTAGACCGGACTACATAAATCGTCCTTCACCTGCTTATTATTATAATTATTAATACGTTTATTGCACATAAGTAAAAAAATACAATGGCAATGTGGCAGACTTAATGCTACAAGCATTTTTCTGTTTATCTTATTCTGTTTTTATCAAGTTGTTTTTTTCTGTTTATCATTTTAAATAAAACATAGTGTTAAAGTCGTTCCAGTTTTATTATTTTTAAAACGTTTTACAGCTACAACTCTGTATGTAGGTATCCTGTTTCTTCAAAACCCCACAACCCACCCTATCTTGCGCCAACTGTATACATCCTGTTTCTTAAAAACCCCACTTTATCCTGCCATTACTCTGTCTATAATGCTCCTTGAATATCCCACGCTATCCTGCGCTCACTCTATCTTATTCGTTGAATTCTCCAGCCTATCCTAAGCTATCTTTGTTTTTCTCTTCTTTGTTCCTTAAATCATACACTATATCCTGCACTATCCTATTATTGTATTAGGCGGCTTGATAACTTCTGACAGTAAGGCCCGCCACTGCCTACTACCTATTATAAGAATTAATGCGCTCAATAACAATTTTAAATAGATAAATCAATAAAATTTTACTGAACTGTGGTAATACGTGTGGCACTAAAACGTCTGAGCGGTTATTACACCTATCTGGTGTAAGTAGAAGTTGCCAGAAGACAATAAGGCTTATTATCTACAAGTCTATTTATCTACCTCATTACACTCTATTGCCATCTCTGTCTCTGTCTCGCAGGCTGGATCTCCTAGCGGGAGTGAAAGAGAAGAGGAAGCAAGATGCGGCTGATCGCGCGGCGCAGCTGCAGATCGAGAATAACGAGCAGGAAATCAGAAGAGATACACTGCAGAAGACGTGCAACCTTTTCAACAGTAAGATCAAGGCCCCCGAACAGAATGGTCTGTGATGGGCCATGCTTTGCAATGCACAACTGTAGGCCACGATCACTTGGTGTTTACACAATGGCTCATGGCTCATTGCTGTCTGGCAAAACATTTGCGATGGACGTGGAAGTAATTGCGGCCGCAGCTATTTTATTTACTACAAGTATTACAGAAGTGTGTACACCAACAAAGTTATTAAAAAAGGCGTAAAATTACGGGCTCAGATTGATATAAATCAATAAACTTGAAGGTCTATTGAATGTGCTTCGCCGATTTTCATGATTTTTTATGTTATTCGGGAGTTCTGCGAATAGAGTCAGGTGGTAAATATAGATAATTTTAAGATGGTTCACCTTAATATAGCAAATGCGCCTAAGCTAACACGTAAAATATATTATAGTGAAAAAATATGACAGTATGAGAAATTCGGCATAGTTTTGGTTATCTTGTTACATCTGCTTTTCTTAAAAACCTATTGAGAGGCTAAAAAATCCACCCATGCCGGGACTTGAACCCGCGACCTCTGGCTATCCGTGCCAGCGCTCTCCAAACTAAGCTAATGGGCGACTCATCGGCATCAGTGAAATTTCGAACCTCTATAATACTCTCTGTATTACGTATAGGCAGCAACACCTGGGCGAAGTAATTTGCATCACTTGGTGGAATTTTTAGCCTCTAAATAGGTTTTTAAAATTATCCTTAGCACGGGTTAGTGCACTAAAAAGAATATAATTGGCTTTTCTGTAAAATTTCAGGATTCGAGAGAACGAAACGTGAAAGTGATTTGAAGAAACAGATGGAAGCAGAAGTGAGTATCTATTAAAACAAAAAGTTAAGATATGATAAGAATATTCTTTATTGTACACCAGGAAAAAACAAAAAAAAAATTACAAAATTGCTTAGAGCAAGTTTATACTCAACTACCCCGATATGATACTGTACCGAACGCAGGCAGGCAGGCAGGTAGGCAGGGAAGGAAGGGCGGATAGAATGAAGGAAGAAACAAACGAACGAACAGACAAACAAACAAACAAACAAACAAACAAACAAACAAACAAACAAACAAACAAACAAACAAACAAACAAACAAACAAACAAACAAACAAACAAACAAACAAACAAACAAACAAACAAACAAACAAACAAACAAACAAACAAACAAACAAACAAACAAACAAACAAACAAACAAACAAACAAACAAACAAACAAACAAACAAACAAACAAACAAACAAACAAACAAACAAACAAACAAACAAACAAACAAACAAACAAACAAACAAACAAACAAACAAACAAACAAACAAACAAACAAACAAACAAACAAACAAACAAACATACAAACAAGACGGTATTTGTCCAATCGATACTTATGCTGTTTAATTTTTTATGCATATTTTAAGGTTTTTGTGTGTAGGTACTTGTTGTTATCGTTATCAACCCTTATATGTCCCCACTGCTGGGGCACGGGTCTCTTCCTGCCTCGCAGGAAGGTTAGGCCATACTCCACCACGGAGGCCAAGTCCGGGTTGGTGGAGGATTGTAAGACAGTGGCGGGCCTTACTGTCAGAAGTATAATCAAGCCGCCCATAAGGCCTCTGACATGGCTTAACGACTGCCATTATATACAGCCGGTACCAACGGCTTAGCGTGCCTTGCGAAGCACGGAAGCGCTCGGAAAAATGCTACTAGCGGTAGTCACGGGACGCTCACCCATCCCGTACCTGACCGCGCCTGTTGTTGCCTAACTAAGTGATTGATTGCAATCACTCGGTTCGCCTAGGCCACGAGCGCTTCGGGTTCGGAGATACTAATTTAATAAAAATAAAGCACCATTTCAATATCAGTAAAGACGGAATGGTGTGCTGGTTCCAACACTTATGTAGCGAGACCTGGGTGTGGCAAAAGAAGCAAGAAAGTAGAATGAATGCAATAGTGATGATGAGAAGTATGTGTAGTGTTATTTTGAATGGCAGGATACGCAATAGTCTGATTAGAGACCGTTGTGGACTGAAAGAGGATGTACTGACTAGAATTGAGAACGGAATGTTGCGTTGCTTTAGACATGTTGAGAGGATGAAGGAAGATAAATTGACGAAACATCACATACATCGACCACATAGGGGATGTATTAGCAAAGGGGAAGATTAAAAGTACCCGGAACCGGCCTGCGGGCATGCAACGACTTATGAACGTTGATGAAGCGAAGGTGATCTGTCAGGATCATGGCAAGCGGCAGTCCCTGGTCTGGGCCTACCCCGCTGAGATACAAGCTTGAGGTTATGTATGTATGTACAGACAGATTTTTGCAACAATGACAACCCACGTGACAATAGAAAAACAAAGAGCCTGTTCAGACAGCATGTCATCAATAAATAAACACTAAAAAGGTCGCACTGCAGCCAGTCACCAACAATCAAAAATCTTGACAATCAATGACAAACAATATTGTATCGACATCAACCCACAAACACATAAGGCCCTTATGTTTTTGTGATACAAGATACCTGATACCTGGTTCCACCCCTCTGTCACAAGCTGTCACGACCAACAAAGAAGTAGGAAAGCCTACAAATATAACGTGTACCTACTCTATCTATAACCCATCCATCCCTTTGACAGTGGGCCCAGTATCTGCGCTGCGATGGCCTCCCTGACACCCGTATCGTGCCCCAGATGAACACCTACCTCCACTGCTGGCGGCTGAAGGCTATCGACGTGGACGAGCTGCAGAAGCGATGTGCCGAAGTCATACCGGTGAGGATATGACGGTTAATCAATGCGGGATGTAATAAAATCCTCATGTACATCTAAATGTTTAGTTGCTTCAGTTAGGCGTAGGTTGGTTGCAAGTTTTTTCGGTACCGAATTCTCTGCTATGTTTTAGTCTATGTTTGATCACGTTTGATCATTTTATATCGGTGTAGGTTAGATTTAATTTTTACGGTTTGACCTAGGTTAATTAACATAACATAATATTTACCATACAGGCACATACATTCCTTTTGGCCCCACACTAGGATACCCTGTGTCGTGGGCACCAGAAACAGCGACATCACAAACATGTAAACATCAAAGACCTGCGTTTTTTTTTATCCCCACTAAGCATTAATTTTATGAATGAATTAAGCCTTCGTTTGATGTTAATGAATAATAGGTATTTTCCTATCATCTAAAATGTCGCTATAAGTAAAAACATTTTAATGTGTCTCTGCTAGTATATTGTACCTACAATGTAGGTACCTTGTATTCTGTAATTAATGTCGTTTATTTTCCTAAATATCAATAAATAATGAATACGGGGTTCATGGAATCTGATCACACGATCTGTTGTGGGTGGTTGGATATGGATATCGTGTTCTAACCTCGATATCAGTTTAACCCACAAAAATAAAATAAAATAAAAAGTAGAAAATCGGTGGACTCGGATCGCGAGATCACTCGTGATCCGAGTCCACCAATTTTCTTATTAAATTGTCGACTTTGAAATAAAATAAAAAAAAAACTTAATGTAATTTTCAGATGCTGGTGATGATGGAGGAACTGGTGGCCAACGCGAAGATTTACACTGAGCGCCAAGCCGAGAACTATCGAGAAGTAAAGTGGATTGTTTACTAGTTCAATGCCTTTTAGCGAAATGAACCGAAATGTGTAGTTTAGCGAAATGTGTTTTCTTCTTCTTCTGGCGTCCTTATATGGTTGGATCCCACTTCTGCTTTCGATCTCACGATTTTCGACGCAGTCCTTAATCAAATAGATATCCTTAACCTAGTCTTTCTCTGCTGGATGCGGTAAGCTGAAGGCAGGGCGCTATGGCGCTCATTACGGGAGGGCTATGTCCAGCAGTGGACTACATAATATAGTTTGAAGAAGAAGAAGTCTTAAGAAGATGGCCTAACATTCCTGCGATGCAGGAAGAGACGCATGCCCCAGCAGTGGGGACATACAAGGGTTGATAACGTAACGAAGAAGTAGTCTCTGTCCTGCAGATCCGGGCCCAACTCCGGGAAGAGCTCAACAACTCCATCCAGGCGGCTTCCTATATCCTCTTGCGCGACGTCGAGCGAAACTTAGAGTTCCCTTCGATAAGGCTTGCTACCTTCGAGCGGCAGTTCAACAGTTTGCGTCTGAACATCTGGTGCAGCGTAAGGATGCCGATGCGAAAACCACGGGAGGTTGAGCCGGAGCCGTGAGTTTTTTATGACTAAGAGTAGTATTTTCTAAGGTGAACACGAGCACTAGACATAATACAAACTGTATTCGCACGGATATTTATTCGTTTAATTTAACATTTTTACAATTTTCCGACGTTTCGCCACTTTTGAAAGTGCCGTGGTAGAAGACTTAGATGACAGGCGTCTTTTTGAAAGCATTAACTGTTAGTTTACTACCCTCGGCAAAAATTACAAAAGAAAATTAGGAAGTTACGTTCCAAAATAGGTGAACCAATAAAGTCAACATTATTGATTATTATATAGTCGACCTTCGAATATATTAAAAGTATTTTTTAAGGGAAAAAATATAAAAAGCGCTCGTGGTCTAGAGGAACCGAGTGATTGGAATCAATCACTTTTCGTTAAGCAACAAAGGGCGCAATGAATGACCGTCCCCTGATTACCGCATTTTTTCCGGGCGCTTCCGTACTTCGCAAGGCACGTTAAGTCGTCGATGCTGGCTGTTTTTTTTTCATAGCAGTCATTAAGCCACGTTAGAGGCTTAACGACTGGGCGGCTTGATAACTAATGTGTAACAATAATGTGTAATTAATGTGTAAGGCTTTCTTTATCCTTTTTTTTTGCACGCCTGCGAAGGTTTCGTTATACCTCCTGCGGTTGACTGGTAGAAAATGGCATTAAGCTCGCCGCATTGTACGTAAGTAATGCAATTTGCTTAAGTCAGATGTCGCTGCCTGTACGTAATACAGAGAATATTGTAAAGAGGTTCGAAATTTCACTGATGCCGTGAGTCGCCCATTGGCTCAATTGGTAGAGCGCTGGTACGGATAGCCAGAGGTTGCGGGTTCGAATCCCGGAATGGGTGAAATTTTTAGCCTCTAAATAGGTTTTTAAGTACTTACTTCTCGAGCAATCAGCCTGTACCTGATTGCGGTACTAAATTTTTTTTATGCAACCTACAATACGTCCCACTTCAGGGCTCAGGCCTTCAGGGAGAGTGTGGGCTTAATTACAACGCGTGCCCAAAGCGAATTGGCAATTTCAGGCGCTGAGGTATTGGTATACCTCAGACAATCGCGTTTCCTCACGATGTTTTGAAGAAGGTACTTCTTTATATTAGCTGGCCGGTTTGGTTGAGGGGTCAGTCGTGTTAAGACTCTCAGCAGGGCTAGGTTTTGGTGACAAAAAAGATAATTTTAAAAACCTATTTAGAGGCTAAAAATTCCACCCATGCCGGGATTCGAACCCGCGACCTCTGGCTATCCGTGCCAGCGCTCTATCCAACTGAGCTAATGGGCGACTCACCGGCATCAGTGAAATTTCGAACCTCTTTACACTATTCTCTGTATTACGTACAGGCAGCGACATCTGGCTGAAGTCGATTGCATCACTTACGCGGGTTAGTTATCAACCCTTGTATGTCCCCACTGCTAGGGCACAGGTCTCTTCCTGCAACGCAGGAAGGTTAGGCCATACTCCACCACGGGGGCCAAGTCCGGGTTGGTGGAGGATTGTAAGACAGTGGCGGGCCTTACTGTCAGAAGTTATCAAGCCGCCCATAAGGCCTCTGACATGGCTTAACGACTGCCATTATATGACAGCCGGCACCAACGCGGGTTAGTGCATTAAAAATAAAAATAGTATGATAAAAAAGATACTAAAAAGAAAGTATTATTGCTAAATCTAGACTTTTAATAAGTACAGCGCTACAGTACCTACAAATTTGTACCGAACCCTCAGTGCGGGAGTTCGGCTAGCACTTGGACTTTTTTTTTTGCAAACTCCAAGGCCCTTGCTGAAAATCAGTGTTGTGGGTGCAAACCCTCAGCCTATACTGAGCATGAGGTCTTTTTTCCGCTGTATCGACATACTGTGTATCGTTGGAATTTATGTTCATTTCATTCATCTGTAGTTCCTCTATTCTTCTGCTTTTGTTTTACTCCTGCATTCTTTTCTGTATTTTCCTTTTCTGTCAAATTTAGTGTATCTATTTGGCGTTAAATAAATGTTTTTTTTCTTCTTCTTCATCATTTTTCTCTTTTCAGAGAGCCAATAGAACTATCCTTCCCGGCCATGAAGGTAGCAGTGACGCTGCCCAAGAGCATTGACTCGAAGTGTATCTGCGTGCGCGCAGCCCGCTCTATGCTGGATCTGATCAGCGAGAGGACCAGGAGCTACAGTCTGCAGGCCGAGCCACAAGTGGACGACGGTGGGTTCTCTCAATCACGGCCATATTCGTCCACTGCTGTACACCTGGGGCCTTTACTAACCGACTTCAAAGATGGTGGTTCTCAATTTGTCGGAATCTTTAATTTTTTTGGTTGTTTGTATGTTCCCCGATTACTTGAAGACACACGAACCGATTGCGATCCCCAACCCGCATGCCCAGTGTGGGGATTATGGGCATTATCCCCTATGATAGCATAACGTGGTGCTATTTAGGGGAGGGCTATGTCCAGCAGTGGACTAGTATAGCCTGACGACGAAGACGGCACGAACCGATTTGGAAAAATATATTTTGTTTGAAAGCTTCAAAGTTTAAATCCTGGAGAAATAAATGGAATTTTACAAATTTTAAAGACACACTTTAAGTGATTTACCCTCAGATCAGAGGATATACCTAATTGTTTTGCTTATAGTAACTTGTGCCGTTGGTTTAGAAATATAAAAAATTGTTGGAGTCGGAGTTCGATGTCAACCCTTGTATGTCCCCACTGCTGGGGCACGGGTCTCTTCCTGCATCGCAGGAAGGTTAAGCCATACTCCACCACGGGGGCCAACTCCGGGTTAGTGGAAGATTGTAAGAAAGTGGCGGGCCTTACTGTCAGAAGTTATCAAGCCGCCTAAAAGACCTCTGACATTGCTTAACGACTGCCATTAAATGACGGCCGGCACCAACAGCTTAAGTGCCTTGCGAAGCTCGGAAGCGCTCGGAAAAAATGCCACTAGTTCCTGCGTCACGATGTATATTCAATGCTCAAGTTTTCTAACAGACCTGTTCGTATTCAACGTGAAAGAGCTGGCGGAGGTGATGAAGATGATGAAGGAGAACGACCTGAAACGGAGGGAGTTCTTCAAGGAGATCCGGGAGAAGATTAAAGAGATTGAAGCGTCCATCAAGGCGAACCCGTGAGTCTTTTCGAATTATACAGTCTATTAAAAAATATTCTTACTTGTCCAATTTAGTAAACAAGATTCTAACCTTAAAATTGAGATTAGATGCCTAAACTAGAAATTTTCTCGCAAATTCATGAATTATGTTTATAAAATTGGCAGCGTGTTATCTAAAAGAGTGTTCCAGGTTACTTCATTTATGGAAATACGGCAGTTTTGGACTAAAAAGTCACACTTTAAGGGTGGAATCACAGAACATAAAAAAAGAGTAGAAGTAGTGACATGACACATTAGTACGAAAACCAGTGTAACCAAACTGATACACATAAACCAAAGGCATACTAAGAATGCCAAGCTGCCATTGGTAAATAAAGTCAATGCCGAAAAGGTGTACATCATAAAAGTTTCGAGTAAAATATGCACCTTTTCGGAATGTTAACAATGATCAAAGTCAAATGACAATGATGAAATAAGGGTTGGCATTTTGTAGTAACGCTACTCTACACTAGATGGAACTACCGCCGCGTCGGACCGAAAAGAACTTTTACCTAGTAAGACATAAAGTTCAAAATTGAAAAACAAGTACATTCTCAGTTTGGGATGGGACAATGCAAGTTCTAGTTTGTCGATAGGGAGAACCTATCGACAAATTATACAAACAGTTTAACACATTAACGGCTGAATACGAATACTGATACTCAGAAGTATTTTTGGCGATTTCTTTTTTGCCTGCTGGTTGACTGGTAGAAAATGCATCTTTTTTACATTATCTTTTGTGCAATGAAGAAATAATACTAATAGGGTGGATACATATACAAATAAAACAATGTGGTAGATTTCATAATATTTTAAAATAATATATCTTATTAAAATTAGCTTTAACCCACTGCTTTGTCGGCGTTAGAAATTATAAAAAAAAAATACTTTGTCTATCTGTACGCCATGTTTCATAACATAAGTAATACTAATTGATGATGGTATTATATAATTTCATTTATCACGAGAGTCTAACCTGGAAGTGAAGCACATTTTTTCTTGTATTGCTGCATCACATAAGTGCCATCTTCCGCCTTTTTAGTTATTATGAAGTGTTCATGAAAATGCTCTGAATATATTGTGCTCCTCTTCGTTGGGAACCAATTTTGCCTTCTTATCGCTGCCATCCATTTTAATTTCGTATCCGGCTTCCTTAGGAAAACTAAACGAAAACTCACTTCCAAATTGTTTTGATTCCGAGAGGGTTGTTTTATCATTGCCTCGGTTCGCTGTTGTCAAAGGGGTTGAAGTATTAAGGGTAAATAGCAGAATAATAAAAAACCATAAATCAAATAGGTAACATAACAAAACAAAAATCTGATGCTCGCCAAGAGAACAACCACTCGAACAGGTAAACAATATAATAAGTAATTTACCTAATGTTTACTCTATTTTAGCCTCTAAATAGGTTTTTTAAATTTGTTCCTTAGCACGGGTTAGTGCATTAAAAATAAAAATAGAGTAATCATGTGGGTACAGTGATATCGTTCCGATGTTAAACCTAACTGCAAAGTAGGTAGTCGGGGCTGTAAGTAATGCAATTTGCTTAAGTCAGATGTCGCTGCCTGTACGTAATACAGAGAATATTGTAAAGAGGTTCGAAATTTCACTGATGCCGTGAGTCGCCCATTGGCTCAATTGGTAGAGCGCTGGTACGGATAGCCAGAGGTTGCGGGTTCGAATCCCGGCATGGGTGAAATTTTTAGCCTCTAAATAGGTTTTTAAATTACCTAATGTTTTGAACTGAAGTAAAAAAAACCATATGAGTCGTTTTCGATAACCTCACTTTACATCTCGGTTGGAATATTTAAAAATGTAAGATTAAAATTACTTTGATAGTTTCCTAAATATTGCAGTCCCTGATAAACTGGTGAAGAAAAACTATGTCGTGATCTAGCTGTGCTGATGTCTTGTATGTGCTCATGTCATGTCTTGTATGAAAGTAATGTATGAGCTCCAATGACAGTTTTTACATGCACAACCACCAGCCAGCGACCGGAGCTCATACATTACTACTTTACCCGGCCCGGCGACCGGACGGCTACCGGGTGCATATGAAAAGGCACTTAGGAAGGCCATATAAAATAACAATAATTATTTTACCTACTTAGACGAATTGGAATTTACAATACATAAGTACCGTTAAGTATGTATGACTACTAAGTCATAGACAATTAATTATCAATAGATTTTTATCATGTGTGCCCCCATCCGTAATTGAGTAGAATTCAAATTTTGACAGAAATTTCTAGAGAATGCACACTTTCTTCGATGAAAATTTAACTTTAGTAACCAGTAAATAAAGGTCGTTTCACTTTCTCATTTTCGGATTGGTTTCCGTGTTCATGTCATTACAAATTTAATTAAAAATCCAATGAAATACGTCTTGCAGATGAAATGTTACGCTATGATCGGTATATTTTGGTGCCCAACTTTTATTTTTACTCTCTAACACAGCATACCAAGGCAGGTTAACAAAGTTTTCACCATTTTTTCTTTACTAGAAGCGCACGGCAACTGAAGTCAACAAAACTGTCACCGACTACGCATAGGCAATACATTGCTAATGTAAGGCACGCGGGCACCGCCCACTTACGACTTCTACTCTTTTTTTATGTTCTGTGGGTGGAATCTTGTTTACTACATTGGACAAGTAATAATAAATAGACTATACGATTCCTATTATGTTGTAGACGACGCGTACACGTTAAGGCGTTTCGGGGAACTAACTAGGGCCACCATTAGATGAAAAATCATAATTATACTCTTTTTAATGTACTTAAAACCTATTTAGAGGTAAAAATTCCACCCATGCCGGAATTGGAACCCGCGACCTCTGACTATCCGTGCCAGCGCTCTTTCCAACTGAGCTAATGGGCGACTCACTGGCATCAGTGAAATTTTCAACCTTACTGCAATGTAGGGGCTGCAAGTGATGCAAATTACTTCAGCCAGATGTCGCCGCCTGTACGTAATACAGAGAATATTGTAAAGAGGTTCGAAATCTCACTGATGCAGTGGTAGCCCCCGTGGTGGAGTATGGCCTAACGTTCCTGCGATGCAGGAAGAGACCTATAAAAAAATTAATTGATATAAAGTATCTCCTGTATCTGGTGTTTCTATAACAATTTTCCGATATACAATAAAGAATATTATTCTTATATTATGTTACTATTTAGTGGTTCCATTCGATTTACAGGATTCCTGTATAAACTTCTATTGAAGTCGAATACGATTGTTAGACGATTAGTCGACTTTTAATTTAATTCATAATCGCGTACAGTCTGTTAGCTTTTAGAATATACCTCGGGCTCTAAAGCGCCTACTTTTAGTATATGAGAAGAATGAAGCCCCCTGATCTTCTAGATACCTCAACCATAAGGAAGATGAGCTGATGATGGACAACTTGACCCTCATGGAGCCCCAGGGTCTACATGAACCGCGATCCTACTTCGCAGAGGCCTCAGGTATGTGAAGATGATCTACTATGAGAGAGAGACAGTAAGAAAGAGAGAGAGAGAAAGAAAGAGAGAAAGAGAGTAGGAGAGAAAGAGAGAAAGAGAGAAAGAGAGAAAAAGAGGAGATAAAGAGAGAAAGAGAGAAAAAGAGGAGATAAAGAGAGAAAGAGAGCAAGCGAGAGAGACGAGAGAGAGAGAAACAGAGAAAGAGAGAGAAAGATAGAATGAGAGAAAGAGAAAGGAAGGAAGGAAGGTTTTTATTCCATTGTGGCGCTACTTAGCGCCCCTAACGATTTTATGTTACCGTAACTCCTTAACCGATGGTCACATCTCGACAAATAAGGTTTCAATTGTTTCTTCGTGTCAAAACACGTTAATAACTCAATAGATAGCTTTAGGGCTGATTTTTCAATAGTCAGATAACTTTTATCTGAGGAATAAAAATGGCGGTTTGACAGCTTATGTACGAAAATTACGTCAAACCGCCATTTTTATTCCTCAGATAAAAGTTATCTGACTATTGAAAAATCAGCCCTTAAAAAAATGCTTACAACCTGCCTGCTCAGCATTACGAGTATCTGCTTAACAGCCGGGACAAGGTACCTACGTATTCCGATAACAAGTTCAATATAGTTCACCTTAAAGAGGGCTGACAAACTTACAATTGTATTGCATTCGCAGAGAAAAACTTCTTGAAGTACATGAAGCAGTGCAACACAAGAACTCGGGGTGGCGAACTGCACCTGAGGAAGTACAGGTTAGTATCTTGTCAAGTAACTATTATATTAGAGAGCGGTGGTAGCGGAGCGGTCTAGAACGCCGGCTTCTCAATCGGGAGGTCGTGGGTTCGAAACCGGCATGTACCAATGACTTTGTTTTCTAAGTTAAGTATGTACATTTGTGAAATTATAGTAGCAATACTACTCGCTGACGGTGAAGCAAAACATCGCAAGGAAACCCTAGTGTCCGAGGTGTTAGTGTACCTCAGCGCTTGCTACGTACAATGGCCCAACTAGGAGGCTAAGTGCGGAAATCTCAGGTCTAAGTACCTATTAATAAAACCGATGAAAGTATTTTATCCAAAAAACACAGAAACTACGCCGATTTTCTCGTCATCCATAGCGCAATGTTTGAAAACGAAAGTTTTCAATCACTGCGTCCTACCTGTGATGACCTACGAAGCCGAGACATGGACACTCACGAAAGGCCTGGTCCACCAGTTCAAAGCTCAGCGAGCTATGCTCGGAGTTTCTCTGAAGGATAGGAGTCGTAACGAATGCATCCGACGAGTCATCGACATAGGTCAGAGAATTAGCGAGCTGAAGTGGCAGTGGGCTGGCCATATCTCGCGAAGAACCGATAAACTTGAGTGAAGACCGCAACTCGCCAAACGTAGTGTAGGACGCCCTCCGACCGAAAACTGCCGGCAGATGCTGGATGCGGCAAGCTGAAGACAGGGCGCTATGGCGCTCATTAGGGGAGGGCTATGTCCAGCAGTGGTCTACATAATATAGCCTAAAGAAGAAGAACACAGAAACTTTGACTAACGCTAGTGGCATTTTTCCGAGCGGTTCCGTGCTTCTCATGTATTGACAATCGTTAATCAATGTCAGAGGCCTTATGGGTGGCTTGATAACTTCGCACAGTAAGACCTGCCACTGTCTTACGATCCTCCACCAACCCGGACTTGGCCCCGTGGTGGAGTATGGCCTAACCTTCCTGCGATGCAGGAAGAGACCCGTGCCCTAGCAGTGGGGACTTACAAGGGTAATCTGTAATCTGATTGGTCGATCAACTTGCTGCACATCCAAAATTTGGTCATCTGCGCAGTCACATCCGTGAGACTTATTTCTTGTGTAGCACTGTACGTAACGTCCTAATGTCTTTGAAGCGCTCGTGGCCTAGTGGGACCAGCACTACAGTTAAGTATTTACTCAGCAAAATCATCAATTTAACCAATGACCCAATGTATGCAGTCTCTTCCAATGTTTCCCAGCCGTGTTGATATCGAAGTTTTGCTAACTTTCATCGTATACTTACAGGATATGCGGAGGTGTTTTGAACCTTGATCTACTGACTCTACCGCCTCAGCCCAAGCACATGAGAGGAGACATCGAATTGACAACATGTGAGTACCTAGTAGAGTACAAATATGGCAATCGTTAATCCATGTCAGAGGCCTTATGGGCGGCTTGATAACTTCTGACAGTAAGGCCCGCCACTGTCTTACAATCCTCCACCAACCTGGACTTGGTCCCCGTGGTGGAGTATGGTCTAACCTTCCTGCAACGCAGGAAGAGACCCGTGCTTCAGCAGTGGGGACATTCAAAAGGTTAATAACGAGTAAGCAGTTATCAATCTAACAGCCCGCACATGCGATGAAACCCTGTATGTCCCCACTGGGGGGGCACGGATCTCCTCCTGCATTGCAGGAAGGCCAGGCCATACTCCACCACGGGGGCCAAGTCCGGGCTGGCCCGCACATGATTGAGATTTTAAAGATTTTTTTTATGTAGCCTACAATATGTTCCACTGCAGGGCTCAGGTCTTCTCTCAGAGCGAATGTGGGTTTAATCACAACGCGTGCCCAAAGCGGATTGGCAATTTCAGGCACAAGTATTTGAATACCTCAGACACTCGCGTTTCCTCACAATGTTGTCCCACAAATGTACTTAACATAATAAACCTATTTAGAGGCTAAAAATTCCACCCATGCCGGGATTCGAACCCGCGACCTCTGGCTATCCGTGCCAGCGCTCTTCCAACTGAGCTAATGGGCGACTCACCGGCATCAGTGAAATTTCGAACATATTTACAATACTCTCTGTATATGCATGGCCATGGGTGGAATTTTTAGCCTCTAAATATAGTACTCCAAGTATAGTACCCTGCTTTTTCACGCTAACTCATCCGATGCCATCCTAGTCTCATCCAATGTTTTCCAGCCGCTTTTACAATGTCGTCGCCAATTTTACGGCCTCGATAGCCTAGCGGTGTGTGGTGTCGGCCTAGAGAATAGCACCAACCCAAACTCTTCCCATGGGTGTCGTAAAAGGCGACTAAGGGACACAAACTGGGGGGCGGGCAGCAGCGCCCCCTGCAGTACAATTCCACCAAACTGCGATCGCACTGCAGGAGGCGCTGCTGCCCACCCCCCGGTGTGTGTCCTTTAGTCGCCTTTTACGACACCTGCGGGAAGAATTTGGGTTGGTGCTATTCTCTAGACCGACCGGTGACATATTATGTCATATTCTCGGTGTCATATTATGTCAAAATTAGTGTCCAACTCGGCCGAAATCATCTCGGCAATGCCGCCATGTTACCCAGTAAGAGAAAACAACAACAGAAAAATACTTCAACGTAAAAGTAAACATGTATAATTTTATTTCTTAAACTTAAACCAATGTCACGCCAACGAAACATTGTCTGTCTGTTTCAACTTGCGCGTGACTAGACTTTTCTTCAGCCGCTTCCAGAAGAGCACTTGCTCGGTCGGGTTTTCGGGCCAGAGCACGTAGGTTTTGGTCATCATCAGGTAGTGGAGGGTGTTGGGACGCAGCCGCCTCGGTATGTCCTCTAAGAGAATGAGGATCAGGTCCTCGCGGCGCGTTTCTAGCAGCCTGAAAAGATGCCAGATAGCAAATTGGTTCACCTCTGTGATAAAAGCGTTATAAGGATGTAATAAAACTCTTCATAGTGTTAATAAATGACTCGGTTAACTCGGTCTGATATTTTTTTAGATACATTTTTAGGTATTAGTCCCCCTGAAGTCTGTTAAAGTTGTGCTCAAACTTAGGGTATTTAAAATTGTTTAGTTTCATATAAATTAGAACTTATAGTTCACAGTAAGCGGTGGTCTCTACACGAGGCCAAGCATGTCTTGCTTTTTTAATATAAAAACAAATATGATCATGTGATGCAGAAGGTAATATTAGGTGATGTAATACTACCAAATTCATTTCTTGTTATACTACACCATTACTACAACTAGTATACTGAATAAACAAAGTGTACAACATAGTATTATTTTGAACAATTTGTATACCAGGTTATTGTTATCTAAAATAATGAATGCCTTGCAAGTTAAAGGCTTTGAAATTTTTGCCTTAATACGTTTTTTGTATTTTTTATAATTATTAAGTATTTTTATGTTTTATAATCAACTAAAAAATATCCCATAAAATCCTAAAACAATTGGAGACCCAAAGAAGAACCCTGTGAAAGCCCAAATAACATACCTGTGTTGTGCCAAATGCATCTCAAACTGGCACCACTGGCTCAGCAGAAACCGTTGAGAAATGATCAACATTATGGAGCGCGACCGATCCATGCACGACACTATGTTTTCCAGAATCGAAAGACCAACCTGGAACACGGAGATAATTTTTATCATTTAGTTTAAAATAATGAAATTAAATTAAATGAAAAGGTCTTATTCAAAGAAGCGCAGAAACTGCGGCTTAGTGAACGTTACAATTCAAATTAGTGTCCATTTCAATAGCTAGATAATTTTGGAGAAAAAATGGACAAAAAAACTCCAAACTTAGTCGTTTTGAAGTCCTTAAGCTACAGTGTTTACATAATTATTATACAACATAGAACATCGTCATCTAAATAATATTTTATGCCATAGTAGCTCTTTTGGCACAAAGTGTACTTTTTTTAACCGCGATACAGGCAAGCTTAGTAATTATATCTTCAGGGATTTTATTACAGAAGCGTATGCAATGCCCCATGAAGGATGTATTAACCTTTGCCAGCCTGAATATTCCTTCAGTCGAATTAACTTAAACTTCTTATTTTACATTATTTTGCAATTTTATCGAATATAAGTTGAAACCTATGTTGAAAAACGCAATAACTAAACCCTCCAAAAAAGAAAAAAACTACAAATTCTTCAACTTATCGTGGTGAAAGGATCTGCCAATCGGCGTAAGGGAGTAAAGCAAAGTAAAATGCTACTTAGCATTAAGTACGTCCTTGTATCGAAGGCGTTTGTGTTTTTTTGCAATGAAGAATTTAATAATAGTAATATTAATAATAATAATAAAAATAATTGGTATACCACTTATAGTAATATATAAGGAAAGTACATAAGGTGTACTTGTGTATAATAATAATAAAAAATCGTTTATTTCGGACCATATAATCCATGTAAGTTAACCTAACCTTAAAAATATAGATGAAATTTTAAATTAAATATACAAGAGCATAAAAAGTCAACTAACCAATCAATCGATTGATTAATTAACCAATCAATATGCATCTTCTCAAAATGATACCACATGGGGCAATCTGGCCTGCTAACTATTACCTGTAGGATACCACTGGCGCTGCCGCGGACGCGCTCAATTTAGGATGCTTCTCGTTTGCGCATTATGGCATGAAAACCGTCCGCGCGGGCCTTGGCAAACGTGCCTGAGGCACTGCAGTACCGCGGCAGCCCCAGCATCATCCTGAAGATGTTGTTATATTGTACGCGGAGAGCGTTGAGAGGCCGCTGGGTAGAGCTAGCCCAGGCTGCAGGCGTAGAAGGATTTGCAATAGGCCTTGAAAAGGGTCACTTTTATCTCACCCCCACCACCGAGCAAACATGCGGACCAGCATGTTCAGCCAGCATGACAGCCAGCGCTTTCCATTCTCTGTATAGAAGGTAGGTTTACCTGAAAGTCTCTCTCATGGAGACAAACGCTGATGTTGCAATCCTTCTCCACGTGAGGCAGTAGTTGGTCCAGCACCCACGAACGGTCTTCGTTGCAGTACGAAACGAAGACGTCGTAGTTGAATATTGAACCGTCTGTGAATGCAATAGGGAGCACTTTTTAGTGGGGAATGGAGTTTTCATTTGGTTATACAGATTTTTGAGTTGCATTAGCAGTATGAAATATACCTCGGGTTCTAGAGTAGGCTTCGGTTTTCGCCGAAAGCACACGAGTGTAATACTACTTCCTGCTCTGTATAAAAGTTTTCTTCACTCCGATTTCGAAATTAAGTGTCATATTAGTTCCGATATTTCTATTACACGAATATATCCGATTCTATACGATTGTAGCCGAGGTATATTCTAAAAGCTAACAGACTGTTAATAGGTTGTGTACTAACTCACGCATATTCTAGAATTTGGTATCATCACAGATCAAAGACTAAGTATACTTAACTATTATAGTTTAAAAGACAATTAACCTCATCAGTATAAGTCCTCATCAGTTTTGCCCACTGCTTGGTTTTTAGGCCGTTAACCTGTCTCGTTTTTTGCAGTCCCACTCAATCGGAATAAAATTTATACTGTTGCGTATCCTACCCTCGTAAGGCCCGACCTTAAAAATAATAATTGTTTTTGTGATCACTTGAGGACATTGGGCCTAAGAAGTTAAAGTTAAGTATCCTTGCATGTTATTATGTTAGATTTAATACTATTATGTCATTGTGTCTAATCTGCTTATGCTGTTTTTTGTACTTTTACGAATGTGTGTGGAAGTGTAAATAAATAATTTATCTATCTATCTATAATCTTTACATATTTGTGGGATGCAATAAAATAATGAGTATTGAGTGTAAAAAAGCCGTTCAATCCTTACTTGGCTTATCATGAAGATACGTACCTTCATAATCTTTAGAATGGTCCATCATACTCAACAAAGCCGAGTTCCTCACTGTAATGTAAAAGTACCTAAACGATCTTCTGAAGACAACCCCCAAAATGAGTAACAACACGCAGACTGTGGCCACGACCACCATAATGATCACTTTCGTCCATCCCCCTTGAATATAGTCCTCATAAATATCCCTTTTATAGATGTTACAAAAATCTACCTTAGCGAATTCTAATGTCAACACTTCATCGATCATGTAACATTCGTACAGCTGAGGATCATAATCGATTAAACGAAATGTGCCATTGATATTTGTATTGACTTCATGTCTACATAACTTATCATTTTCATTACAGTTGCGTTTCACGATGTTCCTGTTGATGATTTGGTTATAATAATCGTTGTATCCGGTGTGGTAATTTGTAACACGGTTTGACGAGCTGAAGTGAAACATATTAGTATGTTTGTCGTTTCTCTTTTCGTTGTTAACAGCGATTTCGAAGAGTTCTCTGTTGTAGCAGGTGCAGACAAAGAAGTTTCCAGACATAGCTAGATAGGAAACGTTGCGAATGTCTTGAAGCATAAGCGAATTGATCAAGTTGATGTTGTTGTTTTTTAGTGAGAGAAGTTCTAGGTTGCTCATTTTGGAGTATACGCGTTCCATCCACGAACTTAGTCTATTATAGCCCAAGTCTAAAATGCGTATGCTACGCCACGTATAAGCGATCTCCGTGTCAACAATACTGAGTTCATTATTAGAAAGTTTTAGAATCTCCAATGCTTCAAAGTTTAACAGGCTTTCCAGTGATCTGAGACTGACGCTATCAGCATACAACACCTGTAGTGATGTTTGGAGACCGTCCAGTGATCTTGGATCGTGTATTATTCCAGAATTACCAGATATATCAAGGAATCCCAGCTGTGTATTTTTAAAAGTGTACGGTTTCAAATTTTCCACTCCCGTGTAGCACAAAGACAGTCTTTGGAATCTTCGTCCCAAGCTTTGAAAGACTGCCGCGCCGTTTGAAGACAATGATGTCATTGACAAATCTAAAGATGTTAAGTTCGGCAGATAGCCGAATACATCATCTGACTCCCATGATAAGTGCATTATTTTGCCATCCTGTCCACGGCCAGAGTTGTGACTCAAATCCAGGTGGATTAAATTGTCCAATTGTAAGAAGGCTTTAGCTGAAACGTAGGTAATTTGGTTTTCTGACAAGTAAAGTGATTTTAGAGTCGGCATTCCCTCGAATATACCGTCGCTCAAGTGCTGGATGTGACAAGAGCGCAAGTCGAGTTCTAATAGGCTGGGGAATTTGACATTGCGGAAACCGACGTCCCACGTTGATTTGTCTGAAACAATAAAGAAGGGAATAAAAAATGTTGCTGAATATTATGCAATTTAAAAGATAGCCTTTAAAATTTTAAACTTCCTCGAACTTCAAAATGTATTAATCTATTCAATTATGGTCTTTGCTTGTCCAACACTTCCAACATTGCCCAAAGTTGAAAGCACTGTCTTTATTTTTCAACCATCAGCCGGAAACATGGTCGGACTCATCCGATTTAACAACACCCGTTAGATCCGGACTAAAAGTCTACAAGGTTTTAACTCACACAGTCTAAGCACTAACACTTTTGCTCTATATTTTGTTTTAAATTGTTTTTCGATGAGGCAATAAATATTTAATCTATCTTATCTAAAATTTTGTGAACCACTAAATAAATAAACGTGCCGTTTGATGTCGAGACACTCACACCGTGGGGGCCCGAGACGCGACTGTTCTATAAAGAACTTGCGTCGCGCCTCATCGACACGACCAGAGACCCCAGGGCTGGTTCTTACCTAGGGCAGAGGATTAGTCTTGCCATCCAACGAGGTAATGTAGCCAGCACACTGGGGACCCTCCCCAGAGGCGGCGAAGGACCGGGCGCAGTAATTGACTTTTAGGTATTAAATACAGTATTAAATCTACACTGTTAATAATCAGCCCACATCATCCCACTGCTGGGCATAGGCCTCATTTTTACTGCACCATTCCTCACGGTAATGTGCTAATTTGATCCATTTCTGACCCGCAACCCTCACAATGTCGGCCGACCATCGTGTCGGTGGTCTGCCTACCAACCTCCTTCCCTCCCTTGGCCACCACTCCGATACTGCCCTGGTCCACCGGACGCGTATTAAATATATTAAATAAATTCAATCACCAACCTTGTGTACCAAACATTGAAATGCCGGGGCTCAGACCAGTGGCGTTGATCGCCGCGTCATACCGCTGCCCTGGCGGACCTAAGTCGTGGAACTGGTTGCCGGCGAAGGTGACAAACTGCAGTGTTTCGGACAGGGGTCGTTCCCAGCAGTCCTTGAAGTTGAATACCTGCCAGGACAAAAGATTTAACAAGCTTTAACCCGCGGCTTCGCACACGTTAGAAATTACTCCACGGGAAAGAATTACCGGGGTATCAAGTATCCCATGTCTAAATAGATTTTTCGTTATCAACCCTTGTATGTCCCCACTGCTGGGGCACGGGTCTCTTCTTGCATCGCAGGAAGGTTAGACCATACTCCACCACGGGGGCTAAGTCCGGGTTGGTGGAGGATTGTAAGACAGTGGCGGGCCTTACTGTCAGAAGTTATCAAGCCGCCCATGAGGCCTCTGACAGGGCTTAACGACTGCCATTAAATGACAGCCGGCACCAACGGCTTAACGTGCCCTGCGAACGACGTGATTGCATATTAATAACTATATGATACATTATATAACTGACAAAAACTTAACTGCAAGTTTGCTAAAGGTCATTCGAATGATAGCGTGGTGTTCGGGTCATCTATCTCCCTCCAAAATGGTTGAGACTGATGATGGCTGAGCACTGCGTTATGCTCGTGAACGAGTGCTGTTCGTATGTCAGGCCGCAGCACTTATGTTATCCCCTATTATTGTGAGACATTTGACTAATGCTTTGGCATTTAGGGTTGTTAATGGCAATCATGAAATCTTATTAGGTTTACGTATGGCAACTGATGTATTTGGTTCTAGGATGATTTGAGAAAAGATGGTCAGAGTGGAGTTTTTTTTCCGCTGCCTTTTTCTCCACTACAATACGGCCCGAAGGCGGCGGCTTACATTTTACATTGTACATTGACATTCAGCAAACAGAATGTAAATTCTTTACGTTGAAATAAAATGATTTGAATTTGAATGAATTTGAAGCAGGGAAGCGCTCGGAAAAATGCCACTAGCGGTAGTCACGGGACGGTCACCCATCCTGTACCTGACCGCGCCTGTTGTTGCTTAACCCAAGTGATTGATTCCAATCACTCGGTTCGCCTAGGCCACGAGCGCTTCTCTAAATAAGCTCGCTAAATAGATTACATACAAATAAATAGATTACATCACGTACCGACTATATTCTTCATGCAATCCACTCCACCCAAAGGTTGTATGGAAGAGAGCGCTCTTACTGATAGGACCGCCAATAGTATAACATTACTTAGATTTAAGATATTTAAGATTTAATGTATTTTTTTTCTGGTTTTCCAATGAAGTGTTCTCTATCTATTTATCTATCTATAGTATTTTCTAAGGTTAACACGAGCACTAGACAACTGTATTTACACGGATTTACACGGATTTTACTCGTTTAATTTAAATTTTTTTAGAAATTTCTGACGTTTTGGCAATTTTTCAAGTACCGCGGTCGAGTAAAATCCGTGTAAATACAGTTTTTATTATATTTACCTCCTAATCCCTGGCGTCCTAGAGATAAGACATCACGAATAAGTTTCTTAATTTACACCCAATGATTTAGTGGAAGTCCGGAAAACTTACTGTTCCAGGTCCAATATTTTCCTCATCGTTTTTTGGACGAGCAAGAAGAAAAAGTTCTTCAAAATCTACTTAGTTTTAGATGACCCAAAATAGTTGACATACATTTTGATAAAACGCGCTGTCGTGAAGGTGCACTGAAGGTAGGTAGCTTTCTGGGGAAAGAGCTCGTGGGATAGACGGGGAAGTCTAGGGATCCCCAAACCTCTCAGTGCACCCATCCCGAACGGGTGCCAAGTCGAGAGGAGTCGACGAAGACAGACTTTGTAAGTGCCTTGTTTTCTCATTAGTTTTTAAGTATTAGTATTTAAGTGGGTCCTATACCCAACAAAAGTAACTGGTACATCCAGGGCTTAGGAAGGATATAGTGTTGTCTGTCTATCTATCTACGAGTACCGTTACCTGAGGCACAGAAGTCAGCTGACACCTAGCTATGCTCAAGAAGCGCACACGTTTTCTCCGGTCGTCCACTCGTATCACTTTGGCCATAGTCTGCTGCAACCCAGAGACTGGATCGCGGGACGATGACAGATCAATGGCCGCACGATGTGATCCTGAAAGACATTGATTCGAGACATGTGATTCGAGCAATTCATCTTAGTTCATCATAATCAGTCGACCCATTATGTCCCCACCGAGGGACACGGGTCTCTTCACTGAGAATGTTTAGGCCATATTCCATGGGGGCCAAGTCCGGGTTAGTGGAGGATTATAAGACAGTGGCGGGCCTTACTGTGAGAAGTTATCAAGCCGCCCATAAGGCCTCTGACATGGCTTCTTCTTCACAGTAAAAACAGATTTCTTAAAAATAAGCAAATTGCCTTGTTCTAAAGCAAATTTATTAACTTTGAGAAAATGATCCTCTCCCTATAGACGTTAGAGAATTTATACTTCGTATCAGTAAAAAAATATCTTAAATTAGTTTCTTTGTGACAAGTAAAAAATGTTAAAGTCAATTACAAAATCATTTCACTTAAGAAAAAATGTTTTATTGATCAATAAGAGAAGTATTCTTAGATTCAATTTTATTGGTACTTCCTTGAAAGATTCACATTACTTAAAGGTACAAAAACAGTTTTCTTGTTTTAAGAAATGGTTCAATTCGAGGGAGAAATTTTGAATTTTAATTTTGAAATTTGGTTATCAAGTTAAGCAACTTATTGTTATTTAATTAAAACAGTTTTTCTTCCAATAAGAGCTATTCTTAATTGTTTATAATGCTTTATTACTTAAAGTGAAAAACAAAATATTCTTGGTTTTAAGAAGTTGTTGAATTCAAAGGAGCTATTTGAAGTTCTCAAATTAAGCATTTAAATTTTATTGAATTGAGAAAGGTGATTCTTACAGTGACAAATAATGTTTACTTCTTTTAATACACAAATGAGTTTTTTAAATTCTTGACTTAAGTAGCACTTTTATTGAAAATAATTAAATTTTAATCTTGAGTGAATACTTTCATATTTTCATATAAAAAAACAACTCTTAGAGTAAACTTTTTTTTTTTTAATTTAAGATATTTTTACATTGGTGTAATAAAACGAGTACCCACTTCTAGATACTGTTTCTTGAAATTAATTTACTTTTATGTTACTTTGAGATTTACCTATCTTCGGTTAAGGTATTGGGATTGCTTAATTCAAGTCATTGTATTTGCTTAAGCCAAGTCGGCCGTTAAGGCCGGAGCACACCGGATGCGTGCGTGTAGACGTGCACGTCTGCCTTGCACTGCGTGGTGATTTATGAAACCTTATGAGCGCGTACGCACACGCATCCGGTGTGCAATCTCTCATAAGCTTTTATAAATTACAACGCAGTGCAAGGCGCAGCTGCACGTCTACGCGCACGCATTCGGTATGCTCCGGCCTTTATTTTTACTATTAAGGACTGAAGTGTGTGAGTGTGTGTGTGTGTATGTGTGTGTGTGGGGGGGCGCGCGTATGTGTGGGTGTACGTGTGTGTGTATCTATGTGCGGCACAGTCCCCCTACTTTGAATAGCGGCTATACAATGACTTAAATTAAATTACATTCTAAATATAATTAAAATACGCATATCATCAATTATATTTTTTTTATTCATTTAAGTCATTTAAGACTAACGATTTTATCACCGTAAAGTAGACATCCTTAATTTACCCATATCTTGAAAATATCTAAAACAGAAATAACAAATCAAATAAACATCAAAAATCAACTTTCACGTATGATTCTAAATTAACCTTATAGGTATATTACTGAAATTAAATTAGTGTACAAATCTCTATACAAAATGGTGCACTTACGTGTTGATTGTACTACTTTATATGCTTTCAAATGAGCACTGTAAGTTACAATATCTAAAACGAAACATTCAAATATTATGTCGTTATTATACTGATTCATAACAATTTTATTTATTTTACAATATTTGGGAATATCATCATTAACATCTTGTAGCACAACATTATTTACGTTGTACCTAATGCCATTTTATCCACACCAATCAACATAAATGCAATCTTTTCCATTAAGATTATCGTTATCAAAATCAAATTTACCATATCGAAGATTCTCTGTCAACCCATGGGTGACCGCTTGGAGTGGTTATCACAACTGAACGTTTCCGTGATTTGGAAGGCACCCCGAGACCTAGGGACCCCGAGACCCAGAGGCACTCAGAGACCTTCGGGATGAGTGGTGTCGTTGGGCACCGGGTTGGAACAAAGTTCCTTTCATTGCATATATGGCATGATGAGTACCTATGTATTGTCTATAATGTGTTTTTAGTTTTCAAAAAAATCTGCGCCCTAAAATTATGTACCTCCTGCATTTTTGAAGTCGGTTAAAAATAAGCTAAATTATTCTTAATTTAAAATCCATACACACCAATATTTCACTCCTAGTATCTGACAATATTTTCTAGTCTTGTAGAAACTCGTGGATATTTTTCTGTTCGCCTTCCCTTCTTAGATTATACGTGGCCTTCCACTTTATTGTTACCTCGTCTCAAGGTTCAGAGTTGTTATTTAGCCACAATACATCCCTCGAGTGTAATTCTGAAATTAAGAGACTTTATTAAATAAAATACCAAAGTTCAAGGAAATAAGATAAGAAAACAAGATAAGAAAACAAGATAAGATCAGATAATATAAAAACTGGCCAATTGCGAGTTGGACTCGCGTACGAAGGGTTCCGTACCATTATCTATACAACATAAGACACAAAGACCGAGAAAAAACGGCAAAAAATCACGTTTGTTGTATGAGAGCCTCCCTTAAATATTTATTTTTAATTATTTATTTTTAAAACGAATATAGAACCTAATATTCTGTGAATATTTCAAGCGTCTACCTGTTGCCGTTATTAATATGAAGCAAAAAAACGGCAAAAAAATATGTTTATGGTATGGGAGCCCCCCTTAATTATTTATATTATTCGGTTTTTTGTATTTGTTGCTAGAGCAACAACAGAAATACATCATCTGTGAAAATTTCAACTGTCCAGCTATCACGCTTCATGAGATACAGCCTGGTGACAGACAGGAAGGCAGGCAGGCAGGCGGGCAGGCGGGCAGGCGGACAGACGAACAGACGGACAGACGGACGGACAGACAGATTATAGGCATAATTAACAGTAATAACTAATAATATTTATAGTCCCATTATTTCTACCCAAATTATATGGGACCACCCTTGAACTAATTCTTTAAAAAAAATCAACTTAATCAGAATACAGAATAAATACATACATAAATCATACATACATATCACTATAGCTGTATTCCCTGGCCGGGTAGGCAGAGCGTTAGTAACCTTCAAGGTTACATCACGCCACCTTTGACAAATATAGAATTACACTATTTTTATTTTTAATGCACTAACCCGTGCTAAGGAACAAATTCAAAAACCTATTTAGAGGCTAAAAATTTCACCCATGCCGGGATTCGAACCCGCAACCTCTGGCTATCCGTACCAGCTATCTGGCTGGATATATCATGGCTATCTGGTACGGATAGCCAGAGGTTGCGGGTTCGAATCCCGGCATGGGTGAAATTTTTAGCCTCTAAATAGGTTTTTGAAATATAGAATTCTCCAGCAGCTTCTCATTCCAGGCATAATGTAAAATACAGTAAAGGGATGCAAAGGTAGTGATATACCGAGGGTGTTGGGCTGACAACCAGTCACTTCATGCCAATATCTGCAATATCTGCTATTTGCAATATTGCTGATCTGATAACCCTCAAAACTTTGTCAAAGGTGGCAGGATAAATAATTTTATTTTGATGAATATATACTTAATGAATTGAGATCCTTTTTTCAAGTAGATTAAATGATGTTTAGTTACTCACCGTGTAAGTCATCATCACAATTTTTCTTCTTTGGAGGTGGAGTATTCTCAGACTCGCTAATTGAACCTCTTTTGCGATCCCCATACTTGTATAAGAGGTAGCGGACCTTGTCAACTAATTTTCCTCGGGCGACTGTGGAACGTCCTCTTATGGACTGAATTTTTTTAGAGGTTTTGTAAAATATGTGCCGACTGACTCTTTAGGAAACAGTTTTATTTTTTTCGCCGCTAGCACATTGTATTCTTCGTAGGTTATACGGCTTAAAACAAAAGTAATATAGTTTTATTATTGCCAAAATGTGAATAGTATGGTAAATGAATGATACAATGAGCTTGATGAGTTGTTAGTTGTATCAACTTACCAATTAACAATATATGTATATATATATTTTATAATTATGTCAGTTAATTGACTTCGCTTGCTGTTATCGAGACAACTGTATGTTTGATAATATTTTAGAATGCTATTTCCAGCTGGTGAAGGGTTGGTGGGTAAAGTTGGGTGAGACATTCTGGTGTCAGTTTTGGGAAGTGTTCGACACTTATTCCATTTGCTAGAAAATATATAATAAGAGTTATGTATCTATAATATCACTGTTCAAGCACGAACGTTCTCCGTTTACAATTACATTACAGATATCATGCAGAGAAAGGGTGAAATCAAATCTACATAGATTTTCATTCTACGGCTAAATGATATACCTAAATTTAATATAAATGTACTTCTTACCTATAAAGTTGTTTATTACTTCGTGGGGTATACCCCATGACCCCAGCACTTCGGCTACAGCGACACTCGCAATGTCCATCACCACCAACGGTTTTTATTTTGTTTTGCTGTTAGGTACTTTAATCACCGGCTGAAAACTAAACTTGTCACGACTTGCTCAACGCAAAAAATTCTTAATTGAAAACAATATAATACAGTGCCGCTTGATATTAGAGAAAAAATATTGTTATGAGAAAAATATTCTTAGAGCCAGTAAAAATATACAACACAGTTTCACATTATTTTGGATCAAGAAAAATGTTTCTAAATCTTAGTTTTCAATAGTGTTCAATGAAAATGGTAAGATATTAGACTGAAGTAAATTAGAGAACTAGAGGGAGGCTGGGGATAATTGATCTTTCTCTTCTACAAATATTTAACACTAGCGACGGCCAAGTGCGAGTCGGACTCGCGCACGAAGCGAAGGGTTCCGTACCATTATCTATACAACATTAGACACAAAGATCGAGAAAAAACGGCAAAAACTCACGTTTGTTGTATGGGAGCCCCCCTTAAATATTTATTTTAATTTAATTATTTATTTTTGAAGCGAAACCGGCGTGCGTGCATGCAACGACTAATGAATGTTGATGAAGCGAAAGTGATCTGTCAGGATCGTGGCAAACTGGGAGTCCCTGGTCTCTGCCTACCCCTCTAGGATACAGGTGTGAGATTATGTATGTGTATGTATGTATGTATGTATGTATGTATGTATGTATGTATGTATGTATGTATGTATGTATGTATGTATGTATGTATGTATGTATGTATGTATGTATGTATGTATGTATGTATGTATGTATGTATGTATGTATGTATGTATGTATGTATGTATGTATGTATGTATGTATGTATGCATGCATGCATGCATGCATGCATGCATGCATAAATTACGTTTGTTGTATTGGAGAATTATTTTTCTGTTTTTAGTATTTGTTGTTATTAAATTTCGTTGTTCTTAAATTTGAACTGTCTAGCTATCACCGTTCATGAGATACAGCCTGGTGACAGACAGACAGACAGTGAAGTCTTAGTAATAGGGTCCCGTTTGGAACCCTTCGGGTACGGAACCCTAAAAAGGAGGACTATCTACAAAAAGAAGTGGGATACCACCAAAAACATATAACTTGTAAAAAAGACCAAGTCTGCCTTACCTACATAAAAAGTTGTGAGATCCATGTAATACCAAGTCGGTTAATTTATTCAGTCCCTACTTAAGGGACCTTCTGTCTTAATTTATTACATAATTAGCTAATCTAACAACAACTTATAGTGACCATGTCAATATTAAAAATCTTTAACTTTTAAAGGAAATAGACTGACTTGGCGAATAAAAAGCGGTTCAACTCTTCGCAGCCTCCCCTATTTCCTTGAAATATCATTGCCGTTCTTAGAATAATAAAATTTATTGATTGAAATTATAAAACTTGTTCATTGCTCGAATCAAACACTTCTAAGAACTGCTAACTATTGTTCTTACAAAAAGAAAAGTTTTTTTTTTGTTCTAGAAAAGATATCACTTTCTCAAGCCAAATCTTAACTCAAGACACTTTATTTGTTTTGATATAATTCAAAGTACTTGATTCAAGAAAGAGTCTTGATTATTAATTGAACCAAAAACTTCTTGGATTAAGTATGAATTCATTTTCACAATAAATTTATAGAATATCTTGGTTTTAGAATAATTATTAAGTGAAAACTCAAAATCATGACTTAAGATACTTTAGTTGCTTTGAAAGGATTCGAAGGTTTTGATTTAAACACGCCTTGTTTATTGATTAAATTGAGCACTTCTTAGAATTAGTAAATATTTTTCTTCACTATAAATAAAAAATATCTTGGGTTTACAATGATTATCACTTGAGAACACCACTTCTTGACTCAATATACTTCATTTGCTTTGAGAATTTTTTAAGTGTTTGATTAAAAAAACTTCTGTTTATTGATTAAATAAAAGAAAACTTGGTATGAGTAAATATTAATCTTCATAAAAAAAAATTATGTCTTAGTTTTAGAATAGTTATGACTTGAGAATCCTAAATCTTAACTCAAGATAGTTTGTTTGTTTCGAGAGATTTCATAGTTCTGAAATAAAGATATGTTCCTTTTATTGATGTAATTGAAAATACATATTAAAATAAGCATATTTTTCTCAAAATTAGAAAAATATTGAGAATATAATAATTTTAGAACGACAACATGGGTATTTTTCAATCAACAAAACAATCTTAATCCGAATAAATATTTTTTTGTAATTAGGAAATATTTTGAGGAAATGGTCGGTCTTGTTTTAAAAAATCCTTTTTTTCTGTGTTCTTCAGGCTTTATTAGTCCACTGCTGGACATAGCCCCCCCTAATGAGCGCCAGGTTGTGCCATCATTAGGGAGTAATGCCCATAATCCCCACGCTGGGCATGCGGGTTGGGGATCGCAGTTCGCTGGAATTGTACTGCAGGGGGCGCTGCTGCCCACCCCCTGACATGCTGTCATGGCTTAACGACTGCCATTACATGACGGCCGGCACCAACGGCTTACTAAGACAAAAATGTACCTCGAACAAGAAGCACATAAATACACTTGTTATTAATTCTCACTAATATCCTAGTATCTTAACTTTTAAGTAAGTATTATGTTTTTTATAGGTAAGACAGCCTGGTAAAAATGTTGTACATTAAAGCTACTAATGCGCACTTGTTTACTGTATCAAGCGTGTACTACAATTGTAAAAGTTTACAATTAATAAAGTTTACAATTGTAAAAGTTAACACTATAGTATGAATAAAGAAATCTGAAAATCAAATCAAAAATCACCAACGGCTTAGCGTGCCTTGCGAAGCACGGAAGCGCTCCGGAAAATGCCACTTCAAGTAGCGGTAGTTACTGGGTGGTCACCGATCTAGCACTCCTTGCTTCTGGCCCCACACTAGGATACCCTGTGTCGTGGGTACCGGAAACAATGACATCACAAACATGTACCTAAACATCCAAACCTTGGGGCTTTTTTTGTCCCCAGCCGGGGATCGAACCCGGGACCTCTCGCATGGTAGGCAGATGCGCTACCGCTGCGCCACAGAGTTCGTCAAATTTTAAAAACCTATTTAGTGGCTAAAAATTCCACCCATGCCGGGATTCGAACCCGCGACCTCTGGCTATCCGTGCCAGTGCTCTTCCAATTGAGCTAATGGGCGACTCACCGGCATCAGTGAAATTTCGAAGCTCTTTACAATATTCTCTGTATTACGTACAATTTTTATAATTGTCCTTAGCAAGGGTTAGTGCATTAAAAATAATATAATCAGGTCGTCAAATGTCATATGTGTCCTACCTGTGCTAGCGATAATGGCGCCAGTATCGTCCACCCAAGATTGCACGTCACTCATCTGCCCCGTCAGGCACACGGACGGTTCCTTTGTGGTCGACGGTGGCCATGTGTTGTTTCCAGACGACAGCATTGGCCTTTTGCACCCGATCGGAGCTAGGAGACATGCCGCGGCACTGGAATAGAGCATTAAATATACTTGATATACTCGTATATATTTGATCTTAACAAATATGAACTGAAACAGAAACTAACAGCATACTTAAACAGTCTTTCTTATGATCAAACCGAAAACCTTTTTGAAATTGATGTCTTAATACCGGCTCATTCTACTTCTCACCTTCGGTTGTGCTTCCTAGTGCCTACTTACCACACACACCACTGCCATCATTCACAAATATACACTTCACACCTCTCACACACCCTCTGCTCAGGCTGAAACCCGAACCCAAGACTCCGGTCGTAGGGCTGAGCAGACACACACCTACACACATACTTACATACATACATCTTACTTTTTTTATATAAGTTTTACAAACATCTGTCATTTTTGATACAAACGTTTATTTAATATTGTATACCTTATGCTGATGACGCGTCGAATATGATACCGTTCTTTTGTAGACCGGGAGGCCTGGAAACCTAAGATACAGATCTTTTGATCTAGTTTAGGCTCTAGTCTTTCCACAAATAGTACATTCTACTGTATTGTATCATTTATCCAATGTTATTTTTGTATACGAATGTAATTTGTGGACAGAAAAATAAACTATTATCTTATCTTATTCAAGTCTGCGTTAATAATGCGCCCACGGCCAGGGCCCACGCTCTGTTCAACAAGTTTGTTCATGTAATAATCCTTCCTGTAGAAGATTTTAAATGCCAAAAAGTATATTCAAACCATATAGTCACACTACTTTTTGAAACTGATTTGACAACGTGGTCAAATCAGTCTTTCCACATAGTCAAACTTTCTTAATGATTCGCGACAGTCATACATAATCGCTCGTCTTTGTACTGTTTTAGTGCAATAAAGAATTTTCATTCATCATCATCACTGCATTATGTCCCCACCGAGGGGCACGGGTCTCTTCCCTGAGGAAGGTATAGGCCATACTCCACCACGGGGGCCGAGTACGAAATGGTGGAGGCTTGCAAGACTAGTGGCCGGTCTTGCTGTCGGAAGTTTTCAAGCCGCCCTACGGCCTCCGACTTGGCTTAACGACTGCCATCTATCGACGGCAGCCGGCACCAACTGCTTAACGTGCCTTGCGAAGCATGGAACCGCTCGGAAAAACGCCAGTAGCGTTAGTCATAGACTGTTCACCCATCCATGCACTGTACGAGCCCTGCGTTGCTTAACCTTCGTGATCGTTTAATATCAATAATATCATTCGTTCATTTATAATTTAAAAACACAAGAATTTCGACAGATAGGATGGTTTCAAGCTTTCAAGTTCGTGAAATCCAGTGCTAAGTAAATACAGAATTAAAATTAAAATTGAAATTGCAGACTTACCTCTTACAAAATTTAAAGCAGTATTGTATAAAATTCTTATAGAAAAACTGTATTATAATGTAAATAACTTCTTAGAAGATCCACAATTCATCTCAAATTAATCTTAAGCCTAACAATATTTTTTTTTGTATTACAGAGATTTGTGTGCATAATTTTATTTAGGCTAATAAATAGATAGGCTGTTTGTTTTTCACAAAGTAATATTTGCGCACCCTGACGGGTAGAGCATGCTTGTACCATAATATTAAGTTACCACCTACATGATATGTAATTACCATGTTTTAGCAAATAAATGATTCTATTCTATTCTATTCTACAAAAACGCCTTATCACCGGACCTGTCCGCGGGCGTGGTGAGTGCTGTGTCTCGGCCAGCGGCGAAAATCTAAAAGTGACTACCCACTATAATTGACTGTACACGCCACTTCAATCTACCCAAAACCACTAACGCTGCCGAGACGTTTGGGATTAATGTAATTACGGTCTACCTAATAAATAATCACGATTAGACCCGTTTAATATATCTATAACTAGAATTACAGTTTCTTAATTAAGTTATTCTGGAAGAACTTCAGATAAAGACAAGGCTCTCCACAATCTGCACCCAACACATCCTGAAGTTCTTCGGACATACCGTCCGACGCGGGCCAGATAACCTGGAGTATGTTATCATCACCGGTCGAGCGAACGAGAAACGAAGCAGAGGACTACCACCAACGCGTTGGTCAGATATAATAACTACAGCTTCGGGAAGGACGCTACAAGCAGCCATACATCTGGCGCGTAATAGAATCCAATGGAGAGAGCTGGTGGCGGAATCTGCCCTTAGTCACGTCCCTCAGCCATGAGGAAATGACGGAGAATAAGAATTAAGTTATTACAACAATGAACGTAAACAGTCACTACCAAGTTCCTAGGGTTGAATGTGGACCAAAATCTTAATTGAAAAGCACATATCGCATTACTTAGCAAAACGTTTAGTTCGTCTGTGTAGACAGACGATAACCTGCGTAGTGAATAGTCACTACGCAGGTTATCACCTGCCACTAACACTGAAGCTGCAGCTACAGCCTTTTAAAGCCTTGTTGTTTTAGTGCATCAATACAGCTTTAAATTTTGGGGAAATCCCCGCGGACAGAGTGACGGTATTTAAAGAACTATAAAAGTGCATAAGAGCCATATTTGGACTAAAATCAAGAGATAATTGTAAGCCATATTTTAAAAGATACAATATCTTGTCGCTACTGGCATCGTTTTATCTTAGAGTTAGCTTTATTCATCTAAACTAATGCAGACATTATAAAACAGATCTCAGACGTAAGATTACATCATCACACAATAGAGTATCGTATCGATATCAACCCTAGTATATGTCCCCACTGCTGAGGCACGGGTCTCTTCCGGCATCGCAGGAAGGTTAGGCCATACTCCACCACGGGGACCAATTCCGGGTTGGTGGAGGATTGTAAGACAGTGGCGGACCTTACTGTCAGAAGTTATTAAGCCGCTACAAGGCCTCTGACTTGGCTTAAGGGCTGCCATTACATGACAGCCGACACCAACAGCTTAGCGAGCCTTGCGAAGCACGGTAGTGCTCGGAAATGCCACTAGTGGTAGTCACGGGACGGTTATCCATGCTGCACCTGACCGCGCCTTCTTCTTCTGGCTATCTTATGTAGTCCACTGCTGGACATAGCCCTCCCATAATGAGCGCCATAGCGCCCTGTCTTCAGCCTGCCGCATCCAGCATCTGCCGGCAGTTTTTCGCAGATCGTCGTCCCACCTGGTCGGAGGGCGTCCTACACTACATTTGCTGAGTCGTTGGAGTAAACGTGTTCTTGAGTGGAGACCGCGACGCGGCAAACGTAGTGTAGGACCGCGCCTATTGTTGCTTAAATCGAGGGATTGATTCCAATCACTCGGTTTGACTAGGCCACTAGCGCTTCGCAAGCAGAGTACGCACTTGGGAAAGTACTGCTCTATTGCAAAATATAATATCCTGTACGGACCTGCTATGGACCAGTTTCTGAATTGATAATTTCGCTAAGTAAATATTTATGTAGTGCTGTCTCTACGAATTCCTCAGCAAAGAGCGTGACAGTAGATTACTTAAGTACGTACTAAGTGAAATTCTAAATTCGAAAGCCGTCCCTTTTTGACTGGTTTCCGAAATTCAACTCAGTTTTTTTGTGAGTGTTTAATAAGTGCTCAGAAAGTGATTATTATAAAATCTTTCCTGTATGTTATCCAAAAGAAAGTTACCTATTAAATTTATTTTAAGATAAACCGCTAAAGCATTCTTGAGCAATATGGCGTCGTCGCACAGGAATTAGTGACGTCACTCGTCAGTACACAAACAAATGTCAAGTCTCGGGTTCTCGGATCGCTATATTTACTGAGCTGTGACGTCATTGTATGTAAATTGGCCCAATCCTTGCCGTTTTGGACAAAATTACTACAAATACAAAATTATCAAGTTCTATCCTGGTTTCACCGGGGGGTGGGCACCAGCGCCCCCTGCAGTACAATTCCACCGAACTGCGATCCCCAACCCGCATGCCCAGCGTGGGGATTATGGGCATTACCCCCTATGATAGCACGAGGCGCTCTTTAGGGGAGGGCTATGTCCAGCAGTGGACTAGTATAGCCTGACGACGATATTATAACTGGTAAAAGTAGCAACAAAATTGGTCTTTTCTTTAGAGTAATTGGGTGTGAATTAAGAAAGTTATTCGTGATATCCTATTTCTATTCGTAGTGTAGTGTAGATGTTGTGCTGTCTCTTCAAATTTCCCAAAAAAGCGTGTGACAGAACGTTACTTAAGTATTTCCTAAACATGTCACACTTAATAAAAAAAAATACATGCCCAGAACAATATCCAATAAACTTTCGTCAAGAACACATAAAATTATAACAATAATTTAAACGCCCAAAAAAAACACCAACTGAACAAACCACTCCGGAAAATATCTGAGCCAAAGGATCCCAACACGCTGGCAGCATTGCCACGCTGCACCGCCAAAGAGACCCTCTGTCCCAGATACGCACCGGAGCGGCAGTCAAACCCACGGTCCCTCAAGCGGCGACCTAGCTCCCTAACAAGGATCTTAGTCTGAGTCCCCCAAACTCCCATTGTCTCTACCACAAGTGGAACAAAATTGTAATTGTCCATAAGGGCACCCAACTTTTAGCACTTAAGCGTAGCTGCTGATTCGGCCGCGGCACCGGGTCTAACAGAAGTAGCGGCCAAGTGCGAGGGATCAAATGTACAGACGCAAGTTGCGTCCCACAGTAGGTAAACATAGTATTTGTATTTTTACCCGACTGCGGCGAAGCCCAAAAGGAGGGTAATGTGTTTAGTTCGTATGTATGTATGTAAGTATGTCCGATTCTATGTTCCCTCATAACTCCTTAACCAATGGTCAGATTTTGTTAAACAAGGTGTCATTCGATTCGGCATCCTTGCGCGGGTGTCATAGGCTATATAAAATCATAATTATGCGATCAGAACCGTGACGGAAAATTAAATTCGTTAAGAAGCTTCGTTAAAGTACAGCTAGGAGCCACTAGATGGCGCTGTTATATTTAGTTGATTGAATTCGAATGCTAATTTTATTGAACTACCTACCCCTAACAGGTGTGAAATATTTAAAACAGAATTTTGCGGATGACGAAGGTTACATTAAATCAGCATTAATAGAGAACCAACGGAACAAAAAATAACATTTACTTCTACGCAATTAAAGTACCACTTTTAGCTACTAGATGGCGCTGCTATATTTTATTTATTCTAATACATGTGTATACATAATTTCGGCTTTGGTCTACATGTAAACAAACCATTTATAGAATCGGTGCAAATACGGAAAGAAATAATTCCTATAAAGTGGTTTGATCCTTCTAGATCATTCATTTAATTAAAAAATATAATTTTGTTTAACTACGCCTAACACGTGTAAAGTATTTAAAAGAGAATTTTGTGGGTGTCGTAGATTACATAAAATCAGCATTATTAGAGAACAAACGCAACACAAATAATATTCACTTCTAAGTAATTAAAGTACTGTGGCATTAGTTCCTCTACCCAACCACAGATGGCGCTGTTTGTGTTCTAAATTGCGGTATGGTTTTGTCCGAAGGCCCTACATAATATTAAACAAACACCATTTCTTTGAGTAGTCTTTGAGCGCTTGCAAATCACTTCGACCAATACTGACTGTCCACCAATATTGGAACAACTAGTGACGTAGGTAGTATACCTCGCTTCCGCGCTATAGTACGAGTAGTACAGTTACTGTAATCCTTAGGGCGAGATAAATAGTCGCTTCTAAGAACGAGTCTTAGCGAAAGCACTTGCTTAAGAATCGATTTGTCTATCATAGACAGTACTTTGGCACTCTCTAAGTCGCGAAACCCGGACTAATTCTTAGCATTGGCCTAAGAACATGCTTAGCTAAGCAAACGTCTACTTTGATACTTAGCTAAGTTAGCCTGAAGTAATGCTTAGGGAAGCTTGAGTACGGACTTGGGCTAAGCAACGACTATTTATCTCGCCCTTAGTCTCATATTGCTTCAATAAATAGATCCCTAAGTACGTGCTGTCGTGCTGAAACAACGTTTCTCTTCTTGTCTGCAGAAACTCTGTCCTACAGTACCACTTTTAGCTACTAGATGGCGCTGGCATATATTTATTCTATTAGATGTATAAATTTACATAATATCAGCTTTGCTCTACATGAAAACAAAAAATATTCAGTAAAAAAATTCAATTCTTTAGGGGGCCATCTCAAGATGAATTTGTTATACTTAGTTTCATTTTAATTCCGGTAATATTTTGGCATTCAGAAAACCAAGATTTTGTATGTCTCCACGCCCATGCCACAACTCTAAGTAACTACGCCAGGCCGAAGGCCGAGCCCCACTGCCGTGTCGTGACAAGACACTGTAATTTAAAAACAGGCATTTTCCAGAAAACGCCAAAAACAGTTCGTTAAGAAAATTCCGCATAGATACGTCGCGTCAAATCAAAACAGATTACTTTAAAAAAATTACGTGTGTTAAATAATAGTGCACATAATTATGCCGTAACTAGTTAATTTATATTTTTTGTATATGAACTCTAATTGAAAATCTAGAATTTTCGCACTGAATACCCGCTTTTTTTCTTGACAAATAGGAAAAGGTTTTAAAGTTGTTATGACAAAACACTGCATCTACAGTTATTTGGCATAAAAATCACGAACATATTTTGGCAAAACACGGTACCTATCTATAGAAACAGTATTTTGTCAAAACAGGTCTCTATAATATTGGCTATACAGTCTTATTAACTATGACTGATTTGCGTATTATTAAAACTTTTTCCATATTTTTTGATGCCATGCCATGTACTTAAGGGCGAAGAATCGAATTATTCATGTTACTTCAAAGCACTGTATCTATAGATACAGTGTTTTGTCATACCACGGCAGCCCATCATGCGGGTGCGAGGAAACTTGCCGCGACGAGGTTGAAGGCCGAGCTCAATACAGGTTGCGGCACGGCCGAAGGCTGTGAAGCGGGCTAGAGGAATACTCCCACGGCGATTCCAAATGCTGAGCTCTATTTACGCTGATGCCAAATGGAGAGACTATTAGCGCGGCCGAAGGCCGCGACAGTTAATTAAAGTTGCTGTTAGGAGGAAACCTGTCGCGCCTTTGTACAGGCCGCGGCTGAAGGCTCAGACCATTTATGTTCTCATTTACAAGTCCTTATTCTAAGTAATTAGCGAGACCGAAGACTGGGCCCAGCAATGCAAACACATAGAATTCTACTCAGGAGATGTCGAAAGCTGAGCGCCGTTCAGGTCGAGGACATAATTCGTGACTATTCCAGTCCCCACCTACAATCGTTAACATTAAATAACTAGGTGCAGTGAAGCGTTTTTAGGCTACATAAAAAACAGACAATTTATGTAAGGATAATAAAGAAAAAAATCTGTCGTTTCCTTTGCAAATATTCTAGATCGTTTAACACCATTAGACCATATTCATTATACTAGCTAAAAAATATCGTACGACATAATTTTTTAATGCAGGCATGTGGTACCTATGACTATATGAAACAAGTATATCAGTAAAAATATTCTAGATCGTTTAACACCATTAGACCATATTCATTATACTAGCTAAAAAATATCGTACGACATAAATTTTTAATGCAGGCATGTGGTACCTATGACTATATGAAACAAGTATATCAGTAAAAATATTTATGATTTGCCGAGACATGTCCATTGTCCAAAATAAAGCAATAAACTAAAATTCATTTAGGAAATAAAATAATATAACGATTTAAAGCATGTACGCAGAACAGATGGACCTTTAAATTTTATCGTTTTACTGAGTCACTAAAAGGTCAAAAATAAAAAAAATATTTAAAAAAATAAAAAAACCCGACTGCAGTGATAAATCAACTGAAAGGGAAAAAATAAGATTATTTTATTTTCAAATGCTAATGTCAAATCAGAAGAGTTCATGCTGCTTTACTTGAGGGACCAAATAATATAACTTTATAAGCATTATTTGCTCAAACTGTTGCATTTATTATTTTATATAAAATGATGCAGTCGGGACCCATTAGAGGACTTTAAACAAACAGTAATGGGTCCCGACTGCAACATTTTATATAAAATAATAAATGCAACAGTTTGAGCAAACAATGCTTATAAAGTTATATTATTTGGTCCCTCAAGTAAAGCAGCATGAACTCTTCTGATTTGACATTAGCATTTGAAAATAAAATAATCTTATTTTTTCCCTTTCAGTTGATTTATCACTGCAGTCGGGTTTTTTTATTTTTTTAAATATTTTTTTTTAAATATGTAAATCCTTAGTGACATTCACAATTGGCAACATTTAAATTTTTTAGCATACGTATTTTACTGTCTTAAAGAAAACTAGATGCGAAATAAAACGGCCCATATTTTTTTATTTTCGGAAATTCGACGATTTTCAGATTAAATTTCGTCTTATTCTAAAAGAACGTAACCGCCAAATGACGTCACACATACGGCTTAATAATACTATTGCCACCTTTTTAAAAACCATTGGAATTAAGGAAAGGAAAAGTAATTTCTCCGACATGACATTTGAATGAAATTGAAAATGACATCTGTCATATCATTTTTAATATTAGGCAACGGTACCTCCTCATTTCATAAATAATTTACATAAAATACACATAATAAAAAATATACCTTCTTCTTCTTTTTCTTCTTCAGGCTAAACTATGTAGTCCACTGCTGGACATAGCCCTCCCCTAATGAGCGCCATAGCGCCCTCAACAACCACAAGAAAGAGTGCGCCAGTCAAGTAACGTCAACACTTACTGCAGGAGTTCGGAGTAACTAAAGCTACTAGCCCCTACATATTGAAAGGACATCAAAAAAACTTACATACTAACATACTTACAGCATTGCGAAAATCATTTTGATGTCCAACAGAAACGTGTTCAGATTAAAGTCACAGTTCTATCCAATTCGACCCAGTCACGATTGCGCACTGTCCTTTTCATTTCACCAGACACTTTGAACTTGGAGATAGCGAGTCTTAAAGCACCCACTTCGTTTGCTCTTGTCGATTTGTCCTCAATCAGTCCTGGGAATTCAGCGACAGCTGTTTTCTGTTCGTCGGCTTAAAAAGCGACTTCATTTCTGGATATTTCGTTGGTGTTTTTTTTATCACCGATCACCTTTTGTTTTTCAGGGTAATCTTCTGGGCGTAATAGCTAGTCCGTCACTGAGCTTGCCTCTCTGGCAACGATAGCGGAAAGATAAGGTCCGTATCTAATCGGACATGTAAATAGCCCTGTAGATGGCAATGCTAATTTTGATTTACGATCCACGGTCTTAAAAGAATTGTTTGGGACTTGAAAGGCAGGCGCTCTCCTTCCCCAGCTGTCTTTAAAAGCAGAGTTCGTGATCTTTATTTATTAGTAAAGTCATTTAAAATATGTCCTCTTGTGTATTATATAGGTGTTATTACTTTCCTTGTCTTGAGTAGAACTTTATTATAAAATATATATGTATGTATATTTATAATAAATAAGTTTATACAAGTAACGGTATGTAAGTGTATTATTACAAGTATTAAGTACCTATGAGTATGTATCAATGTTCAAATTTGCACTGGCTACCAGTCTTTCTAATTTGCTTCAGCAACTTTCCATCGCAAGGTTGTCTGGAAGAAATTGCTCTTAGTAATAAGGCCGCCAATTGTACTATGTATATTTGCAATTATTTTGTATTTGTTGTTTTTCCACTGTACAATAAAGAATATTCTTATCTTATCTTATTCTTGCAAGTCGTGTAATAAGCTAAAGAATTGTACTACTTAATTAAGAATTATACTGCTGTGGCACGGATCTCTTCCTGCGTCGCAGGAAGGCAGGACATATTCCACCACGGGGCCAAGTCCGGGTTGTTGAAGTATTGTAAGACAGTGGCGGGCCTTACTGTCAGAAGTTATCAAGTCGCCCATAAGGCCTCTGACATGCCTTAACAACTGCTATTAATGACAGCCGCGAATGCGTTACGACAGATTAAATAAAACACCCCTATAGGAGTGCTTCATCAGTTAGAATATTTTCGGGGCTTAATCGCGTACCTACTTAGTAATTTATTGCTATTTTACCTCGACGTTTCGACGACGTTACAGTCATCGTGGTCACGAGAAGACTGATGGCTGGCACCCGTTCATATCTTCGGCTGATGAGGTTTCAGACTACCCTCAATCAGCCATCACAAAGCACTATTTGGGTTGCGACACACTACACTGACAATGTCGGACGATAAGTCATGCGACTTATTTCCACTCGAACACTTCTTGATGAGCGGATCCCACGTTTGCGACAGATTGAAACCACATTCCCGATAATTTTTTTTGTGATTATTAATTTCAACCGCCTCACGCACAATTCGCGCACAATTGAGCTTCATCAGAATAGTGTTTTTAGAAATCAGAAATCCATAATATATATCGAAGTAAGGAATTTACATTCTGTTCGCTGAATGTGAATTGGTAGTAAGTAATTAACATAGTAAATTATCAAAAATATGTGAAAATTACTTTGCTAAATTCCGCCAAAAATCCCACCAGCACCATGCGGTTAGTTAATGCACCGCCCTCCTTCACAGTTTTTCAATCAGAAGACACCAAACAAACAAACAAACGAACGAACGAACGAACGAACGAACGAACGAACGAACGAACGAACGAACGAACGAACGAACGAACGAACGAACGAACGAACGAACGAACGAACGAACGAACGAACGAACGAACGAACGAACGAACGAACGAACGAACGAACGAACGAACGAACGAACGAACGAACGAACGAACGAACGAACGAACGAACGAACGAACGAACGAACGAACGAACGAACGAACGAACGAACGAACGAACGAACGAACGAACGAACGAACGAACGAACGAACGAACGAACGAACGAACGAACGAACGAACGAACGAACGAACGAACGAACGAACGAACGAACGAACGAACGAACGAACGAACGAACGAACGAACGAACGAACGAACGAACGAACGAACGAACGAACGAACGAACGAACGAACGAACGAACGAACGAACGAACGAACGAACGAACGAACGAACGAACGAACGAACGAACGAACGAACGAACGAACGAACGAACGAACGAACGAACGAACGAACGAACGAACGAACGAACGAACGAACGAACGAACGAACGAACGAACGAACGAACGAACGAACGAACGAACAAACAAACAAACAAACAAACAAACAAACAAACAAACAAACAAACAAACAAACAAACAAACAAACAAACAAACAAACAAACAAACAAACAAACAAACAAACAAACAAACAACCTGCTTATCCGTTTTATATCCGGTTTTTCTGTTTTATTGTAAAATAACTACCTATCTACAAATAAAACCACACCTGAAATGGTTCCAGTGTTTATTATTATTATAATAGATACACAACATTACAAGGCCTTAAGGTTTTGGTCTATTTTTCCTCTAAAATAATCTAGATTTTAAAGTGGACACCTGGCTTTACTGGTAATGATTTTTATGTTACTTAGTTATATCTTTAAACGGGTCTAATCACGATTTTTTATAAGTTAAAACTTAATTACCTTCATTCCCGACGTTCCGCAGTTACGGTGGTCACGAGTAGACTGAAGTGGCGCGTACAGTCAATTGTTGAAGTGAGGGTAGGTGGTCGCCTTAAGTTACTTTGTTTTTTCGCAGCAGGCTGACACACAACACACTCAGTACGTCCGCGGACAGGTCCGGTGATAAGGCGCGCTATCACGTGCTTGAAAGCTTGAAACCATCCATCCTTATGTTTGTTGCGTCTTTAAAATTGCAATTACTTCCCGAACGTAGCAATTGAAATTTAAACACATTTATGTTATGTTATTCTTGGGTATACGTCTAAATATAACCTTGTCTCCGAAACGCAATAATCCAAGGCCGTCGATAAAAACAACCGTAATAAAGTAATATCTCTGCAATTAATTTATCGTTATCGATAACAATGGTAACAACTCGTCATAGGGATAATACTTAAAAACATTGTTGACTAATTGACTTCAAAACAGAAGGTTCAACGCAGTGGTGCAGAGGTCGTCGAGTGATACAGTAACTGAAGTCCGTGAATTGAATAGCCAGGTCAAATGCAAGTTATTAATCTATCGGTGTCCAGGGTAGCAAAAGCAAAATCGTCAGTAAAAATTTTCGAACCAAACAACGTACCTACGCAGTGGCAACAATTATAATCTGTGCAACAAACATACCGCCGTCTCTCGAATTTTTACATAGCCTGTGGCTTTTTGACAGTACACAAACTCCTGACTTTGACTCACTCATATGCTAACGGAATCGCGTGACACTACACGGCTGGGCCGCCGTATGACGTCACAAATTTAAATATTTCAATAAAATATTTCATAGTGATAAATCGGAAAAAAATGAAATTAGTTTCTTAAAATTACGTCTAATATCAGGAAAAAAAATAAAATACAGCCATCTTAAAAAAATCCTTCCCTAATTAAGGGATTTACCGAATCCTAAATACTACGCTTCGCTCCAGAAACGAAATCGCTGATATTGAAGCAGCTGGGAGCGCAAAACTCAAATCGAACGGAGGGCACATTCATCAGTCATTCGTATGGGTCCAGACAGTTGGTCAAAGATTGTTACTGAGTGGGTTCCAAGCGACGGAGATCGCAGCTGTGGGAGCCAATTCTCACTTTATTAGCAATTCGTATACGACTCTTAAGGCTAAAGGGTTGAATTCTACATAAAAACTCGAGCGACAGCCAAAATCTGTATTCTGAACGCCATGCTAGTAATTTGAATGAGATAATAAATATTATCTAATGACTTTTAGTCCGGATCTACTTACGGGTGTTGTTATATCGGAAGAGTCCGACCAGTTTTCGCTCCGATTCGCAGAGCTTAATCATGGTGAGCAGAGACGGAGCTCGCGTCGTCGGTTGCTCGTCTCGTCTCGTCGTCTAATGACTCCGTCGAGTTATCTCATCTTACTTTCATGGGGCAAATGTCTAAGCTCTCGAATATTTTGCGTCTACGCTTTTCGCATGGGCGACAATCGGCTTCTTGGTCCGCCAAAGCGGGACGAAATCTTCTTGCCCGGATGGGAGATGACTGCTCAAGACAGGGAGAATTGAAAAATGATGAAGAACTTTTGCCCAGAGTGACGCAAACGCGGCTTAAAACCGAAATTGAATCGTGTAATCATCTTTATAGCTTACAATTAAATTGTGTATAGTCTGTTAGCTTTTAGAATATACCTCGGCTACTATCGGATAGAATCGGATATATTCGTGTAACAGAAATATCGGAACTAATATGACACATAATTAAATAAACTTAATAAGAAAAGTTTTACACAGAGCAGGAAGTAGTATTACATTCGTGTGCTTTCGGCAAAAACTTAAGTGTATTCTAAAAGCTGACAGACTATAATAGCATTGAAATATGTTAAGACGACTCAATGCAATTAACTCATCTAATTGAAGGCAATATTGAACCGAAATTGTCTCATATTGCCTTTACAGCTTACACAATGATATTTTGTAATAGCATTGAAATTTATTTAGATATTAATTATTTCCATGCAATTGAAGCAATGAAATTGAAAGCAGTATTGACACGAAGTTAAACCGAATTATTATGGCATACGCATGTCCCAAAGCGCTTGTGGCCTAGTCGAACCGAGTGTTTGGAATCAACATAAGATAAGATAAGAATATTCTTTATTGTACACACCAGAAAATAATTAAAGAGACAACAGTTACAAAAGAAGAGGTACAATTGGCGGCCTTATTGCTGATAGCAATTTCTTCCAGGCAACCTTAAATCGGAAAGATTGCTGAAGGAGAAATTGAGACGGATAGTTGGTGCTCAACGAATATGTATATTATGTAATAAAATAAACTTACATATATAAATACTATTATAAACATACATAAACATTAAGTTATAATAGCAAGCATGATGGGAAAAATAAATGGGATTTATCTACAGACAAAAAGAAAATAAGAAATTATTATTATTATTATCAATCACTTGGGTTAAGCAACAACAGGGGATGGGTGACCATCTCGTGACTACCGACGGATAGGGACTAATTAAATCAAGCATACGCATTCAATACACAAGTAAAATCGCTTCCGTGCTTCGCAAGGCACGTTAAGCCGTTGGTGCCGGCTGTCATATAATGGCAGTCGTTAAGCCATGTCAGAGGCCTTATGTGCGACTTGATAACTTCTGACAGTAAGGCCCGCCACTGTCTTATAATCCTCCGCCAATCCGGACTTGGCCCCCGTGGTGGAGTATGGCCTAACCTTCCTGCGATGCGGGAAGAGTCCCGTGCCCCAGCAGTGGGGACATACAAGGGTTGATAACGTAACGTGACACAGGTAAAATATGAATGATAAGTTTTACATAATGCATATCAGTGATCGAAGAGCAATTGATTCAGCGCACACCTCGTCACACTCAGACTTCAGAGATAATATTAAATAAATCGAAGTTGAGTTTGTTGACAACTGAATTAAAACTAAGAGTTAGCAAGATAGGTGTTATCTGTCGATAATAATGTGCCATTCGACCACGTACCTATCTACGCACCTATCTTGTCTCCCCAAAAAGGCGACTGAAATTCACAATTGGGGACTTGCACACTTAGACTGTTGGCCAACCTCAATGTTTTGCCTACTGCGGTTGACTGGTAGAAAATGCTTATGGCATTAAGTTCGCCGCATTGTACAATTTTATGGTGCAATAAAGTATTAATAATAATAATAATAATAAATAGGTCTCTAAATAGCTTCTTAAATTATGTCTTCAATGTTATAGTAGGTAGCCCTTTTGGCACAAAGTATGCTTAATTTTTTATAACTCACGTAGGTGCCCTTAGTCTGAGTGTATTTCCATGTTTGTGATGTCCTTGCTAGTTATCATAGCGCGGGGTATCTTGCCCCCGGTTTCTCGTACACTAACAAGCTGTTAATCTACTGTTAACAGCTGTCAGTTGGCCAAAGTGCATACAAAAAAAACAACTGACAACTGTTAACAGTAGATTAACAGCTTGTTAGTGTACGAGACACCGGTGGTTAGTTTGGCATCAGGCAAGTGATCGTGTTATGTGGAAGTTAAGATAAGAATATTCTTTTCATTTCTCATACTCGGAAAGTAGTATTGTTTTGATCTGATTATTGGGTGGAAAATGCTGCTTCCCTCCATTGGGAGGGAAAAACTCATACAAATTACTTCCCACCTAAGGGCCGAAATGAACTTTGAAAATTGAAGTACTGTCAGGCTGTAAATAAAAAAAACTAATTAAAAAAAATGCTGCGGCCATGTGAGTTTCAAAACAGCCAGTGTGAATTTAGCGCAAACTTCTTTGAGCGGAATAAGCCGCAACAGTTACGAGGTGAGTTCCATATTTAAAATTTAAAAAGTCGACTCAAATAGGCGGTTACTACGAGGGCTGCTACTTATGTATGCGCAATAGAAAAAAAATCAACAAATGTATATGGCTAAAATATGCTTTTATTGTTTTTCAAAGTATTCTCCACTATGATCGATGCACTTTTGCATTCGATGAAACCAATTTGTAAAACACTTTAATTTTCCACTCTGATTGAGGTATCTCCAAAACGTGCTGAACGCATCTACGGCATCTTCATGGGTTGAAAATCGTTGACCACGTAATTTATTCTTTACATTTGGGAATAAATAGATATCATTGGGAGCCAAATCAGGGCTGTACGGTAGATGACCCATCAATTCTATTTTTTGACCATCCAAAAATGTAGTTGTTTCCTGAGATGTATGACAGCTGGCATTGTCATGGTGAAGTATGATTCTGCGTCGCTGGTTGTTTTGGCGTATTTCTTCAAATAATTCCGGCAAACAAATGGTCGTGTACCACTCCAAATTAACCGTTCTGCGATTCTTCAGTGGTATTGTAGCCACATGGCCATTAATACCAAAAAAGCAGGCCACCATTTGCTTTACAGTGCTTTTTGCACGAGCCACTTTCGTAGGGTTCGGCTCATTTTGAAACACCCAAACTGTTGATTGTTGTTTAGTTTCGGGATCGTACGCGTAGATCTAGGATTCGTCACCTACGTAGATATTATAAACCGATTTTGAGTCGCCTCCGTTGAACTTTTTTAAGGTTTTCTTGCACCATTCGATGCGAGCATCTTTTTGATTCTGAGTTAAGTTGTGCGGGATCCAACGCAAACAATTTTTTTTTACAGGCAAATGTTTATGTAATATCCTATGAATGCTTGTCATACATATGCCCAGAAAAGCCTCTATCTCGCCCTACGTAACATGGCGGTCTTTCATTATTAGTTTTCGCACAGCTTCAATATTTTGTGGCACAACCACCGATTTCGGGCGACCTACTTTAACTTCGTCCGTGAGCTTACTGCGCCCGCGATTAAACTCACTAAACCAGTGATACACAGTCGTTTTTGATGGAGCTTCACCACCAAAAGTCGAAGTTAATTGATCTACGCACTGTTGTTGCGTTAAACCACGTCAAAAATCGTAATATATCATAGCACGAATATTTTCACGAGTGAATTCCATTTTTTCAGCGATATGATATTTTAAGCCCAACAAAAACAAAACACTAACGTATTTAAGAGAAAAATATTAGCGGCCAGTATTTGAAAGAACGAATTTGACCATGAAGGTCAGACATAGCGTTTAAAATTATTGGAATCCCAGATTCCGCATACATAAGTAGCAGCCTATGTACCTATGCGGAATAGTTATATTACCTATCTGTGACGGAATTCACAAAAATTGGTAATAATCTTTTATGCTAAGATTTGAATATTAAAAATGAGTTTTTATTTTCCTCATATTCGAAATGAAAAGTAGAGTGCTCCACACGGGTAAAAGAATCAATTCCTACTCGGACTTAGCCGCCCTCGCTGCGGTCGGTCGTCTAAATACCTCGGGAATTGATTCTATTTACCCTCGTTACGCAATCTACTAGGTATTATTGTCTGATTAGAGAACGTTGTGGACTGAAAGAGGATGTAGTGACTAGAATTGAGAAAGGAATGTTGTGTTGGTTTGGACATGTGGAGAGGATGAAGGAAGGAAGATTGACGAAACCAATATATATACTGCGAATGTGAGTGGAAGGGCTGGTAAGGGGCGTCCTAGGATGACATACATCGACCAAATAGAGGATGTATTAGCAAAGGGGAAGATAAAAAGTACAGTTAAAGTACCGTTGATGAAGCGAAGGTGATCTGTCAGGATCGTGGCAAGTGGCAGTCCCTGGTCTCTGCCTACCCCTCTGGGATACAGGCGTGAGGTTATGTATGTATGTATTCTTTATTGCAGGCAAGAATCAAAACCGACGGTAGATAAAAGTTACAAAATAACTTTGTAGAGTGGACGGCCTTCCTGCCGTCAGCATTTTCTTCCAGGCAACCTACTGTAGACTACAGAATAGGCTTGCCGAGTGAGAAAAAGAGACCCGCCTCTTCCTCTTTTTGTTGTTGGTGCAAATAGTTATAATTAATAATGTTATCAATCGTTTGTATGTCCTCATTCCTGGGGCACGGGTCACTTCCTGCATCGCAGGAAGGGTGGGCCATATTCCACCAAGGTATCCAAGTCCGGGTTGGTGGAGGATTGTAAGACAGTGGCTCGCCTTACTGCCAGAAGTTATCAAGCCGCTCATAAGGCCTTTGACATGGCTGAACGACTGCCATTTCATGACAGCCGCCACCAACGGCTTAACGTGCCTTGGGAAGCACGGAAGAATCTAGTACCACCCCGCCCGTCTAAGTAATTGATTATAATCACTTGGTTCCACTAGGCCACAAGCGCTTCTACTTAAAACTTGTAGGTATTATAAGTATGGAAAAGAACCTGTAAGCTCTCTATACCAATAGTCGTAAATTGCTCGTTTGGTTGTGATGGTTCATTAACACAACGACTAATAATCAATTGTGTTGATTATTAATTGTAAATGTTGGATTCCAAAAATTCCATTCATGCCGGGATTCGAACCTGCGACCTCTGGCACGGATAGCCAGAGGTCGCGGGTTCGAATCCCGGCATGGTTGGAATTTTTGTCCTCTAAATAGGTTTTTAAAATTGTCCTTAGCACGGGTTAGTGCATTAAAAAAAATGTATTTATTGTAATGTTGTATTGTATTTATTGTAGTTATTTTGTAATGATTGAATCTGAATTATTAATTTATAGACGTGTAACTTATTAAATAGTTATAATCTTCTATATTTCTATAGTATAAATATGAATCGCTGAATGTGTTGGTAAGCGCAAATCTCAAGAGCAGCTAAACCGATTTCGATAGCTCTTTTTTTAGAATATTTCTTGAAGTACGACGATGGTTCTTACGTAGAGAAAATTAAAAAAATAAAGAATCGACTGTTAGGCGGTACGAAGTTCGCTGAGTAAGCTCGTCTTTAATATAAAAATGAATCGCTGAATGTGTTGGTAAGCGCAAATTTCGAGAGCAGCTGAACCGATTTCGCTAATTCTTTTTTTAAAATATTTCTTGAAGTACGAGGATGGTTCTTAGGCCAGTATTACAGAAGCGTACTCAAGCGCCGATCTCTACTTAAGACTAGTTTTGAGTATCGATTTAATTTTAGAACGTTACTTGAGTCGAGATTCATCAAGCGCGACTCAACTGAGTAATAGCTAATTCGAGAACGATACTTGGGTAGCAATCTCTACTTAAGTAAAGATCAAATCTGTATTTACTCAAGTGTGGTCGGAACCACGCTTGAGAGTCGATCGGCCAGTTATTAAAATTGGCAATTTGGAATGTTTATTGCAAAATTCATATATTCGAAAACCTTGATTACTATGACGAAATAGTTAATGATAGCAGCAGCCCCTTAGGCATTTAAGGGACGCTGAAGACCCCTACTGCATGGATTCTAATAAGTGTTTATGTGCAAAAACAATTACATTAATATTGGGGTGGTTTCATTGAATAAATTTCACGCAACACAATGACTTCGCGAGCGCTTCCGTGCTTCGCAAGGTACGTTAAGCCGTTGGTGCCGGCTGTCATATAATGGCAGTCGCTAAGCCATGTCAAAGGCCTTATCGGCGGCTTGATAACTTCTAACTGTAAGACCCGCTACTGTCTTACAATCCTCCACCAACCCAGACTTGGCCCCCGCGGTAGAGTATGGCTTAACCTTTTTGCGATGCAGGAAGAGACCCGTGCCCCAGCAGTGGGGACATACAAGGGTTGATGACGAACACAATCACTTCACCTGGTCCCAAACTAGGATATCCTGTACTTTGATAATCAGGCAAGAACGTCACAAACATGAAAGTACACCGAGACTGTGGTCACTTGTACAAATATATAGGCCCACAGTGGGAATCGAACTCACAAGCTCGGTCTTGGTAACCAAGCGCCTTAGCGGCTAGGCCAACAAGACATTCACAAAGAGGAATAAATAAAATAATCTGTAAAACAATCTCAGCTTTTTTATTGCTCATAAATTTGTAACATAATTGACACATATTCTATAAATTCGCTGTGTTGAAGTTGACTTTTTATCTTCCTCGAGGAGGATCCTCTCCACTGTGGTGAAGTTGAAGTTTTGTGTTCAACAAGCAGGTTCCTCTCCACTGCGATGAGGTTGAAGTTTTATGTTTACCGAGCAGGTTCCTCTCCATTGCGGTGAGGTTGAAGTTTTATGTTCAACAAGCAGGTTCCTCTCCACTGCGATGAGGTTGAAGTTTTATGTTTACCGAGCAGGTTCCTCTCCACTGCGGTGAGGTTGAAGTTTTATGTTCAACAAGCAGGTTCCTCTCCACTGCGGTGAAGTTGAAGTTTTATGTTCAACGAGCAGGTTCCTCTTCACTGCAGTGAGGTTGAAGTTTTATGTTCAACAAGCAGGTTCCTCCCCACTGCGGTGAAGTTGAAGTTTTATGTTCAACGAGCAGGTTCCTCTTCACTGCAGTGAAGTTGAAGTTTTATGTTCAATGAGCAGGTTCCTCTCTACTGCGGTGAAGTTGAAGTTTTATGTTCAACAAGCAGGTTCCTCTCCGCTGCAGTGAAGTTGAAGTTTTATGTCCAACGAGCAGGTTCCTCTTCACTGCAGTGAAGTTGAAGTTTTATGTTCAATGAGCAGGTTCCTCTCTACTGCGGTGAAGTTGAAGTTTTATGTTCAACAAGCAGGTTCCTCTCCGCTGCAGTGAAGTTGAAGTTTTATGTCCAACGAGCAGGTTCCTCTTCACTGCAGTGAAGTTGAAGTTTTATGTTCAATGAGCAGGTTCCTCTCTACTGCGGTGAATTTGAAGTTTTATGTTCAATAAGCAGGTTCCTCTCCGCTGCGGTGAAGTTGAAGTTTTATGTCCGACGAGCAGGTTCCTCTGCACTGCGGTGAAGTTGAAGTTTTATGTTCCATGAGCAGGTTCCTCTCCACCGCGATGAAGTTGAGTTTTTGTCTTCTACGAGGAGGACCCTCTCCTCTGCAGTGAAGTTGACTTTTTATGTTCTACAAGGAGGATTCTTTCCACTATGGTGAAGTTCCTTGTTCTCATTTTTTCACATCTTGTTTCAAAACAGCGATTAATGTTCAAATTTAACCACACCGACTATGTATTTAGTAAACATAAATAAATAGACAGACGTCAAGAGAATTATTTTATTGACATTTGTTACGTTCCGTTCTGTACTCAAAGCGAATAAATAAACACGAAGCGTGAACGTTTTGCTTCCTTTAAATATACGGTTCATTACAAACTAATAACTAAATAAAGAAATAGGTTTTTAAATAAAGAAACTTTGAACATTTTATTTACGAATACATAAACATTACTTTAGTTTCCTCTGTATATTTGACATAATTTACTAAGTTTTATTGTCACGTTTTCGTAACATGCGTAAAACGGAGTAAAAATCAACACTTGTATTTTTCTTGTCATAGAAAACAAACTTTGATCATAGACAATCTGATTGCAGTTCTGAAATCTCTACTTAAGCAGTGATTGGCTGATCTCTGCTCAAGAACTGTTTGAAAATAAAGGGAGTGCTTGAGCATCGATTCAGCGCTCAAGTAATGATTGGGCGATCTGAGATCAATCTGTGCTTGAGCATCTTTCTGTAATACCGGCCTTTACAGAGAGAAAAAAATATAATGAATCGACTGTTAGGCGGTACGAAGCTCGCTGGGTCAGCTAGTTACGAATAAATATATCTATGTATAACATTACTTAGATTTGAGAAATCATGGTCGTAAAACATATTCGTTTTAGGAGACGCTTGAACTCTGGACGCTTTTACATCTTATCTAATTTTAGGAACCTATAAAAATTCCACCCATGCCGGGACTCCAACCCGCGACCTCTGGCTAACCGTGCCAGCGCTCTCCCAACTGAGCTAGTGGGCGACTTACCGGCATCAGTGAAATTTTGAACCTCTTTAAAGTGCTCTCTGTATTACGTACAGGCAGCGACATCTGGCTGATGTAATTTGCATCACTTGCAAATTACTTAAGCCAGTTTAAAAAAAACTGTCCTTAGCACGGGTTAGTAGTGCAGGCATGCCGCCATGCCGCGGCATCAGTGAAATTTCGAACCTCTTTACAATACTCCCTATATTACGAACAGACAGCGACATCTAGCTGAAGTAATTTGCATCACTTGCAGCCCCGAGTAGGTACCTTACTTTGCAGTTAGGTTTTACATCGGAACGATATTTTTTCCGCTGCATCGACATACTGGGTAGCGTTGGAATTTATGTTCATTTCATTCATTTGTGGTTGGTCTTTTCTTCTGCTTTTACATAGATAGATAGATAAAACATTTATTTACATAAGACACACACACGTATACAAAGCAAAGCAGTACATTACCAAATACAAGTCACAACACGAACAAAGCATGTAACAAAAAAGTAGCATAAATAAAAAGCAAAAACACACAGAAGATAGGCATTCACGGTACTTTAGTGTACCTAGGCTATACTGGACTGAGAGTGATCGACGTAGGTGTGGCAAATGTGAATGGGCTCCGACTCAGCATGTGCTGAAAGTTCAGGAAGAACTTCAGCGCTGGTATTCTGCCGGTACCCTTTTGTTTTACTCCTGCAGTCCTGCTTTCTTTTCTGTATTTTCCTTTTCTTGTCAAATTTGGTACTTATGTCTCGTCGTTATCAACCCTTGTATGTCCCCACTGTTGGACCACGGGTCTCTTCCTGCATCGCAGGAAGGTTAGGCCATACTCCACCGCGGGGGCCAAGTCCGGGTTGGTGGAGGATTGTAAGACAGTGGCGGGCCTTACTGTCAGAAGTTATCAAGCCGCCCATATGGCCTCTGACATGGCTTTACGACTGCCATTATATGACAGACGGCACCAACGGCTTAATGTGCCTTGCGAAGCACGGAAGCGCACGGGAAAATGCCACTTGCGGAAGTCACGGGACGCTCACCCATCCTGTACCTGACCGCACCTGTTGTTGCTTAACCAAGTGATTGATTTGGTATGTTATATTTGAGTGTTGATATTTTTCAAGACAGCCTTGGCACTTTTAAGCCTAAATTAATTTCTAATATCTAAAAATTCTTATCTTACGTGGTAATAACATCTATAAAGTATTACCACCGTATTGTAATAATACATTTCTAGTTGTCTGCGTATAACTTGTGACGGTGCAAACCTCTTTACACCATTTTTATTTCTTTTTCTATCTATCATTTTCAAATATTTAAATTTTGTCACTCATTCTTCGATTTCCCTCATTTTTTCATCGACTACGACTTTACCCTTTGACCAGATTACCTGCTTATCCGTTTTTATCCAGTTTTTTTCTGTTTTATTAAAATATTATACTAAATCTACAAATAAAACCACATCTGAAGTCGTTCCAGAGTTTATTTACTAATTATAAAAGTTATAAATCGTTCCAAACTAAGTCTAAAAATGCTGTGTATACCTTTAATTGGCATAATCGCTAGCCCTAAGTCACTTTTAGTATAAGCTTCATCATGTTCGCGTGCTTGCTGTTGGTTTACCTAATGAATAAAAAAAAGTATGTCTATGTGGCGTTAAATAAATATTTTTCTTTGTCTTCTTCGTCTTCATATCTCAATTTTATGTGACATTTTCAGTACCGCTCCCCAAGCAGCTGGTTCCAATGAAGTACCAGGTGCAGTGGCGCGCCCCCTCCCCCCCGCCGCCCGGCGTCACCCGCACCCCCGAGGAGATTGAGGCCGAGATGAAGAAGATCGAGGCCCAGTACGAGAAACTGGCGCTGGTGTTTATTGAGTGAGTTAGCCATTTTCGTCCATGGCTCCTGGCCGAATAAGGTCATAGTCGTCGGTGTGGTTATAGGGTTTTGCCGCACACACGCACACATACATGATAGAGTATGTGCGCGTGCTGCGCACGTAGTCTATCATGTATGTGTGTGTTTATTTGTGTGTGTTTATTTGTGTGTGTATGTGTGTGTGTTCGTGTATTTTCGGGAGTGTGTGGTAAAATAATCATAATCATTTATTTTTTGTGTTTTTTGGTCCATATTTTCCCCAAAATGATCTATTCCTCCTAATGGACACCTAGCTTATCTTGTCACAGTTTCTGTGTATACTTGAATATAATACTTACTTTGATTTGTTTATTGGATGTCATGGTAATATTAGGTACCTACAGGTGGTAATAATATTATTAATTAATTCTCGTTTTTCTCGACTGTTTTTTTTTATTATTTTTTCATTTGCCACCTAATATACCAAAATTGGTCAACCGGTATAGTTTGACGAACACACGCTCATACACACTCATGAACACACAAACACACACACACACGCACACACACACAGACCCACATATACACACACTCAGAGGAAAACAAACACAATACGTAGCTTACACGTAATTTAATTTAGTTTCATTCTATTATTTTGTCTATTTGTGCATGCATACTGTGAAATTGTTGATGTAATACTTGACTGCCATGTACTATCTACTTTATAATTATATTGACGTGTCTAAGTGTATGAAATGTATCAAAAGATGAAATAAATAGAGTACACAAATACAGTACACAAATAAAATAATAGCCTCTAAATAGGTTTTAAAATTATCCTTAGCACGGGTTAGTGCATTAAAAATAAAAATAGTAAGTATAATCATGTGGGTACAGCGATATCATTCCGATGTAAAAACCTAACTGCAAAGTTGGTACTCGGGGCTGTAAGTAATGCAATTTACTTCAGCCAGATGTCGCTGCCTGTACTTAATACAGAGAATAGTGTAAAGAGGTTCGAAATTTCACTGATGCCGGTGAGTCACCCATTAGCTCAGCTGGAAAGAGCGCTGGCACGGATAGCCAGAGGTCGCGGGTTCGTATCCCGGCATGGGTGGAATTTTTAGCCTTTAAATAGGTTTTTAAAATTGTCCTAAGCACGGGTTAGTGCATTAAAAATATAAATAGTATAATTACAAATAAAATCTCCAGACGTCCGTACATTATAACCGAATAAAGGATCTATAAATGGGTGCAGGCTTCCCCAGGACGTGATGTGGCTGGAGCCACCGGTGGTGGTCCAGTGGCAGGAGAATCGTCGGCTGTGGACCACCAACTACATCAACGACTACAAGTTCAATGAGGACAAACTCACGGTGCAATTCCGCACCGGAGTCCTGTGTGAGGAACTGTTCATTATCTTAATTATTTTTATTATCACCGTCTTTTTTCGATCCGAAGAGACCCGTACCCCAGCAGTGGGGACTTAGAAGGGTTTATTCTAAGTCCCCACTGCTGGGGCTCCATCGCAGGAAGGTTAGGCCATACTCCACCACACGGAGCAAGTCCGGGTTGGTGGAGGATTATAAATCAGTGGCGGGCCTTACTATCAGAAGTTATCAAGCCGCTCATAAGGCCTCTGACGTGGCTGAACGACTGCCGTTACAGGACAGCCGGCACGAATGGTTTAACGTGCATTGCGAAGCACGGTAGTGCTTGTCCGAGCTTCTTCGTTACCACGATCATTTTAGCTATAATTTCTGTGTGAAGTTTCTTTATCAAGACTATCGACATCATTATTGTTATTGGCTTAACCACTATCATTACCATCATTTTATAAAACTATCGGCAACTCTACAAAAATATCATGACTTCATGTTACCTATCTGCTTAGAATAGGAATGATTAGCTCATTTTTTCACCAATAAAAATTTGTCATGAGACTGGTCATAAGACGGTGATCCAGTGGTAAAAGAATCGTAATCTTAGGATCATGCAATAGATCAATGACGACAAACTCAAGGTTCCGCACTAGAGTGAGAACATTTTCATTGTCTTCATTAATATCATCATCGACGTCATCATGATCGATATTAGGTACCATTAATATCATCACTAAAATGAACATGACAGTCGTCAGCAAGTACGTACCTATACATCCTTCATGGGGCATTGTATACGCTTCTATAATAAAATCCCTGAAGATATATTAAGCTTGCCTGAATCGCGGTTCAAAAAATATGTTAAGCACACTTTGTGCCAAAAGGGCTACTATAACATAAAGGATTATTTAGATGACAATGAGGTCTGGAATGAAAGCCAGTACAATGTATGAGTTCTATGTTCAAAATAATTATGTAAACTATGTTAATTAAGGACTTTTGAAAAGACTAAGTTAGGAGT